>CM035419.1:117062996-117077996 GCA_020310875.1 Ceratopteris richardii | reverse complement strand
TCATGCTTGTTTGAATGATTGCATCTTCATTCGGAACGAGTATGAGCATCTCCACGTATGTCCAAAGTGTGGAGCAAATAGATTTAGAGAGGACCTTGTAGACGAAGCAATCCCCGCAAAGGTTCTTCCCCAGTTTCCTATCATTCCACAAATTAAGAACATGTTTAGATGCAAATCTATTGTTGAGTTAATGTCATGGCATGCAAAGAGTAGTTGTACATATGGTGTAATGCGAGTGCTTGTTGACTATGATGCTTGGAAGCACATAGATAGTAAGTGGACAGAGTTTGCTAGTGAGCCATGATCCCTACGTCTAGGCCTAGCTATGGATGGAGTAAATCCATTTGGTTTCAGAGGTCTTCATGGAGCACATGGCCTATATATTTGGTCAATTATAACGTCCTACCATGGCTGGCCACAAAGAAAGGTCATTTATTATTAGCTCTTATTGTGCGAGTTAAGTATGTAAAAAACATGGATGTATACCTTGCACCACTTGTGGAAGAAGTGCACATTTTATGGAATGGGATTACTGTGTGTGACATGTCTCAACCGATAAGAAGACGAGACATGCGAGTGCAAGGCGTAATTATGTGGATGATGCATGATTGGCCTTGTTATGGTAAATGTTGAGGTTTTTCGATTTCGGGTTACCATGTTTGTCCCTTATGCAGACCTTGACTCGAAGCACCTTATTCCAAAGCACTTCCTAAAAATATCAATGAAGGACACCATAGATATTTGCCTGATGGACGTGTTTTACATGAAGGAAAAATTGGTCAACAAGTGCAATGCCAAATGAAAGCTAGCGACTGGAAACAACTATAGGATTTAGAAACTCTAGTCTCTGGCATGAAACGGTTGTCGATTTTTCATGAACTCTTTTATTGGAGTGAATTATTGATCAATCATTTGGTAGACCAGATGCATATTTTTAAGAATGTGGGAGAGATTCTCGGGAACATTTTGATAAGAAAGAAAGAAAGCAAAGCACAAAGGGAGGACTTAGAAGAGCGAGGTCGTATGCAAGACTTGTGGGCAATTACTAAGCCCAACGGAATAGTATCATTACCAAGAGCTCCTTGGGTGCTTCTCATGATAGAAGAGCAAGAAGTGAAGAAAATAATTTCAGAGTTTCGGACACCTACTGGATGCATGAGGTGTCTAAAGAGTACTTTCACATGAAACAACGATCTTGGAGGGCTCAAGTCTCATGATTGGCACAAGTTCTTATACTTTGTGCTCCCTGTAGCCTTAAAAGATTGTCTTTCACATGATGTGCAAACAACCATTTATAAAATTAGTTCCTTAGTACGATGGATCTCTTCTAAAGACATGAATAGAGATAGCATAGAAAGTGCAAAACTCAACGCTATTGAGCTTGTTTGTATGGTAGGGAAATACTTTTCCACAAGTATTCACACTATTCAGCTTCATTTACTGGTTCATGTGGTAGATGAAGTTGCAATAGCAGGAACTATCCATAGTAGATGGATGTTCTTCTTAGAGTGCTTTATGACAAAATTAAAAGGGTACACCTTGGGGTGCTCATGACTAAGATGACTCCAAGGTGTATAGTATCCAAGATAGAGCTCCGGTGATGGATGTGACTGGGAAACAACAAAAGAGAGTGCACCATGGTGCATTGCTATCGAATCACTTCACAACGCATGGACCTCACCATCTCTTATCACTACCCGATTGTCATCTCATTTCAACCTCTCATCAAATCCCGAAAGGCTCCTTGGTTTCATGCCTTCACAACCTCTTTCTCTCTACCAAGAAATTGCTGAAGTTCGGAAGGAGGCATTTGCTTCTTGTTCATCCCCTACCAAAAGTTGGAGACATGTGGTTGATAAGTCGTGGTAGATCTTGATTAGAACGAAAAAGATGCTCTTGACGGTTTGGCAGCGTCGTAGAGAAGCTCCTTATCATAGAGTCTGGAGACTTGAGGAGAAAGTGAACAAAGGAAAATCTCAATCCCATAAGGGTCTACGAACAATCAGAGAACTTCTGAGATAGGAGGAGGAAATACGAAGGAAAAACTTGCGAATATTCTTTAAAGAGTGGTGGGCTGGCAAAGCTGATAAGCCAACCAAAGAGATGTGTAGCATTCTTAAAATGAAACAAACCAGATAGTCGATCCCCTTATTTCTTGACTCAAATGATGATGTTTGCAATATAAAAGAAGAAAATATGACAATTATTAAAGAGCATTTTACGAAACTCTTGGGGATCTAGACTCCCTCTCCCCTCATAGATGGGACTACATGGCAGCCATCTCTCAGGTATCCTCTCATAGGATCCCACACAACCTTTGCCCCCTATTTGATGCCCCTATCTCAGAAAACAAAATCATTGAAGTCATTTATGCCCTTCCTTTTGGAAAAAGCCTAGGGCCAAACGAGCTCACTAATGAGTTTTCCTTCAAGTTGGTGATGGCTATCCCCTTCGTTTGGTATGGCAAGAGGCGCTCCAGTTTGGGGCGCTTCCGACTTGCCTCAACAAGGGCATCATCAAGTTATTCCACAAAAAATATGGAAAAGAATAGAATTGAGAACTCGTGTGTAATCACGATGCTGCAAACGAGATATAAGATCATTGCTAAAGTAATGGACAATACAATTGCCGGCCATCTGAGAGTTTATCTTAGCGAGGAATAAAAAGGTTTCCTCAAAGCTAGGTCAATTCTAGAAGCCATTATCGATATCTGGGAAGGCCTCGACTTCGCAGATGAGTCAAGAGAAGATGTGACTTTCCTCAAGATTAACTTTGACAAAGCTTACAACAGGCTAGAATGGGAATATATTTTGAAATCATTGAAAGATCTTGGTTGTAGCCAAAAATTCACCAAGAATAGAATTGAGAACTCGTGTCTAATCACGATGCTGCAAACGAGATATAAGATCATTGCTAAAGTAATAGCCAATACAATTTCCGGCCATCTAAGAGTTTATCTTAGCGAGGACTAAAAAGGTTTCGTCAAAGGTAGGTCAATTCTGGAAGCCATTATCGATATCTAGGAAGGCCTCGACTTCGCAGATGAGTTAAGAGAAGATGTGACTTTCCTCAAGATTAACTTTGACAAAGCTTACAACAGGCTAGAATGGGAATATATTTTGAAATCATTTAAAGATCTTGGTTGTAGCCAAAAATTCACCAAATTAACGTTAACACCTATGTTTTGAAGGCGATCAAATTAAAACGGTCTATTAGACAAGAGTGCCTGTTGGCTCCACTTCTCTTTGCCATCACCACGGAAGGGCTTATCTAGCTGCTCGAACAACACGTGGAGGTTGGTAATATCAATGGCCTCTTGTTTCCCCGTAGCCATGGCGAGATCACCATGAGACTTTTTGCCGATGATATAAACGCGTTTGTCCGCAATGACTATACCAGCTATATGCCTAAAGGCTGAACATGTCAAGTGAGGGACTTGTATTCTCAGAGCACATAGCTTTTCAAACACTCAACTTGGTTATTTGTCTTCGAATTGAAAACTTAGGTGTTTTGTGGGTTGTATGCTCTATAAGAAGTGGATTCGACAACATTTTTTGGCACCTTTGCCAGACACAAGATGCCTAACCTAGGGTATTACTGAAGGTTAACAACCCTCCCATTCCCCTCAGGTTTCGGTAAGAGTTATTTTGAACTGCGGCATATGGAGGTAAGCAGAGGAAGACTTCATGTGATTTAAAGTTAAAGTTTCACCTCACAGTTAGGGTTGAAAGTCGAATTAGAGCCCCTAATGGTCTGCAGATTGTGAGATAACTATTTAACCTAATTTTCGACCGTAATCGGCTCTGGACTGTCAGATAACTTTTTGCTTATGCTAACCATTTGATTGTATTGCGTGTGTGTGTGTGTGAGAGAACTAGACGCTGATGCCCCCGCGATTCAAGGTTTCTCCACACAATTCACCTAATTACTTCATTCGTGGTCGAAAATTTGTAAGGGCATCAAGCTGCCCATCCTCTCTGCATACCTAAATTCTTCAACAATTTAATCATGTTTATAAGTGATGATCATCTCTATATTTCGAAATCAGGGTTTTTTTTCTGTTTCATAAGAAATTATGCGTCTACTTGCGATTTCTACACTGAACATAATTGTAGGCAATAAAAGAAATAGCTTCGTTTTTCTGAGTGTTGATATCTCGTTTACCTATCGAAGCTTTTTTGGCTAATGAACCATGGTGTCAAAATGTAGGTAGGACTTTCTTATGCATTTCATGATGTTGCATTTTTCTTTTTGTTTTAGTAGGAATCGGTGTTAAGGACTATTCACGTGTATCTTGGGTGCATATACTTTGTACTTTGTATGTGTGACTACTACTTCTAATCTATAACTTCAATCTTATAGATGAATTCTAGTGCAAAATGCTCGTCAATATATTGTACGTAGGGAGAATAAATATCATTGTATATATAGGGCCTTTGATTTTTGGATTTTGCATCAACCACTTCATGATTCTAACCATGCAAACTTGAGGGTGTAAAATTTTCCAACTCCATGAAAAGCCATACAGATATTTGCATAGAAAGCCTTTTAGACCTCTCACTTCATCTGTTGAGACATCAACCGATATGTAAGTGAATAACTCTTCCCCATTTTCAACTTGAGCTCTATGTACTCTCTCTTCATACTTTGTCATCTTCTTTGCACACTTTATCTCTCTCATCGTGCACCTTCTCTCTCTCTCTCTCTCTCTCTCTTTGTGCACACTTTGTATCTCTACACACTGCCTAAGTGTATGTGTCTTTCTCTTTCTTTCTTTCATAGTGTAGTGTATGCTCTTGCTTGCTTAGACTATCTCCAAGTATGCTCCTTTATGATTTTGATTCCTCTTATGTACCTCACCTCACTTCCCAACTACTTTTCTATCTTGATTCTTCTTTTTTGTCCGAAGAACCTTCGCAAGTAAAGACCAATGATTCCCTATTTTATCCTATATTGACTTTATGGAAAAGAAAACTTTTCATGGGTGGCCACACATAAGCTCTTGCCACTTGCGTATCTTCTTAACTCCCTATATTTTTCACTTTTGAACTTAGTTTGTACAAAATTTGTGCATAGAGGAGGGTTCACCTCCACCTTCCATAACACTTCAAAATCCTTTTAAACCCTTCAAAAATAATCTTTTGCAACCTCCATTTATTTTTTCCTCCAAGACCATTATGAGCTTACTACTTGTGCACTATCGATGCACCCATGTTCTTGGCCACTTGTACACCACCTTTGCACTGATATCCATGCCACCACTTTGACTAGATCAATAATTGTCCACCACCTAGTGGGCTCTCCATCGAGGAAAGGGAATAGAAAAACCACAAGCAAGGATATTCCCCTGCAACACAAGTCTTTGGAAAAATTTGAAAAGAACATAAAAGCAATCTAAATTGAGAAGGAAATCAAATCAGTGGAAGGTAATATCAAAAATAAACATCATATTGATTAGCGAGGGATGAGTAAATTCGTGATGAAGCAATGAAAGATAGGGATAATGGGGAATGGATGTAGTAGATAGTCCAAGGCAAGGGAAGGTGTGGGTTAGGGGTGAATAAGGAAGAGGAATGGTATAGGGAGGGGTGATGTGGTTTAGGGGTGAATAAGGAAGGAGCAAAGAGGATGAGATGGGGTCGATGACATGGGAAAAATGAAAAAAGAAGAATAGACAATGGATGCATGTGAAAATAAAGAGGGATAGGAGCATGTGAAATACTTGTAGGTCAGACTCACATATGTATTGTGGACAAAAGAGAAGTGATTTGACCAAAAGAAGGAAAATGTTTAGATTTTTGGGAACATAATGTTTAAAAAGAATGTGGAGGTCTATAGAAACATGAAAATGACTCCAAGATTGAAAAAAAAAACCACTAGAAGTGTAATCTAGATCTAGGTAGTATGCATCTTAAAAAAAAAAGGTTTTAGACCATAGTATAAAATTTTATACTATGGTCTATATGGGGGGTAATAAAATGAAAATAGATTTAAAAAATAAACTCTAAAGAAAAATGTAGTGGAAAAATAGAAAATGAAAATAAATTTTAAAATAAAAAAATGATGGGGGATGGAAAATAAAATAAAGAAATTAAAATAAAAGAAAGAACTTAAGTAAATAAAAAACTTTGTTTATACCATAGTGTAATGTGGCGTGGAGGGGTGGGATCTGGAGAGAGGGAGGGAGACAAGGGGGAGAGGGATCTAGAGAGAGGGAGGAGAGGGATAGAGCGGGGGGAGAGGTCAGGGTGAGGTAGGGCAAAAAGTCTAGAGAGAGGGATGAGAGATAATGGGGGCAAGGGGGAATCTAGAGAGAGGGATGTGAGGCAATGGGTGCAAGGGGAACCTAGAGAAAGAGAAGAGAGAGTGAGGGGAGGGGGGAAATCTATAGTGAGGATCGAGATAGAGATAGGCATACAGAGATTTGTGTGTCTTTTTTATGGTGGCCTCAAAGAAATAGAAAGGGAACCCAATTTTGTCTTTTTGGTGAAAAATACTTAAAATAGAAGGACATTGAGAAAAAATTCCAAAAAGTCCAAATAAATGCAAAGCAAACCAAATAAATTTACCAAAAATATACAAAATGGGATCAAGAACCATTCCCCACTCAAACCACCAAAGAACCCGCATTTCTCATCTATATCAACAAGGAAAAAAGTGCATTAAAAAATAAAAAAATCCCAAAAAAAACTCTGAAAAATCTAAAATATTCTCAAAAAAAAAATCCCAAGAATTTCAAAAACATCTCTAATGAGCTGGGCTACGGAATGACATTCAAATTACAAGATGTGGCCCAAAATAAAGGCATAATATCTAATGAAAATGGTAAAGTTAAATGAAAAAGCGTATATGCAGAGATACATACAACTTAGACTAATTTTGGAGATACATACAACTTAGACTAATTTTGGAGTGTCAGGTGATTCAAAAGAGCTTCAATTTTGTTGATGATGATGGGGCTTGAGCTTAAAGATATTGACTAGTGGTAACACCTCACCAGTAGAAGTCTCTAATTTCACTCTATGCCACTGTAACATTTCTCTAGTTTTTTATTGTCCTTTCGAATGTGGAAGCCACTTGCCTCGGAATTTTTATGTAATTGGGGTCTATGTAAGAAAGTACTGTACAGGTGCGTAACTTGTTTTTTCGTAAATTCTTTTTATACGCCTCCTCTTTTTTCCTTTGTGTCTCCTCTAACTACTTTGTTCCATCTAGTTTAATCTCGTCCAATTTCTTAAGTGTTGATAGTCTAGGAGAGACCCCAGGATCTTTTATTGAATATACAAATTCTACTTGGGGACGGCCATGTAAAAATGCAAAGGGCTCAATAGGAATAACTCCATAGACTAGTTGAAAAGGGGGAGTGGTATGTGGCTTCTTTGAATCCTAAGCTATAGGCCCATATTGTGCAAAGTTAAGTAGTGTGCCAAGTAATAAGAATTCATATATAGCATGAACATTGATTTCTTGGCTGTTACAAATGGGTTGAACTTACACTCTATGGATGCACATTCCACTATATCTTTTATTAAAAGACATATACAAAAGTTTTTGATGTCAATTTGACCTTTCACATGAGAAGTAATGGTAACAACATGGACATGCACACATGCACATAGAGAAACATAAATTACAAATAGAGATAAGCATATACACACACCCACAACACATACATACATACATACACATATACATACAAGAGATAAAGATACACACATATTCCTATGGAAGCACACACACATACACGCATACATGCATACATGAAAACATACACACAGATACATATACAACACACGTACAAACATATACATACAAATCACATATGTGCATACACAATAGATACACACATGCACATAGCACACATGCATCACATACATATACAAACACATACATGCATACACATACACATCCAGGCACACACATATTTAACTCATACACATACACACACACACACATACACGTTACATACATAAGCACACACATGCATACTAATGTATGCCTAGAAAAATACACAAACACACACACACACACAAACATATAGACATCTACACAAACAAACATGCACACACACATAGATACAAATACGTACAAACAACCATGCACATGCACACACACATTTGTATACATGCACACGTTGAAACATGTGCAAGACACACACAAACATATACATACACATGACATACCCACTTACACACACATGCACAAGTATACAACACATATACATCACGTACATAGGAACATGTATATGGATAAACCTAAACACACAAACATAGCACAAACACATCAAATACACATGCATGCATGCACACATATATATATAGGAAACATGTAGATATATACACACATGCATTCACGCACACATACACACAACACACAAATACATTTAGATGCATACACAAACACACACACACACATGCATGCACACACACACATACACAAGACACACAAATGCATTTAGATGCATATACAAACACACACACACACATGCATACACACATGCACATAGCACATACATATCACATACAAATTCATGCATGCAGACATATATACACAAAACACACATACATACAAAAACATGAACTACACATGCATATACACAAACACACATGCATAACTATATACAAACAATACATAAACATAAACATTCATGCATACACACATGCATGCACACAAACATTACCAACACAAACACATACATGCATACACAAACACACTTACTCATAAAAATATAGACAACACACATACACATACACATACACATGCATGCTCATTACACAAACATGCACACATACACACACCCATATATATATATATATATATATATATATATATATATATATATATATATATATATATATATATATATATATATATATATATATATATATATATATATATATATATATATATATATATATATATATATATATATAAGTGAGTGTATGTATATATTAATTACATTCTAATCCAAAAACGTATGTTGGATTAGAATGGAAAATATTGAGGGCAAAGCAAAGATGGGTATGCTTAAGAGTCTCTTGACAAAAAAAAAACTCAATGCAAAATAAAGATGTGCGTCTTTAAGAATCTCTTCAGGAAAAACCTTCCACCCAAGTGCATTGCAACACCAAAGGAAGATCATGTTGAGTCAACTAACAAGGACCTAGATATTGTTGGTGCAATTAATCCCAAGCCTACATACTTGATCACATCACATAAGCTTGATGTTTTTCCATAACACTTGGAAGACTTCATATGTACAACCTCTTCTAACTTTGCTTCATAATTACCCATTGTAAAAGTGGAATAAACCCGTGAGGATTTAGGAAGCATATAATCTTGTATCATGTGGTAGTTGAGTCAAGAGAGAATCAATCCTATAGAGATTTGAATTTGAATTCAAATCTTTCGCTCCAACGGAAACTATAAAAGCTCACCCTTTTCTCACTCATTGAGTATTGATTTTTTGCCAATGACATTGTACTTTTACATGATTTAGTACATACATGATCATTACTTCTTACTCTCATATCTCTCTCATACTAGATCAAAACAATGAACTTGTCAAAGCTTGTTCTCACTCTATAGTGGATCAGTTATCATGATTTAAAGCATGATAGCTTCAGCCTTCTGTCTATTTTTATCCTAAAAAGTTTCATTAGTAATGCTTCTCACAATCCTCAGGTATTAATCAATCTCTGCTCACTGGTCTGTGACTGTCAAGGGCCGTAAATGTCAGGATGCATGATTGATTTGCTAAACATATATCTCTACATATAGTCCATCATTTTAAGTGATATCAGAGGCCCACAACACTCTCCAGCCATCACTTGTAGCTAGTGTGAAGCACGTTTTAGCTACACCAATCCATCTCTTCAATCAAGATGGGAGATGGAATTCCATCCTTCATTGACAAATTGGACAGGAACAACTATTCAGCATGGTCCCTAAAGATGTAAGCATACCTTCAAGGGAGAAGCTTATATGGATACATCTCAAGGGATGAACACATGCCAACTTTCAGGAGCAAGCATCAACCAACAAGGGAAGAGCATGAAATGCTAACCACATGGTGTGCAAAGGATGCTCTTGCCAGGTCATATCTGCTAAAATCAATCTCTGATTTCTTGTTACCACATGTTGGAAATTGCAAGACCTCCCAAGAGACTTGGGAAGTGCTTTCATCGTACTTCTCCTCAAACACAAGAGCTAAGAAGAATCAGTTGTGGATGGAATTCACAACCCTCAAGAAACAACCAAAGCAAGGAGTGGCTGATTATGTAAGCAAACTGAAAGATGTAGCAGACCAACTTGCAAGCATTGGAGAAGAGATAGAGGAAAAGCACATAGAGAGGCAGATCATCAATGGAATTAAGGCTGATGGCATGTGGGAGTCCTTCACCACAGCAATGGATCTCTACATGGATATGCAAATACCTGATCTCCACACCTTGATGGGACAACTCTTCACCCATGAGACAAAGCTCAATAGAAATGGTGACAGCTCAAGAGGTAACCAATCTTGTGCCCTTTATACAGATAAGAATAAAGCTAAGGATAAAGGTAAAATTAAGAAATAGGAAGAAGAGGGTAGTACCTCTCAAGCTAATTATGCAAGAAGAGGAAGAGGTGCTAGAGGAAGGGGCAAAGGAGGAAAATAAGGTAGGGGGAGACTCTACAACAGTTCACCATGCGACATATGTGGTCTCAACAACCACACTACAAAATAATGCTACAAAAATACAAGGATCCAATGGGGAAGAGGTTTCCATAGAGGAAGCTATGGACAATCTAGAGGCAGGTACAACAATGGTGGATGCAACTACAAGTATAACTAAAATAAAGGCTACAACAACAACAACTATCAAGGAGGCTTTAGAGGAAGAAGGGACATCAACAACTACACTAAAGATCAAGAAGACTCTCTACTCATCATGAACATGACATCCAAGCAAGGTAAAGATGATGATCATCTGTTCTACATTGAATCATGTTGTTCCAATCATGTGGCAAGAAATATAGCTGTATTATCTGATCTTGAAGAACCCAACGGAAAGCATGAAGTACAAACAGGTGATGACACTAAACACTCAATCAAGCAAGTTGGAAATGTCAAAACATCTGATGGTAGTATGAACCTTTTGAGCAAAGTTCTCTATATGCCTACTATAACCAAAAACCTGATTGTAGAGGAAGGTCTACAGGTCAGATTCACTAAGCATGGAGCATATGTGGAAGACCCCCAACAAGGGTTCAAAAGGATTTCCAAAGGTGAGAAGTCAGGTAGATTGTTTACTTTTGAAATTGAAGGCACAAGGAACATAGCACTATTTAATTATAGAGATCAAACCTTATGTGAGTTGGAAATATGGCATAAAAGGCTAGGGCACATAGGAGAGAGAAATATGAAGCGAATTTGCAAGGATCAAAGTGTGCTTGGCATTCCCAATGTGACCAAGCAGCACATGATATACAAATGTGGATCTTGCCAATTTGGCAAAGCTTGCACACAACCATTCAAACAGGAAAGGATACATCCATGAAGAATACTTGGAGCTTGTACATACTGATGTGTTGGGTCCTAGAAAAGATCCATCCATCTAAGGCTCAAGGTACTATGCCTCATTTATTGATGATTATAGTAGGTGGACACTCCTCTATTTCATGAAGCATAAGGATGAGGTATTTACATGTTTCAAGAAGTATTTGGCACTAGCCAAAAATCAAACAGGAAGGAGCTTGAAGAGAATGAGGTCTGATGGAGATGGTGAGTACTTCTCATATGAGTTTGATCTATTTTTACAAGAGAGAGGCATAAAGAGGAAAGTAACAACCACGTATACTCCTGAATTGAATGGAGTGGCAGAGGGAAGGAACAAGTTAATTGTTAAAGTAGCTAGGTCTATATTAAATGAGAAAAAAATACGTAATTATCTATGGGTAGAGGCTATATCCACAACCACCTACTTGGTCAATAGGCTTCCATCCAAATCATTGGATGGTATGACATCATGTGAAGCATGGAATGGAAGGAGATCCTCATTGGATCATTGCAAAATATTTTGGTGCATTGCCTATGCACACATCCCATCACAAATCAATGGGAAGCTTGACCCTAAGGCTAAAAAATGTATATTTATTGGGTATGATCAGAATCAAAAGGGATATAGACTATACAATCCCACGAACAAGGCCTTCATAGTTAGTAGGGATGTAGTATTTGATGATAATAGTTCATGGTTTGAAGATGATTGCAGGAAAGTCAGGTTACCATATGATTTGGAAAATGATTTTCCAACCCTCACTCAAGGATATCAACACCAAGAAAAGGACATCAACTCAAAAGATGAGGAGCACATTGACTTCAAAGCTTGGAAGTTAAGAGGCAAGTTCAAATACAAGCAATCAGAGGATCTACCGGAGTCTTCCAATCAAGATTTAAGGAGATCACAAGGAGAAAGTAAGAAGCCCATAAGGTATGGATATGATACATCCTTAGTCACAAAGCACTCTGTGTATATCATTAAAGATTCTATCGCATAGGAGCCTTCTTCATTTGAAGAGTCCAGGAAGAAGAAAGAATGGAGAGAAGCCATGCAGGAAGAAGTGGAAGCATTGAAGGAAAACCACACTTGGGATCTAGTTCCCAAGAAGCCAAATATGAAGGTAATTGGTTCAAGGTGGATATACAAAATTAAAAAGAACTTTGATGGTTCTATAAATAGGTACAAAGCAAGGCTAGTGGCAAAGGGATTTGCCCAAACACATGGAATAGACTATGAGGAAACATTTTCACTTGTGGAAAAGATGCCAACAATTAGGGTATTGGTAAGTCTTGCTGCATCAAAAAATTGGAATTTATATCACTTAGATGTCAAGAATGCATTCTTAAATGGTTGGATATCAGAAGAAGTATATATAGCACAAACACCAGGTTTTGAAGATGAAGAAAAAGCAAGTTATGTATGCAAGCTTAGAAAATCACTCTATGGTCTCAAGCAAGCTCCTAGAGCTTGGAACCATAGGCTTGTTACCTATTTGCAGGATCAAGGCTTTGTGACAAGCAAGGCAGAATCTTCTTTATTAGTTAAGAAGAATAAATAAGAGGTCATCTACTTATGTGCCCATGTAGATGATATCATTATTATAGGAAATGATTTTGACGGTATCAATCAAGCCAAGGATCAATTTATGAAGGAATTCAAAATTAGTGATCTAGTGTTATTAACCTACTTCCTTGGCTTAGAACTTGTGTATACATATTTATGTATATTCATCACACAAAGGAAGTACATACATGATATGTTGGTGAAGTGTATGATGGAGAACACTAAATTTGTAGGTATTCCTATGCATCTCAACCATAAGCTAAGTTCACATGAAGGTGAACTACTTGAAGAGTTACAAGTTATCAACAAATTGTGGGTAGTCTAAATTATGCTACTTTGATAAGAGTTGATATTGCCTATGTAGTAAGTACATTGAGTTAGTTCATGCATTTACCTAGGAAGCCACACATGGAAGCTGCAAGGAGGGTGCTTAAGTATCTAAAGGGTACAATGAATGAAGGATTGTTCTATCCCTTCACTTTTGACATAGGCATAAAGATGTATACTGATGTAGATTGGGTTGGCTCCAAGGATGATAGGAGGAGCACTTCAGGGTACCTATCTTTTGCACCTTCAAAACTCATATTTTGGTCATCCAAGAAGCAACCAAGTGTCGCCTTATCTTCCAGAGAAGCAGAATATAGAGGTTTGGCAAATGCAACGCATGAAGCTATGCGGCTTAAGCAATTGTATACAAATTTGGAGATACATTCCTACACTCCAATTATCTTTGGAGATAACACTAGTTCACTTCATTTGGCTACTAAACCTGTACACGGTGCAAGGACTAAGCACATTGAAGTGCACTATCATTATGTAAGGGAGAAATTGCTTAGCAAGGATATCCAGTTATCCTATATATAAACACATTTGCAATGTGTAGATATACTCACCAAAGCATTGGATGGAACAAAGACCAACATTTTCAAATTAATGATTGGGCTGCAAGAGATCAAGGAGAAATGAAGATCAAGCATGTTAGGCTTGAGGGGAGTTGTTGTTGCAATTAAGCCCAAGCCCACATACTTGATCACATCACATAAGCTTGATGTATTGCCATAACACTTGGAATACTTCATATGTACAACCTCTTGTAACTTTGCTTCATAATTACCCATTGTAAAAGTGGAATAAACCCACGAGGAGTTAGGAAACATATAATCTTGTATCATTTGGCAGTTGAGTCAAGAGAGAATCAATCCTATACTTTAGGATTCAACTTTTGGTAGAGATTTGAATTTGAATTTAAATCTTTGGCTCTAACAAAAACTATAAAAGAGGATATGAAAGGCCTGCGTGCATCTAGAGGATCAAGGATCATTTTTCATGTACGTTTATTGAGAAGAGGAGCTCACCTCATAGGTCAATCGTTCCTCACTCATTGAGCAATGATTTACTGCCAATGACATTGTACTTTTACATGATTTAATACATACATGATCATTACTACTTACTCATATATCTCTCATACTCCATCAGCATAGTGAGCTTGTCAAAGCTTGTTCTCAATGTATAGTGGATCATTTCTCATGCTTTAAAGCATGATAGCTTCACATACTATCTTTTTTGATCCTACAAAGTTTCGTTAATAACGCTTCTTGCGATGATTAGGTATTAATCAATCTCTGCTCAGTAGTCTGTGACTATCGAGGCCCCTAAATGTCAGGATGCATGATTGATTTGCTAGACATATTTCTCTGCATATAGTCCATCATTTTAAGTAATATCACTCATGATTGGTAGCTTGTTAAGCTAATTGAAGTTCCCCAAAAGGAATTCTATCAAATGTTGTTGTACTTTCAAAATTTGAGTAAGTGTATCAACCAGGATGATATGTATCCTTGTGCTAGATGAATGCTCACTTCATTCTCAATAATCCAGTCTTGCCGTA
>CM035419.1:116652996-117060496 GCA_020310875.1 Ceratopteris richardii | reverse complement strand
TCGTTTGTACTAGTTTCCATGTCTTTTCTTATTCGAATGCCTTGACTTGTTCGTGAAGATCTTTATTCAAAGTATCCTCTCCTTCGTCGTATTCAAAATGAACTAGGTTCCGTTTCTTGAATTACATTCCATATGTATGCACAATTTACAGAGATAAATTATCATATGTAAGCTTTTGAAATGGATACCTTACTCTTGAAGACTTCCTCTCTTCACCCTTCGAGGTAAAAATCTCTTTGTACTTGGGACCTTTATCTCTTTCTCGTGTGTAGTACCACTTTCCAGTAAGGGTCCATCTTCCTCTATATCATGGCATTCACCATGCAATTCAACGAGCCTTGCCTTTCTTCTAGTTGATGTTGAGCTTCCTTTCCATGTTGAGGTAGCACTTGAGCCTTCTTCACTTATTAAAATAGATGGATCAATAAAACCCATGCTCTCTTGGGTGAATTCTAGGGATAAAGAGGTAGTTCAATTGTAGACGTACACTCAAACAACTTTCGTGGAAAAGTGGAAAAATAGGTATATTGCAAAAATTTCTAAAAGCATGATGATTAAAATGAATATTCCATTAGGGTATTAGGGGATGTTGTTTTTATTATTTTTTATATGATGAATAGGCGCCCTACCTAGGGAATACATGCTCCTAAACCACAAGAAGCATGGATTCCGAGGAAGAAAAACCTCCCACACTTGAA
Organism: Ceratopteris richardii; assembly: GCA_020310875.1. NCBI lineage: Eukaryota > Viridiplantae > Streptophyta > Polypodiopsida > Polypodiales > Pteridaceae > Ceratopteris > Ceratopteris richardii. Next base: position 117,059,798 of record CM035419.1, on the reverse strand, counting down.
TATATTTGGATAATGTCTTTTTCCACTTTTTGGACACCTTCTCCATTTGTCCCTTCAACCTCTTGATGGTAGCCAACATGTTTGATTTATATTTGTTACAACCGAGACACACCTTTCCCGATCTATCATCAATAAAAGTCACAAAGTATCTATTACGTGGAAGGGATTGTTCCTTAGTTGAATCGCATATGCATGCGTGTATAAGATCAAGCACATTTTGGTGAGATATACTTGCATTTCTTGAAGCGAAGTGTGGTTTGTTTGCCTAATTGGCATGATTCACATGATCCGTGCATTATAATAGTTGATAATGTGGGCATCCTCTACTACTTGCTTTTTGTGTATATCATTAGGTCTTTCGATGTTGATAGGTCCAATCCTTTTTCACCAAGGGTGCAATTCATGTCCGTTCTTGTTGCCAAAGGGGATAAATATAGCCATTGTTTGATGTGGTTTCTATATATCTAGTGCAAACATCCGATCTTCTTTATTCTCTTATTTAATTAGATAATGGCCTAGAAAGGGCTAACTATTAGGATTACCACATGCTATACAGATGAAAATCCTCCAAACCTAATGCCTCTTCGTATAGCTATTCGAAGCATCAAGGACCACAAATGTACTTGAGTCCACAAGTGCATGTGCAATCATCACCACTCGTTTGGTTGTACTCCCCACTTCAATTCAAATTCTTTGGACTCAACTTATCTCACGTTAAAATGATTTAAAAGGCTCTAGAGAGATTTGGGCAAAACTCTCTCCCTATGGTCCCCATGGGTGTTGAACCCAAGGACTCCTCGTTCTCAACCTTGAGACTTAATAACTATGCTAAGTGGATTATATTTCTTGGATAGCATGAACCTATTCTTAAGTCTCATCTCAAGTTCTTTGACCATACACAAAACTGAGCAAACGATGCCCAACTTACGATCAATTTGAGATGGTTAGATGCTCAAAATATAAATTTACTTTATTACATTAGAGCTATGAGACCTATGTTAAAAACTAACTACTAGGACCACCTCAAGCTAGAGAGATTGCTCTCCTCCTAACCTTATGCTTCTATATATAGCTACTCAAATCATGGAGGACCACAAATGTAACTCAATTCAACAATTGCATGTTTGATCTCGACCATTCTTTTGATATGTTCAACTAGAGTCCACTTGTGGTTGGTTTGATCTCCATAACTTCTTCAACACCTTCTAGTAGAGTCCACAAGTGTTAGGCATAGTTGCATTAAGTCTCTCTCCACTCAAGTAAACTCATGTTAACTTGAGAAGGCTCTAGAGCGCATTGGGAAAAACTCTCTCCCCATGCTTTGCATGGGGGTAGAATCTAAGAGCTCCTCCTTCTCAACCTTGAGATTTAACCACTTCACTAATTTGATTACTTGTTTTAGAAATACTTAAGTCTAGTCTCTAGATCTTTGGCCATACACATGAGTGGCAAAATGGTGTTAAATTCTAGATGTCTCTAAGCTGGTTGGACACCCTGATTATAGACTTATTTTATTACATTAGCTATTTTATGCAAGGGAAATTGAACATATAACCTATTGGTTAGGAGTATGATGGGTTAAAAAGTTTCTCGAGAAGCCATGGTTGATGATTATGTCCTTATACTTACTCTTAGAGTGTGATTTAAACATCTCCTACCTATCATTTCTTGATTCTAACAATCACTTCCCCTTCCATGGATCGTTGTCCTCAATTCTTAGCACTAAATCTCCCCTTCAATTGATGTCCTAACCCTCACATATTCTCGTGAACCTTCTTGCTCTCAACCTTGGTTTCTTGAACCCTTACTCTCAACCTTAGTGTCTTGAACCTTCTTTTTTCAAACCTTGCTGTCTTGAGCCCTTGCAAGAGGTTTTCAACTCAATTCCTAGCATTCTAGATCCTAAACTAGCATACCAGTTTCTTCCTTTTGTTATGGTGCTTTACAATGTGGGTACATAAGTGTATTCGGGGAAACAATGTCATCATGGTCCAAAAACCTCCAAAATTGTAGCCATCTTATGTGTATGATTTAGAGCTTTACACAAAAGAACCCATGGGAGAGTTGTTCTATGAGAAACGACTTCTAAAGCAATTTATCCACATCCCAGTCATGTCATCATGCAGTAGTAGCACAACATTTTTGTAAGGATGTTTTCGTGAATGATTTGGCATATGTTTTTGGGGAGTTAGTGATGTCAATGCTTTTGGTGGTCCTTGCTTTTATGAAAAGCTCATGCTCGCTAAATGTAGGGAGTTGATCATAAGCTATATAATAAGGCTGTTGGGATACTATTGGATCAATCAATTCAAGCTACACACTCTTGAAGGTGATCAAGGAGGAGTTCTTCTACTTGGCAAAAGAGTTCTACACTCTTCAAGGAGGTGTGTTGTACATGTGGTGGTTATTTGGAGGAGTTTGAAGTCTATTCTTCTTCTATCTCTCACTCATCTCTTTTAACCTTAAGGTTTGCATGCTAATTTTCAACTATTAGAAGATCTTGTAAACATGTGATTTATTGTTATTAAGGCCCACCCCACTTCCAACATCCATCTATTCCATAAACATTGGGCTCCTCTCAAATGGTAAGATTAGTTTGAAAACACATGTTTAAAACGTGAACCACATCACGTTTTGTAGAGTTTGGCAAGCTCTATTGCATAAAGATAACATGAGAAAGAATATTTCATGGTGTAATCTATGGGCTTGCGCTCATAGAGCATTCGTCTCCCCATGGAGTGATGGGAGTTCAAAACTCGGCAACAAGAGATTGAAGATGAATTTAATTCTTTTGCAAAAACATATGCCTTTGCAAAAGCCAAAGAAAAGAAAGCGCCTCTGAATGACAAGCAAATGCATCTTTGAATGAGACAAAAGTAGCTTCAAATGGAAAACCTTGAATGAAGATGCATGAAGGTGATGTGTATAGAAATGAATGAAGTAAAACTACTTATATCATATCGACAAGATAACCGTGTTCTACATCTTCATGGAACTTGTGAAGAAGGTGATGAGGATGTTTTAGGTCACAATTGAAGCTCTGATACAAATGTAAAGAACTTACTATTAGGACTACCACATGCTAGAGAGATGAATCGGCTCCCAACCTTATGCCTCTTAATATAGGAGGACCACAAACATAATTGGAGTCCACAAGTACATATGCCATCTCCACCACTCCTTTAGTACCTTCCATTAGAGGCCACTAGTGGTTGGTGTGATCTCCACCAATGCTTTAGTACCTTCACTAGAGTCTACTAGTGGTAGGTGTACTTGCCTCTTGAGTTAAGTTTCTCTAGACTCAAAATTCAATATTGGTTGGGAGCTAACCATATTACAATCAAAATCAAATTCTAATGAAATAAGAGTTCTCAAAGTCTTGATATGGATAGAAATCTCAGCTCAGTTACTAATCCCATGCATAAGTGATGCCTAGAATGGACTAGTAATTTGAATCCCATTTCATATTTAAGTGCCAAAATAACACATAGTGAGACTTGTGAATGAATCAAGGCTTTTTTTTCCACCTTGTTATTCATTCCCTCCTTTGCAATAAAAATCAATTTTTGAAATTCAAAGCTAGATGATGTTTTGAGTTATTTGGGTAGGTATCCCACGAGAGATATGAAAACATGTTTTTTTAAAGGTTACAACATGAGGTTGAGGGATATGCATACAATTACTATACATAACTTTACTTTGAAGGGAGAAACATATTTCCAAAGGGGCAAAGAATGTAGTTAACTAAGTTGATGATCTCAATTTCCAGCTGGTTTGGAATGATCAGAAATCAAACACCATCAGCTCACTCATGTGTATAACCAAAGATCTTGAGACTAGAATTAAGCAAAGGTTCTTATGCTCTCTAAGACAAGGAATCTATCTAGATTAATGGATACTTCCTAAGGGGGGCAAGGAAGAGGTCTTAAGTTTAAAACCTAAAAGTAGCAAGGTTTTTCCCAAGAGTTGCATGAGTCAGAGCATTGTAGACTGTTCTTCCTAACTAGAACATTTCTAGGTAAAGGGTGGTGGAGAATTAATCCACAAAATAGAGCTGTGGATACATTGTGAAAAGGTTGGTTCTCAACTGTTGCTACTTTCCAAAAGATTGGTTTTCAAGGTAAATTGTTCTTTTAAAGAGTCTCTTAGAATGAAAGTGGTTGAGCTCTCAATAGTTATATATGCATGCATACATTTTGGAGGAGATTCATCTCTTTCTAGCATGAAAACATGTTTTTGGGCATGATTAAATTTCAAAAATAGGATTTTTTTAAATCAAGGCATAAAGAGGTTAAATGGTGTAGAAATAGCCTATAAGTTAGGCCTAATAGCGCTTTCCTAGACCTAGTAGATGTATAAACAAAATATAACACCTTCATCTTAGCTCTCAATATTGGTGCCAATAAGGCTTCACAAACGGATCATTAGAAAGGACCATTAGAGCATTAAAAAGACACAGAAAGAAGGACAAGCCTTAGATCTATTTTTTGGGTTGAAGAAAGTATCCACTAGTATGGGATAGTGGAATGCTAACTCCCTTTGAGGATTTTTCTTTGATGGCCAAAATCAAAAAAGAACTCATGACTCATAAAAAGCATGAGTCAAGTTATCTTTTCTTCGTAATGTGCATTGAGTTAATGTACCTAAACCGCTATACAAAAGGATAAAGAAATGATGGAGAGTTTTTACTCTGGATTAAGTGAATTCTATTAACACTTCATGGAGTCCAAGTTGTGGATCTAGTTCAGGCACAAAGGCTAAAGATCGTTTCACTAAGGTTAGATAGACTAAGTTAAGCACCAAGTTCCTATTGTCACTCAGGAAATTCAATCTCTTGGCTAAAAGTAATGGAGAAAAAATACATTCCAAGAAAGGAATTCATAAAGAGATCGAATATAGGAAAGATTATCTTATTCTAAGGTGAAGCATTAGTATTTTGAGTAAAAATTTCATCAATAGAGCCTCAGTGTGTCAACACACTGATGTTTTGTTACCACACTAGTATCTTTTTGTAAGATGATGTCTCAGCTTTAATCTAGGAATCTTTTTGAGAATCTAGTATACTTCTCTTAAAGATACAATACCTTATTGAACTAGATCTTTGAGTAATCCAAGCCTTGAATCATATAGTGTTGGATTCTAATTACTTAAGCGTATCTTAACACCTTGAATTCGTTGTAGAGAGTTTTATTTTTTCTTTCTGCTTTTTGAAATCTTTTGAATCTTATTTATATACAATATTTGATTACTTTCAAGAAAAACCAAGGTTATCCCATTGGAACAAGTTTAATAAAATGAAACATCCTTGGTAGATGTTCTATACAAGAACCAATTCAATCTTCAAAAGATACTACGTCTCATATGAATTATTCATTTGAGTTTGATTGAATTTACATAGCGAAACTCTAATGATTTTCATAGAATTTGGTACACTCTTGAAAAGAAAAGTTATGAATTACTCATGAGATTGATAATTCCCAAGAACTTAAAGCTAAAAGTGTTTGAGAAAAGTGAGAGTTGGAAAATTTCATTTTGGATTTGACTTGTTCAAGTTAAAGTAAGGTCGACCAAAAGTAGATCGCAAACATTCTCCTACATTCTCCATAGGAATTTTCAATCCCAAGGACAAATTAGTCCTCAAGTTAGGTAGTAAATCAAGTAATTGTTGGTTCGGAGTGAGCCATAGTACAAAAATCCAAGTTGGACGTATGGGATTACTAGACTTCTATTTTGATTTCCAAATCAAATTCAAGAGAAGCAAGAGTTCTCAAAGTCTTGATAGAGATAGAAAATCCACCTTACCTATTGATTTCATGCACTAGTGATGCCCAAAAATGGACTAGTATATTGTATTCAACCATTCCACATGTTAATGCCTAGAAAGCACACAATGAAAACAATGAATTGGTGAGGGATATTTTTTTAGCACCCTTTTTATTCATCCATACTTTTCATGTAGATAAGTTTTTCAAGTGCAAAGCTAAATGGTGTTTTGAACTATTTGGGTAGGAATCAATCAGTAGATGATTCTCTATTCATTTGAAAAATGATGTGAATCCCACCACAGAGATGAAAACATGTTTCTAGGTTAGAACATGTGTCTCAGGGCTATTCCTACAATTATTATATATAGCTTTATTTTGAAGGACAAAAAACTTCCCCAAGGGGGAGGAATGCTATAAAGTAGGTCAATGATATGAGTATCTAGCTGGTTCATACACATCGAAAATAAGACACCATTTGATCACTCGTGTATGGCCAATGGTCTCAATAAAAGACTTAAGCACAAATTATTGTGATCTTTAAAAAGAGTAGTCAACTCAGCCTAGTGGTTAAGTATCAAGGATGGGAAGGAAAAGGTCTTGGCTTCAAACCAATAGTATTTGGAGAGAGTTTTGCGGAAAGAGCTCTAGAGCCTTTTTACTCAAGTTAATATTAACTTGAGTGTAGACAAACTTAACTGGAGTGGTGTGTACACCTAACAATAGTTGAGTGTGCTAAAGGAGTGATGGAGATCAAACCAACAACTAGTGGACTGGAGTGGAAGATGCTAAAGCAGTGGTGGAGATCATACATGCACTTGTAGACTCAAGTTACAACTTTTATCCTTGTTGATTCCCGTAGCTATATATAGAGGCATAAGATTAGGAAGAAAATATCTCTCTAGCATGTGATGGTCCTTATAATTAGTTTTTTTTACATTAAATGCTTGTATGGAAGGGGAAATGAACTGACGAACCACTTGCTAGGAGTATGAAGGTTAACCGCTTGCCCCAAAAGCCATGCTTGAGCATTAATTTGTATTCCTCCCTCTTAGCATGTACTTCAACCCTCTTGCATGTCAAGTGTGTGGTTCAACCATCTGCTACCTATCACTTTATTACATTCTTCCCCCCGTTGACTGATCATTTTCCTCAATGATCTACTCTTGTATCCCTCTAGCCTCAATGATCATCTACTCAACCCCCTACATACCCTTCAATTGATGTCCTCAACCTCACATAGTTTCTTGAACCTTGTCCCCAACCTTGGTGTCTTGGACCCCCTTCTCAAACTTTGTATCTTGAATCTCATTCTCACCCATATTTGGTATCTTGAACCCTTAATTAGGTTCCACCCATGATTTGCAACTATTTCACACTTCTTACCTATCTCATTACATCTGGAAATCCTATTCTGCACTCTTTTCAATGCAACCTTGCATGCCTCCATCCAACCTATGGGTTGAGAGATACACTCCAATATTTGTTGGGCATAGTTCTCAAAGTTCTACCATTCCCCCTTGGTACCCTTACACCTCATAGAGCTCCCAAGTGCCTTTTTAATAGCCCATGGGAGTCCATATTTGAATCCATCCACTAATTTGCCGAAGCGAACTTCTTAGGCTCTGATACCAATGCTTGTAGGTTCCTCGCAAGTGCCAATGCGCTCTATGTGTTAATGAAGATGCTAGTGGCAGAAGAGTGACCAACACCTAAAGGAGCCAAGAGGCATGTAAGCCACACACACACTCAATAGTGGTTGTGAAAGCTACTCTATAATCAACCTCACATCTAGAGTTGACCACAATAGCCTACTTCTTGCTCAACCAACATATAGATGAGCTACCAAGCATGAAGCAAAAACCACTCATGGATAGATGAGTGTCATAGAGGTGCATCAAATTTTCTATCTCTCAGAGTCTCCACCAGCCATTTAGGCATAGTATTTGCCTCCTCTATATGATACCTTTTATCAACAAATGCATTATGTAAATGTTCATCACAAATGGAAATGATCAGGATCATCATGTGGAACATGTAAAGGTTGCGAAACTCCCTCATTCTTACCACCACTTGCCTATCCACTTGTAAAAAGAGGCAACAAAGTATCATAAACATCTCTAGAGCTAATTGAAGTGTCCTCGGTACATGAAACTAATGCCTTATTTGCATCTTCCACAAAAACATCACAGCTTAGCAAAAAGCATTTAGTTTCTGGCTGATATAGATGAATGCTTTGCTTTTAGAACTGTACCAAAAAAAAGTACATTTCACTCCTCTATCATCCGATTTCTTGCATTTTTGTTTAGGCATTAATGCATATGCTAGTCAACAAAAGACACACAGATGAACAACAAATGGCTTCAAGTGCTCCAAGCCTCATATGGAGTGATCGATTGTAGTTCTTTGATCGCATACCTTTTAAGAACATATGCTATATAGATAAGAGCCTCAAGCCAAGAGCTATGTGGTAAAACTTGACTTTTGACCATAGACCTCACCATGTCCATGACACACCACTTCTTTCTTTCATCACATTAACTTTTTTGAGGTGTATATGGCACTGTACACTAATGTTTTATCTAATGTGCAACCAAAATTGCATCAAAATTGAAAGACATGTATTTCCTCTGTAAGCCACTGGATTGGCAATTGTAAAGTCTGACTCTTTTTATATTCCGCATGAACCGAAAGGTCGTTGTGTAGACATTGTAACCTTCTTATAAATCAATGAAAAGAGACGCTTGGGTGACGACTAGAGGAGTCGCTAGACTGTCTGTCTGGTTGATGAGGTCTACATAGTTTCCGTGGTGTGTTTGAGAACTCTGAGTTATTCAATGTCTTTCTGTTCTGTTTGATTATCTGCACCTGTACGGTACAGATTGAGTACTGTTATTGTCTCTGTTGTTTACAGTGTTTGTATTTGAGTCAGCTCTTTAAGTTAGACAAAGTAATTCTTTATTACGGTACTGAATAGTTTCGACGCTGTATGTTGAGAGCGCATTAAGTGGAGTGTGTTCAGTAAGCTTTGGAAGAGTCTGATCAACAGACAGTAAGATTCTGAGAGTGTAACTAGAGTCTTGATAAGTAATTGGTATTGACAGATATTCTTAATGTTACAGTATGGTCATGTGAGTGAGTGGATTTGGGAAAATCAAGTATAGGGCCTCTGTTTAACAGACCCCTTCCACTCCCAAGAACCCGAATAGATGTTTAAACGCATTTCTGACGGCAAAAGTGCGTTTAACACTGGCATCGTCTGTGGGAATGTGGCAGTAGAGTGATGCAATATAGTTGTGGGAAGGTGGCACCAGAGTATTGCAAATTAATTGTGGAAAGTGGCAATAGATTGTTGCAAAGTGATTATCGAAAAGTGGCAACAGAGTGTTGCACACTGATTGTGGACAGGTAACCATAGATTGTGAATCAACAGTAAAATAGAGTAATACGCAAGTGTAGAAAAGGTGCTATATGCCAGTTACTCGATCCGGCGAGTCATATCCCAAGTACAGAAAGCCTTGGGTGGTACCAAATTTGCGAAAAACACCCCCGGGAGGAAGAAGCACAGACCGATTAGGCCTGGTAGTCGAAGAAGCAAAGCATGTTAGCAGCAATTCCGGTAGCATTCCGGTGGAACATTCTACGATTCCGATAGATTCCGGTGAAATTTCGGTGTAGTCTGCAGAAGATACAGTGACTTCTGAGTCTGCAAGAATGCCTGGTCAGGATTCGAATCAATCCAAGAATAGAGTTGTCTTACCCAGAGAAGTCATTAAAGGTGAAAGACTACCCTGGATTGGGGAAAGTTCCACTAATTCTGGTGGTAGTTCGGTCCTGGTTGCAGATAATTTACGATTTTCCGGTGATAGTGTTATACTTCCCGGTGAATCTTCATTCCAGACACCACTGTTCGGAGCAAGTTTACCTACGTTTGCTACCACAGAAGAGGATAAGCTATTCGAATTAGAAATTCGTAAGAGGTTAAGCGCTATTTTTGAACCGGAAGAAGAGTAGTCTCATCATATAGACTCTGAAGAACCGGAAGCACATCCTCAGAACTCAGCAAATAGTAACAGAACCAACATGAGTGGGCAACAACAACAACAACAACAACAACAACAACAAGAACAACAGCAATAGCTACTTCCACCTCCTCCGGTTCCAACAGGAGTCACTTACACAAAATTGGATGGATTTCCAGGTGATGATCCTGATGCTCATGTACGTACCTTTGAAATTAGTTATGAAGTACTTAATCATCCACCCGATCCGGCATACAAGGCCATAGTATTTCAGTCAACACTAGTAAATGAAGCCGCCAAGTGGCTTACAGAATATGATATCAACCATTTCGGCACCTATGAAGCGGTAAGGGATGCGTTTCTGCAGAGATTCCGGTTAAAGAAGAACCCTGCCGAAATTTTCGATTACCTGCAGAATAATAGACAGAAGCTGAATCAAACAATGCAGGAATATGCCACCCTATTCAGAACTCATTTGAAACAACTACCGCGAGCACATGCTAATTTATCGGATGATATCATCATGTAGTGGTTTATTAATGGTTTAACTCCGCAGCTCCGATAGATTATGATCATCCGTTGTGTGGGAGCTATGACATTAGATGCAGTTATTGCAATGGCTTTGCAGCTCGAGCATAAAGTTGGAGGTTTTACCGAAGACCTAGAGTGGTTAAAAGCTAGTAAAAGTGTTGCAGAAGATCCGGCTAGACAAATGTACTACACTAAGTGCAAGAATCCAGGGCATACCAGTGTCACATGTGCCCTTAATCAGATGTATTGTGCTATCTGCAATACAAGTGGACATTCCATCGAAAACTGTGCATATAATGCGTAAGTGCAGGGAACAACAACAGTAAATGCTATTATACAGGAACCAAGGCAGCCTGCCGCTCACTATGTACCTCCTCAAATGAGAAACAACCAGCAAGAAGGAAACAAAAATTATCGAGGACAGAGGAATACAAATTACAATACAAACTGCTGGCAGACCGGAACATCACAGGACGGTAATTTTGCCGCCCCCTCGCTGTCATTTTTGTGGTGAATTAGGACACATCTGAAGATTTTGTAAAGATGCAGCGGAATATGATCAAAGGAAGAAAGAGAGCCACAGCCCAATGACGAACATGGTTTATATCTCACCATTAGAAACACAAGCTGCAGTAGTTCAGACCAGATCTGGTAAGCCACTGCAATCAGCACTAGAAGTATTTGAACCAGGCATACGTGAACAACAAAGAATGTATGACAAAGCTAGCCAATGGACTACAATAGAGCCTATAGTGTTTCCAGATCCAATTCCGGTGACACAAGGTCCACTACCAAATGAAAGTTTGCAGGAACAATATTCTACCCCAGTAGCAGACGCATCATCTTTAGAATCAGTAAAAAGTACAAGTCAAGTACATCAGGCATGGGAAATTTTATCTAAAGCATCCATTACTCTTCCTCTTGAACACTTACTTGCATTAGTACCAGGAGTTCGGCAACAATTTTAGCAACATCTCAGTCTGGGATCTTCTTGTATTCCAGCAACGGCAACGGTACAACCGGAAACTGACTCTACGGTGGATCATTCCGTCCCCTTGATTACGGTATGGTACAAAAATCATAAGATTACTCAAGTATTAATTGATGGTGGATCTTGTGTAAACATAGCTACTGCAGCACTTTGTAAAAAGTTGGGGTGGACGCAAATCGAACCAGTCCAGTTTTTTGTCAGAATGGCCGACCAATCTCGAGTTCATCCGTTGGGACTCGTACGGAATGTCCCAATCACTCTGCAGGGTACAACATTTAAGATGACTTTTGTCGTCTTAGAATTACTGGAATCTAGTCTTGATTATAATCTTCTTTTTGGCCGTCCTTGGTTGAAACAAGCTAAGGTTATACAAGATTGGTCAGCAAAGGAACTTACCTTTAAGGACAACCACCATAAATATAATGTCAAATTAGATGCTATTCAGCCCTATGAATTACATGCCAGACCTTATGTCGCAGAACTAGTTCATATGTTAGATGGTTTATCTGATGACGAAGAAGAACAATTTTTGAAGAATAACATAGATTTAATCTCCTTAGGGACTGTTGATCTACAATGTGTTGTAGATAACTGGAATCCGACAGTTTGTACGGTGATGCCTGTGACCGAAGAAGTAGAGACAGAAGATACTACTCTTAAGGATGAAGCTGATATACAACAACTTTTACAGTTAGTTGATGATTCAGGAAAACCTTGTCAACTCTATGTTCCTGAAGATCAGTTGATGACCTATAATTTAGGGGATGAAGTTAATCAGCGACTTATCAAGATAAAGGAAGGATTGTCTGAAGCATTTCAACTAGATTTGATACAGGTTATTCCTGAGTTCTCTGATGTTTTTGCATGGGACTATCGTGATATGAAAGGTCTAGATCCTCGAATCTATCAGCATCGGGTTGTGCTCAAACCAGAAGCCAAGCTGATTAAACAACCCAGCTATCGTATGTATCCCAACTATGCAGCACAGGTCAAGGCAGAGCTTGATAGGTTATTAAAAGTTGGATTCATCGTACGAGTAGAACATGCTGAGTGGATATCACCCATTGTTATCGTTCCTAAGAAAAATAAGCAACTACGAATATGTGTCGATTACTGGAAATTGAATGCAACCACCGTACCTGATCCATTTCCACTTCCATTCCTTGATACAATGCTGGATAGAGTAGCAGGACATGAAATGTACTCCTTTTTGGATGGTTACAGTGGGTATAATCAAGTCAGAATGGCTGAACAAGACATACTGAAAACCGCTTTCATTACCAATTAGGGTGTTTTTGCTTGTACAGTTATGTGGTTTGGATTAAGAAATGCTCCTAGCACTTTTCAGTGATGTATGCAGGAAATCTTCTCACCCTATCTTACTTCTTTTATGCAAGTATATCTAGATGATTTCTCTTTATTTGGTAAGATGGTAGAACACCTATATCATTTACGATATTGTTTTGAGAAATGTCGTGAATACAGACTCTGCCTGAACCCAAACAAATCTGTGTTTGCGGTTTCATGTGGTAAGCTCCTTGGCCACATTGTATCTGCACAGGGCATACAAGTTGATCCAGATAAGGTTGAAGCTATGTTAGAAGCACCTCTGCCTACTACACCGAAAGAAGTGATGAGATTCATGGGTCAAGTAAGATGGCATGGTCGACATTTACGGTGGCTTGCTCACTTGGCAATACCTTTAAACCTATTAATAACTAGTACTCCTCGACAGTTTGATTGGACTCAGCAATGTCACACGGCATTTGATCGTCTAAAACGTTCATTAACGCAGGTTCCAATTCTACAACCTCCTGATTGGGATCGCCCATTTCATGTTTTTGTAGACGCATCAGATATAGCCATTGGAAGTGTCTTAATGCAACAAACTGATAAATGGTTTAGGCCTATTTATTATGCAAGTAGAAGGCCTGCTCCTGCAGAAAAGAATTATTCTGTAACTGAAAGAGAATGTCTTGGTTTGGTATATTATATAAAGAAATTTCGACAAAATTTTGCTAGGCCGTAAATTCATCTTTCATGTAGACCATGTGGCATTAGTGTATTTGGTTCGGCAACAACATTTAGGTGGTCGATTAGCGCGTTGGGTTCTACTGTTACAAGAGTTTGATTACGAAGTAATTCATTGACCCGGAACTGCACATGCATTAGCAGATTTCCTTTCTCGGTTAGATTCCGGTGAAGCTCCGGACGGTGTTGATGACACCACACCTGCAATTTATGTTACTGAACCAACTAATGATGAATCTGCAGAACCTCCTGTGACATCTACTTACTATGATCAGTTATTAGCCTTTCTTACTGATGGATATCTTCCTGCTCAGACTTCTCCTGCAATGCGTAGGAAAATTACAGTTTACAGTAGCAAATTCTGGTTGATTGCTAGAGAATTGTATTATATTGATCACACTGGAGTTTTACTTCATTGTATTCCTCCACATGAAGTAAACTCAGTTATCGCTCTAGCACATTCAATACCTTCCGGTGGACATTTTGCAGCAGATTTAACACATTGGAAAATTATGCAAAGTGGGCTTTGGTGGCCTACCATGTACAAAGATGTATCTCAGTTTGTCAAACAGTGTGACAAATGTCAACGGTCTAACCTTTGGAGCCTTTTCAAAAATGGGGTCTTGACTTTATTGGACCAATCACACCTCCAGCAATCCTTAGCAACAACAGATACATTCTGACATGTACAGATTATGCTACCAGATGGGCAGAAGCTTGGGCTTTACGGTCCGCTACATCTATTTTGGTAGCAAAATGTTTAATGAAGGACGTATTTCCACGATTTGGGTTACCTCTGGAACTTGTGACAGATCAAGGTACACATTTTGTTAACAATTTAATGAAAGTACTCACACACTCTTTTCAGATTCTGCATAAATTTAGTTCTCCTTATTATCCTCGTGCTAATGGCTTATCTGAAAGTACAAACAAGACCTTGTTGAATATGCTTCGTAAACTGATTCTGGAATCACCAGAAAGATGGGATCAGTTACTACCTGCAGTATTATGCGCATACCGGACTACTTACAAAGTTGCCACCGGACTGACTCCTTTGAAACTTGCATATGGAATGGAGGCAATTGCACCAATGGAAATTGTAGTACCAAGCTTACGTGTGGCCATCTCTCAGAAATTGTTACCTGAAGTTTCTTTGCCATTTTGGTTGGACACACTCAGAGAATTAGATGAGCATCACTGGGAACGTTTTTTGACTCTTCAGGAAGTGGAGTTGAGGCAAGCTCGTACACATGATCGGTATCTTAAAACTCAAGTTTTTACGGTAGGACAACTTGTGCTGTTTTATAATGCAAAATCAAATCGTTCTGCTGGAAAATTCAAGTTATGATGGTTTGGTCCTTACCGGATTACTGAACAAGTGGGCCCAGCAACTTTTCGGTTGGCTACTTTGACCGAAATTCCTCTTCCGAAAGTGATAAATGGTTCAAAGTTGCGGCCGTATCATCAAGCGCCTGATTCGCACTGAAGTGTTCTACGGTTACCCGCGTATTTTTTTCTTTTTTCTTTTCTTTTCCTTTTTAGTTTTGCGTGATTAATAAAATAAGTCTGTAAATATCCTCGTTTTGATACCTAATTATCGTCAAGAGCCGCCCTGCATTATAGTTCTGCCCATGCATGCACACCGAAGTTATGAAGGTTATCATCTCAACATCGCGCGATGATTAACAATTTTGGTCGCCTCACACTGCCAACTATCTACTTAACCTTTTTCATTCCACTGTTAATCGCTATTGTGTCTGTGTGTTTTGTGTACTTGTGCTCTCTATATACCCTGTGCAATTGTGTTCTTTTGCTTGTTATTCGTGTGCGCACCATGGAAGTGTTAGCAAACTTTGTTGCGTTCCGTGACGGACTCCCTGCCGATGTAGGTGAGTTCGTGCATGTTCGTAGGTTGGCCAATTTTGCTGAATTACCTTGGCATTCAGTGGATTGTCACCCGTTCTACGCCCAAATCATTGCTGCCATCACTGCTACACCTGCTACGGAGCAGAGTTGGCCAATTACCTCTTTACCATCTGGTATTGTAATCACAATGCAATCATTTGCTGACGCTTTTCGACTCTCTCCGCAAGGACAAGAGAATGGACCTAGCCTTCCCATCGTCACAATGAATCAGTTGTTTCTCAGGCATTCTTCTAATGAATATGCAATCCTTTGTCACCCTGAGCCTAAAAGAACAGCGTTACAGTTTCTAGTAGCCATCTTGAACTTACAAAAACGTACATATGGCATATCTTGCCCATTCTATTCAACGATTGATATGGCTGCTCAAGAGCCTCTAAACTTTGCCCCATACTATTTCCGTCGCATTCACCGAGAATGCGTTTCGGTAATTAAACAAGTCAACAAGGGTGATATGCCGCGTTCCCATCTCCCCCACATATTAAGTTTCCTGTTTCTGGCCATACAAGCAGCACAAAAAAAACCGCCTTCCAGAGGTCCAGTTCTCTATCATGAACAATTAACGCAAATCTTGGAAGATGATGAAGACGATAACGAAGAAATCTTTCAGCTACTCTGCCAAAAACGCATCAGAATAAGCTCATTTGACAGTCAAGTACAGGGTTCGGCCGCAAGAGGAGAAGACGACAACAATGAATATGAGACTTTCCACGACACAACAACATCAATGCACCAGGATTCATCAGCGCAGTCATCTCCAAATCATCAACAAGAGCATGATGATACTGCTGATTCTACAGCCAGCTCCTCTAAAGAAGAATCTCAGCAACAATCCGAACAGGAAAAGCAAGAAGATGGGCAACCTATTATTAAGGAAATTTTTGAAGAACTGATTAAGACAGTGGAGTTTGCAGTTGCCAACCCTGATGACACTACGCAACAAACAACCGAAAAGGTATTAGAAACAACCATTCTTCTTCTCACGCCTCCACCCGAACCTCCAATTAAGCCTATTATCCCTGTTCCACCCACTATCCCTGAGGAACCTACCGCTTCATCTTCTTCACTGAATTACTCTCCCCCCTCTTCACATCAACTTCTGACCGCCTCTTCATCTCAACCACGTCCTCATCTTTAGGTTCCTTCGATTCCCATGATTTTTGAGCTCGCATCCATGGGTCAACTGTTGATCTAGCTATCGCAGGAGCTACCAGCACAAATGAAGAAAGTGAATGATAACATCCGAGAAGAATTTCAACACAAGTTTGATGTTCTGGAAGCAGACATTAGCCCTCTCAAGGAAGAACTAGTTGCAGCCAAAGCAGAAAATCAAGCTTTAAACAAACAAATTAAGGAGTTATAGACTAGACTTACCAAACAGGAAATAGTTATCAGTCAACGAGATGCGGCACTAGCTTAAGTCCGAGAAAAAGATGAGTTATTAAGTGTTGCTGATGCGGAACTAGTCCAGTTGAAGCAGTTAGTCCAAGATAAAGAGGATGCACGCATAGCGCTGGGCAATCTTTTAGAAGAGACTAGAGCACAACTGAATGAAGTAGTACAGAAAGGACAAGAGATGGCCGATTTGGCTAAAAAGACTAATGAAGAACTCCAGCGAACAGAAGCATATTTATCTTAATTGAATACAGATCTTAAAAGATAGATGAATTTAGTCGCTCAACTACAGAAGGAGATACCAGGGATAAGAAGAGAGCGCGATGCGTATTACAAAACCATACAGTGTCAGAATCAAGAGTTAGAAAGAAGGGAGTATCAACTGAATGTTCAAAAAGAAAGATTATCCAAAGTTGATAAGCAGATTGCAGATATGAAAGTCAGTCGTGATGCGGCTCTGTCAAATGAATTTTACTTACAGGAAGCTTTTTTGCAGACATAGGCAGAGAGCTCTGCCTTTAATGAGCCAAGTTATTTCTTTAAGTTCAGTACTGACAGATGCTCAGCTCGTAGAACTAGAAAAATTGAAGGAGATATTAGAGTCATTGAAAAAGAAAATTGCCCAGACATTTAAGTTAGCCAGAACTATGTATTTAGAAGGTATAGTAGATGAACCGTAATTTTTGTATACCTGCGGGTTCAAGTCCACCCTGCGTGCCAGTGTAAGCCGCCGGATTGGCAATTGTAAAGTCTGACTCTTTTTATATTCCGCACGAACCGAAAGGTCGTTGCATAGACATTGTAACCTTCTCATAAATCAATGAAAAGAGCGCTTCGGTGACGACCAGAGGAGTCGCCACACTGTCTGTCTGGTTGATGAAGTCTGCGTAGTTTCCGTGGTGTGTTTGAGAACTCTGAGTTATTTGATGTCTTTTTGTTCTGTTTGATTATCTGCACCTGTACGGTACAGATTGAGTACTGATATTGTCTCTGTTGTTTACAGTGTTTGTATTTGAGTTAGCTCTTTAAGTTAGACAAAGTAATTATGTATTACGGTACTGAATAGTTTCGGCACTGTATGTTGAGAGCGCATTAACTGGAGTGTGTTCAGTAAGCTTTGGAAGAGTCTGATTAACAGATAGTAAGATTGTGAGAGTGTAACTAGAGTCTTGATAAGTAATTCGTATTGACAGATATTCTTAATGTTAAAGTATGGTCATGTGAGTGAGTTGATTTGGGAGAATCAAGTATAAGGCCTCTGTTTAACAGACCCCTTCCACTCCCAAGAACCCGAATAGATGTTTAAACGCGTTTCTGACGGCAAAAGTGCATTTAACACCTCCCTCTATCAGAATGGAAGATGTCCAATTTACATGCTGGCATATTTTCAACCCTAACCAGAAACAATTTAAAGCACAAAAACCCTTTGGCTTTTGGCTTCAATGGATATAGCCATGCATTCTAGGAGAAATGATCAATAAAAGTCACGAAGTAATGGTAGTTCCTAAAAGAATCTGTCTATATGGACCACAAACATCACTATCAAGAAGTTTCAATCTATGCATAGCTTGAACTGAACCATCTTTTGGGAATGATGAACACTGCATTTTTCCTAAAATACAACCTTTTTAGACATGTTTACAACATGCCTTAAGTGTCGACACAAAGGATGCCAATTCAAATTTCTATAGGCATAGCAAAATAGAAAAGATGAGATAACTAAAGCGTGCATGTTAACGATTTGCATTTGAGATAGCTTGAAAATATTCGACATCACATATTGAATCTTACAAAACGTTTGGATAATTCATTAGATTATACAATCCACAACATAAAATACTAGAAGCAATAATAACATCCCCATTTGAAAGATCATGAAATGTACATGTGTCATCAAGAAATTTGACAAGAAAGTCAATCTTCGTTGATCCTATAATTGAAAAAGAGATTTCACTTGATCCCTTGTACACATAAAACAACTAACAATGTGAAAGAACTACAATCAATAGTAGTCAAAATGACATTACCACCACCCATTACAAGATAAGAATTGTTAGCACATGTCATAGTATTCCCTATAGAGGCAAGCTCAAGAGAGCTAAAGAAATTGTGTTGCAAGGTAATATGTTTGGTTGTAGCACTACCAAAGTACCAAAGATCTGAGTCTACTACAGACATACATTGCTCATGACAAGAAGGTCCATAGCTGCATACAATAGTAAATACCCATTCTTCATTCAGAACAAGATTAGCAGCTCTGTTTTATGAAATGGTTGAGAGGACTCTTATGTGTGTGTGTGATGTATAAATATAATATAAAAGGATATACAAATATAATGTAAAGTATCAATACATGATATATATACATATATACATACATACGCACACACACACCATATATATACACACATATATATATATATATATATATATATATATATATATATATATATATATATATATATATATATATATATATATATATATGTGTGTGTGTGTGTGTGTGTGTGCGCGCGCGTGTGTGTGTATGCATGTGTGTGTGTGTTTGTATATGTATGTATGTGTATGCATGTATGTATATGTGTGTGTATATATGTTTATTCTATTTTCACATGTTTAGTACGTAGTTATGAATAATTTTTCTCATATTGTTTCTGATGTCCTAGGTAGATGAATTCTTACAAATTTAAAAATCTAAACATAAAAAGCCCTTAGAACAACTAAAAATCATTTATAATTATAGATATATCTTGGAAATTCGAATCCAATATAGAAAAGTGAAAATATCCCAAATATTCCCTAGTGAAACGAAGAATCCCCAAATGAAAAAGCCGTCCGTATAACAAATAGCTTAAATATATATTTTGCAGCGTTAAGATGTACGTTCTTAACTAGAAATCAAAGGAATTATCCCTTATGCATAGAAATTCTCCTCTTAGAAATCAAAGGAATTATCCCTTATGCATAGAAATCAAAGGAATTATCCCTTATGCATAGAAATTCTCCTCTTATGCATGAAGTGGAATTCTTGTAAATCATCAGATTTCACAATGGGTATTCATTGAAAAGGTCATTTGTTACTAGCGTTTCTAGCTCTATAGAAGTGAATAGTTAGAAAGCTTGGATTTATTTTTTATGGAACCATTTATTCGAGGACTCATAGAATCATGGAACGGTATTGGCCTTACAGTAGATAACATCTAGTATAAGGTTAGCCTCACATAGATTAGTTTATAACTTATGTCAAGTGTCTAAATAGAGCGGTATATCAAGGTGCCACGCATTGTCTTCTTGAAGTTCATTGTCCACGTGATGGTGAAGTTGGTCGTATGGAAGTAATTTGTATTACATTTGTAAACTTTTTTCAATTAACCATTTGTAAGATGTGATAGAAATTTTATAATAAAATGGTAGAATTCTTATGGGTCATACATGGCAAGGAATAATGCATTGATATCATATAATACGTATACTGAAGGAGTAAAAAATATCATCCCTACATTCCAAACTCAACGTTTCCATTAGGATAAAGAAGTACATGCTTTGAGTTAAAGGATCAACATCAGTCAAGTGATATCTCACCCAACGAAGCCAGACATCCATTTACAAAGTAAGTAAATTTTTTACATTTTTGACTTGTCAAATGATGCGACATAGTTGAAACATTAGATTTATATTGCAACAGTTTGCATCTTAATATCATAGAAACATTGGATTTATATTACAACCGAATTTTAATAAGACTTCCCAATCCTGCAAAAATCATGAGGATACCTTTAATGTCAGATTGTGATTCCACTTTACATCTTACGGAAGATTGTAATCCATTGCAAGAAATCCTTTAACTCCATACTAATTCATATCTTAAATTTTTGTTTATTCTTGTTTGCCTTCAAATTTTCACGCACACAATTTATTTAATCAATTCATTTGTTATAAAAAATGAAATACCATACATGCTCAAACAAAATGAAAATAAGGCATGCTTTTTATCATATACGATGTAAGAGAATACCAAAGCTATTCGTTGGTTCTAACTCAGAAGTAAATTTTTTTTAGCTCTTTCTAACACACTTTGACTGAGCTTATTGTAAATGAGTGATCTTATTGCAAAGACTTAGAAAATCATATCTACATGCATGGATTTTTTTCTTATGTTATCAAGAGAACTCAACTTGAATCATGATGTTGAGTCTTTTACCAATCCATTCTCCATCTATAATTGTTATTTTTGAATCCTGGAAGATGCCAGTACCAAGTCCGTATTTTCATATATTTTGGTATTTGATGGTATGCTTCCACTCAAGTGGAAACCTGACCTACTCAGCAAAGAACGTCCAATTCAAAGGTTATAAAACACTTTGATATCAGTTACTGAGCTGCACATAGTAGAAATAGCAACCAACAATGTGTGATTAAGCATCATAAAATTTCCATTAAGAAAAGAATTCTACACTATAAATTAAATATTAAGGTGAGGAAGGAGAGAGAGAGAGAGAGAGAGAGAGAGAGAGAGAGAGAGAATAGATGGATCGAAAAACTGCTACACATTGGTAGGGACAAAGAGAGGTTAGCGAAGATGAAGATGATGATACAATATCCTAACAGACAATCGATGAACATGAACTTGTCTTAGGTGTTATTTTAATTATATAAGGTATTGTTACATAAGAACATGGAAGTACACGTGAATATAATTGTGTATTGTATAATTAATAGAAATTTTTTTAATGTATATTATGGCTTAATGTGCACCACTTTCAAGGATATAACGTTCGCAAACATTTCCAACTAGCACACTACAAACAATGCACAATTTCTTGATAACTTTTTCATTTACCCCTTTTTTTCCCAAAAGGTAAGTTCGGCCTTGGCCGACTCTCCCGCACTTTAATTAAAAAAAAAAGGAAGAACAAGATACAAGTGAATGGGACTAGTGCCCTTGGCCCCCGAAATCCCATAAATCAGAGACTGAACTTGCTGATCTAGAGAGTGTTACAAAGAAGGTTAATAATCCTCTCATCCCCCTCATGCAAGGACCAGTTGCATTTAATCTTGTTGTTCTCGATGAGAAACACTTCATGATGCCTAAAGGCTGGGGACCTCTTGCAGTTGGAGATTCTTTTGTCAAGCAGGAACAACGATTTCTCGATCGACCACTCTTTACGAGGGTGTCCAAAATTGTAGGCACATTGTTCCCTCCAAATCTTCGCGAAGGTTTCCCCTTTTATTGTGTTCCACAGTACTGCTAAGAAGCTGATCGCTTCGTCTAGAAACGCTTGCTTCTAGGTGATTTGGTCCTTGTCTAAGAGGTTGTAACTTACCTTAATTATGAACGATCATTTCTGTCCATAATGGAAATAGAATATAGAAACACCTATGTGTACAATACATAAATATAAATTAAAAGTCTTAAAGCTATTGAAGACTTTTGTTTCACAAAAGCTCTATTTTAGGAAAAGGACAGTTTTTTGGATAACACACATATCTAAATACGACCATGTAATTAAAAGGTTGACAGAAATAAGTTATGTGGGCGAGCACAATGTTCGTAGTACCCTGTTGTTGATATATGTGCTCGAGTTCGGAAAACTTATACATGCCAATGACTACAATTACAGACACACACACACACACACACACACATATATATATATATATATATATATATATATATATATATATATATATATATATATATATATATATATATATATATATATATATATAGATACAGAGAGAGACTTAGACTGTAGAAGCCTGAACTCTTGTTATGTGCGAGTCTATACACCTCATTCTCATGTTCATGAGTAAATCTATCAATATTCGTATTTCGATGAACATCTATTTGTTTAAAAGTTCCCATTTATTTAAAGATTAGAAAAACATCAAGAGGCGGAAAGAATTAATAGTACTTGTAATAAGGGCTTGGTATGCCTAATTATTCGTCATCAGTTGCATCGATTCATGTATGGAAAATACAATACTACTCTGTTAATCTCTTTAAGCATCGATCGTCCAATAAAATCGCAGCCAGAGTATACAACGCGAAACTTATGCGGAGAATTTTATGAGGCAGAATATTTCAGAAATATTGAGTTTATATCATGTGACCATCAATCGAGGGTTACGATGAAAATTCTGGTGGATTTTAGGGACAATTATGCATTATATAAGTAGCCTATTCCATTCGGTCCTACAACTGATCCTGCTTTACTAATGAAAATAGTGAGTCATCTCTCACAATAGTCACTTAGATTTGCATGAGCATAATTACACATAGTATAGGGTCATAGGTGTATAAAACGTATTGTGATTGTCTTATTGTTTGACACTTAATTTCAAAATATGTATATACATTCATGTTTTAAGAATCATACATACTATATGAAGTGTATATGAACTATTATGAATGTCTGATTCCTTGACTCTTACATTCTTATTAATTACATCGATTCAATTAAATATTTTAATTAAAGTTTCTATTTATATATATATATCTACTTATCTAACTAGCATATTATTTATCTATTTTGTTTACTATTTTTTCATTTATTCATTCACTTATATATTTATCTATTTATGTATCAATCTATCTAACGATCTATTTGTATATATCCATCCCTAAATCTACTCATTTATCTATCCATTCAATGATTCATCTACCTATCTACTCATTTAATGATCCATATATTGATCTATCTATTTATATTTATCTATATATTCATCTATCTATCCATGAAATTAGTCATTTATCTATGTATCCATCTATCTATCTATTCAA
The DNA here is from genome assembly GCA_020310875.1 of Ceratopteris richardii. Classification (NCBI taxonomy): domain Eukaryota; kingdom Viridiplantae; phylum Streptophyta; class Polypodiopsida; order Polypodiales; family Pteridaceae; genus Ceratopteris; species Ceratopteris richardii. Next base: position 117,036,359 of record CM035419.1, on the reverse strand, counting down.
TTATCTATCCGTTCAATTATTCATATATCTATCATTTATTTATTTATATATAGATCTATCTATGTATATCTATCTACTCATCTATCTATTCATTCAATTATTCATCTATCTATCATTTATTTTATCTATATGTAGATCTATCTATCTATATATCTGTTGGTTTATTTATCTATATATTGATCTATCTATGCATACACTTATTGTTTTGTCTATTTATATTTCTACTCAAAAATTTATTTAGCTATCTATCATTTTTATTTATGAGGCTTATTTTTTATTATTCTTTTAATGAACTAGATTAGTGTTTTAATATTATTCTAAATTCTAATTTTATATGATAGTCTATTTGTTTTATTTGCAGAGATAATAGGTAAAATAAATAAGCACATGCATAGTTTTTTACAAGATTTTTTCTACTTGCACATGGATAAAATGCAACAAGATGAGATCACATGAGCAAAGAATGTATCATATTACAAATAGTTCATCAAAAAACTATGTAGACCAACGTATATTAACATGGAAGATAAATTTTGAAGCATATGAGGAGAAGCACAAGTGTGAGGTTAAAAAATGATCAAAGAGCTCACTCGAGTTTTCTAACAAATGTTGAAAGTGGCCGAATCTATGAGAGATGGTGGATACACTCCATGAACGTGCCTGGTGCTACAAATCCTTGCTATGCACCCACCAAGATAGCTTTAAGGATGATAAGTAGACACCTTGTGCTTGCTAAGGATGCATATAAACCACCTTAGGGCTTTGGAGCATCAGTCTCAAATTGATTCATCAAAATAGACTACTTAAGACAAAATAGATGTAACAAAACTTGCTATTTTGTGATGAGATGCACTCTGGAAATTTACTTAGAGCTCACAACATGCTAGGAATTGACTAGACATAGTATGTACATCGCTAATTAGATATATAATGAATCTAAAGCAATAAATTTGATGAATTTTGCTAATCCATACTGAGAGAAACAATTTTAGCAAGATAGGGGTGTCATCTTGACTTTTTAGGACTCAGCTGCCTGAATGCATAGGTAACTTCGAATAAAAGTACCTCATAGAATAATGAACGAAACATGATGAAAACTGATATGATGGAAATAGACGTGTCTAGTTACCTATAACAATCAAAATCTCATAAAAAAGCCTAAGTATGCTTGAAGAAATCAATAATAGAAATTGATTGAAAATATGAACATAGATCTGTAGCAATAGATGAAGAAAACTCCAAGATGTAGCTTGAAATATCAATCTGTATTGCACAGATGGTACATGATTTGAATGAGCATGAAGCGTGGGAAGGAGGAGCACACTATGTGCTTCACAAATGATATGGTGTTTGGTCAGAAGCACATCAGAATCTAGCCCAATTGATCTCCACTACCCACAACTGTTTTCTTGTGTATATATAGAAGATTTTGAACTCAAAAGCTTGGAGGGATTGTACCTAAAAGTTCCCTCAAGTTAGGGGAATCTCATCTAATCAACGTCTCCTATCTTACCTTCGTGATTTTTACCTATCAAGGTCAAAGGATTCTGCTTTTACATTTACTTTTTATGTAGTTACATTTCAACCATTACAAGAGGTTGTATCTACGGTTTCTCTCATTGAGGGTACAAACAATAGTTTTACGCTAATGAGAAATAAAGCACTAGGGTTGGATGAAAATATACCAAAAGCTCCCCCTCAAGCCTAGCATGCTTGAGTCTTCATTCTTCCTTGATTTCTAGCAATCCGATTATGCCTTTCAATCTACTTAACTTGATAGCATCCAATGGCTTAGTGAACATGTCTGAACGTTGAAGACTATATACATAGGACAATTGAATGTCCTTGCTCATCAACTTATCTCGTACATTCTGATAATGGACTTTAATATGCTTTGTCCTAGCATGGTAATCTAGATTAGCTACTAAATGAATTGAGCTAGAATTATCACCAAAGATGTGAGGAGTTAAGGTATGTAACCACAAATGTGCGTAAAGATACTTTAACCACATTTCTTCTTGTGTTGCATTAGCCAAACCTCTACAATTAGCCTGAGTAGATGATAGAGCAACAATTGGTTGCTACTTTGAAGACCATGAAATTAGATTTGATCCTACAAAAGACAAATATCCCGATGTACTCTTCCTACAATGCTTTGATCTAGCCCAATCTCAATCTCAGTAGATTTTGAGATCAATTTTTTATCTGAAGGGGTAGAAAAGCCCTTCATTGATGGTACCCTTCAAGTATTTGAGCACTCTCTTGGCTGCTTCCATGTGTGGATTCCTTGGCTTGTGCGTGAATTGATTGAGTATGCTAACACTATAGTGTATGTCCACTCTTATGAGAGTTGCATAGTTCAAACTTCCTATTAAGCTTTGATAGCTTGTGATATGTATAATAAATTCTCCTTCATAAGCACTTAGCTTATGATTCAGCTCCATAAGTGTACCTGCACACTTAGTATTCTCCATTTTAAACTTAGAAACCATGTCATGTACATACTTCCTTTGAGTAATATAGATACAAGAATCTATATAGACAAGTTCAAGTCCAAGAAAGTAAGTGAGAGGTCCAGGATCACTGATCTTGAATTCATTCGTCATTCCAACCTTTAGCTATTTAATTCCATTGATATCATCCCCTGTAGTTATAATGTCCAACATATACATAGAGATATATAACCTCTAATCCATTTCACTTGATAAATAATGATGTATCTGCTTAAATAGCTTTGAAATGTTCACCTACAAGTAGTTCTTTAACCTATGATTCCAAGCTCTTAGAGCTTGCTTCAAACCATAAAGAGCCTTCTTCAATTTTCACACATAATTGGGATGATGTGCATCTTCATAACCAGGTGGTTGTGCCATATAAACTTCTTCTGAAATTCATCCATTGAGAAATGCATTTCTAACATCTAGTTGATATAGCTTCCAATTCCTAGATGCAGTAATGCTAACGAGATCTGTAATAGTAGGCATTTTAGAAATAGGTGAGAAGGTCTCTTCATAGTCTATCCCATGGATTTGGGCAAACCTCGTGGCTACTAACCTTGCCCGGTATCTATTAATACTACCATGTGAGTTGTTTTTTTACTTTATAAATCCATCTTGATCCAATTACCTTCATTGATGGTTTGTTTGGAATAACTTCCCATGTGTCATTGACCATAAGAGCTTCCATTTCTTCATCCATTGCTTCTCTCCACTCCTTCTTTCTTTGAGCTTCTTCATAAGATGTAGGATCTTCATGATTGAGATCCTTAGCCATGTAGATTGAATGCTTTGTAACCAAGGAGGTATCAAATCCATATCTATTTGGTTTCTTCTTCTCTCTCATTCATCTTTTAATTGGTTGAAGAGAACTTTCTGAGCCTTGAGCTAGGTCTTGCACCTTAGATTTCGCTTTGTTCTTCCATAGCTTCAATTTCTCCAAATCTATCAAGTCATCTTTAGAATCACTATCTTCAAGATGCTTTGGTTCCTTTCTTGGAAGAGATGGAAAGTCTTCTTCCAAGTCATAGGGTGGCTTCACTTTCCTATCATCATCAAACCAAGATCTATTTTCATCAAAGACTACATTCTTACTAACAAAGAAGCCTTTGTTAGTGGGAATATATAAGCTGTATCCTTTTTTATTTTGATCATAACCAATAAAAACACATTCTTCTGCTTTGGGATTGAAATTCCCTCGTACTTGGGAAGGTATGTGAGCATAAGCTAAACATCCGAAGATTTTGCAATGCTCTATGCTTGGCCTTCTTCCATTCCACACTTCATAGGGAGTCATAACATCTAAAGACTTTGATGGAAGTCTATTTAAAAGGTATGTGGTTGTGGATACAGCCTCTAACCAAAGGTAATTTGGTAGAACCTTTTCATTTAGCATAGATCTAGCTGCTTCAACTATGGTTATGTTTCTTCTTTCAACTATTCCATTGAGTTCAAGTGTGTATCTGGTTATTACTTCTCTTTTGATGCTTCTTTCTTCAAGGAAAGCATCAAATTGAGTTGACAAATATTCTCCACCACCATCTAAAATGAGTCTCTTAAAACACCTACTTGTTTGATTCTCTCAAGAGAAAGATACCTTCTGAAACAATTAAAGACTTCATCCTTATGCTTCATAAAGTATAGAATTGTCCACATGCTGCAATCATCAATTGAAGATACATAATATTTTGAACCTGAAATAAAAGGTTCTTTGCTTGGACCCCACACATCTATGTGTACAAGATCCAATAGCTACTGATGGATATAATCTTTCTTGTTGAAAGGTTCTCTATGTGCCTTTTCAAATTGACAATCTCCACACTTGTATATCACGTGTTGTTTTGTAATGTTGGGCAATCCAAGTACACTTTGATTCCTATAAATTTGTTTCAAGGTCCTCTCACCAATATGAGCAAGCCTTTGATGCCATACCTCCAATTGAGAGAGTGTTTGCGATCCATAGCTAAATAATGCTATGTTCTTGGTGTTTTTCTCCTTTGGCAATCCTTATAAATCCTTGCTTGGGGTCTTCCACATATGCTCCATGTCTTGTAAACCTAACCCGTAATCCTCTCTCCACAATTTGTCCAACACTTATCAAGTTATTGGTTATTGTAGGTATATATAGAAATTTTCTTACAAGATTCATATTGGCATCTGATGTTTCAACGTTACATACTTTCTCCACTAAGTGTCTTGTATCATCACCTCTCTGCACTTCATGTGTGTCCTTGGGCTCTTGTAAATCAAAGAGCAATGCTACATTTCTTGATACATGATTTAAGCACCCTAAGTAAATATAAAAACATGGTTATCATCCTTAATGTACTTCAATGATAGGTTCATGAGAAGTAGTGAGTCCTCTTGACTTTGTTCTTTGGTATAGTTGTTGTAATCTTCCTTCGTCTTTATCCATTTTGATGGCTGTTATTTATTGTAGCAGTTTTTGTATCCTCGATTGTATCTGCCTCTATTTGATCCATAGCCACCTCTATTGAATCCTCTTCCTCTAGAATTCCTTGGATTTTTGTAACATTCTTCAGTATACAATGTTGATATGCTTGGGGTCTCCCCCTGCCTTGCTTTTTTCCTTCGCCTCTTCCTCTAGCTCTTCCTCTACTTGTGAAGTTAGCTTAGAAAGACCTAGCTTCATCTTCATTCTTCTTAGACTTTGACTTATCCTTAGCTTTAGCTTTATCAAAGTATAAGGCAGAAGATTGATTACCTCTTGAGGATTCACCATTCTTGCTTATCTTCACTTCATGTGTGAAGAGTTGGCTCATCATAGTGCTGAGATCAAGCACTTGCATTTCCATGTATAGATCCATGGTAGTTGTGAATGATTCCCACTTGTCATCAACTTTGATACCATTGATGATTCAACTTTTGATTTCATCTTCTTCAATCACTCCTCCAATGCTTCCCAAGTGATTAGAAATTGCCTTCATTTTGGTGACATAATTAGTCACATTTTGCTTCAAACTTTTCTTCAAGGTAGTGAACTCCATCCATAGCTGCTTTTTCCTTGCTCTAGTATTTCAAGAGAAGAAGGAAGCAAGAGATTTCCATGTATCTCTTGAGGTCTTGCATCCTTTCACATGAGGCAAATGAAAATCAGAGATTGAATTTAAGATGTAGGACTTGGCCACTACATTCTTTGAACACCAAGTTGTAAGTCTTTCTTGCTCTTCATATGATGGTTGTCCTTTGTTTTTGATTGTTGGCATGACTTCATCCTCGGATATGTATTCAGATATATTTCTTCTTTGAAGATAAGCCTCCATCCTCAAAGACCAAGCTGAGTAGTTGTTTCTATCCAATTTTTAAATTTTGGAAGGAAAACCATGTCCCATGTTGATTTAGTTATGCTCTGATAACATTGTGAGAAGAGATGGTGGATACACTCCAAGAATGTGCCTAGTGCTGCAAAAACCTACTCTACACCTGCCAAGATAGCTTTAGGGATGATACATAGACACCTTGTGTTTGTAAGGATGCATATAAAACACCTTAGTGCTTTGGAGCAGCAACCTCTAATTGATTCATCAAAACAGACTACTTGAGACAAAACATATGTAACAAAACATGTTATTTTGGGATGAATTGCACTTTGAAAATTCACTCATAGCTCAAAGCTTGCTTGGAATTCAACAGAGATATTTTGTACAACTCTAGTTAGATATATAATGAATGTAAAGCAACAAAGTTGATGAATTGTAATGATCCATATTGAGAGAGATGATTTTAGCAAGATAGGGGTGTCATCTTGACTTTTTAGGACTCATCTACCTGAATACATGGGTAGCTTCAAATGAATGTATCTCATAGAATAATGAATTAAAGATGATGAAAATTGATTTTATGCAAACAGACTTGTCAAGTTACCCATACCAATTTAATTTCATCAAAACATTATGCTTAGAGAAATCAATAATTGAAATTGACTAAAAATATGAACATAGACCTATAGTAGTAAATGAAGAGAACTCCAAGATGTAGCTTGAAATATCAATATGTATTGCACATATGGTACATGATTTGAATGAGAATGAAGCTTGTGAATGAGGATCACAATATGCGCTTCACAAATGACATGGTTCTTGGTCAAAGTCCCATCAGAATGTAGCCTAATCCATCTGCACTACCCAAGGCTATTTTTTTGTGTATATATAGAGGATTTTGAATTCAAATGCTTGGAGAGATTGTACCTAAACGTTTCCTCAAGTTAGGGGAATCTCTTCTAATGAATCTCTCCTATCTTAGCTTCGTGATTTGTACCTAACAAGGCCACGGGATTCTCCTTTTACATTTACTTTTCATGTAGTTACATTTCAACTATTACAAGAGATTGTATCTATGGTTTCTCTCATTGAGAGTAGAAACAATACTTTTACATGAATGAGAAATCAAACACTAGGCTTGGATGAAAATGCACCAACAAAATCCTTGGCAATAAAAATGCCAAGGTTTATAGAAAACATAAAATTTATCAATTTACACTACCAAACAATAAAGAGAGGAAGGAGAGTAAGAGCAAATAATGTCAAATAGACAGAGAGACTAGTGATAGTATAAATGGAAGGCCCATGTGTATCTAGATATACATGTGAATATGGGAGATCAAACATCTAAAAATTGTTATTTTCTCCCATATTCCTCTATTCATTTCAAACATGCAGTCCTCATGGGGGAAGGACAATATGATCTGGTCCATAAAGTTACAATAACACACCTAAGGTTCTATAATTTTTTTTTTCAAAAAAACATATTCAAACTACATGGTTGTAACTTGCATGCATGACAGAATGAAGTAGTGAATGAGGTCACAATATTACCTTTCACCCACAGTGGAATATTCAGCCCACTTGCATTAGGTAGCACAATAGTAAAATCCCATTCCTTATTTGAAATTATGAAATGGTGGTATGTTGGAGATGTGTCTTGAGAAAATGAAGAAAGAGTCTTTAAATTTACCATGAAGTAGACACATCAAGGATATAAGAGGGCATTTAGTTATAGTGAAGATAAATAGTTTGAAGTTAATCAATGGATTTTTATGCACATTATCATTTTTACACACTTGTAATATATCTCACAATGATCTCCATCCACACAACATATTGTTGCATTTTGAAGATGAGCATGTCAACATCACACACTATGCGACTTTGGAAGAGCAACATGTTTCCCAACAAAAAAGAAAGTTTTCCAAGGTAGCAAGATCTCTAGCTATCAACTAGAAATGAGTAGCACCAAAAGTATCATTGGATTGCACTATGATGCATATTGACTTTCCCTTTGTTGTTCAGTTAAAGTCAAGAGACGTATATAATTGCAATACTTCTTTTGCAACTTTTCAAATATGTATTTACATAGTTACCCCATTGATAAAAATGGAGTTTATAAGTTCAAGTTTGCTCAAGAACTAGCTATTGATAAAGATTTATCAAAAAGAGTAGACACACAAGAGTTGCTTCAAGTATTCTCAAACCTTGTTCACTTTGGTTTGATGATATCCAATAGCGATGGATTAAGACCATATTTAAATGGATTTTTTGTCAAGGAACATATTTATTAATTAAAAAATCTTTCTTTATCATTGTGTGAGATTCAAATATTTATTTAATGTCATATAATGAGTACTTTAAGTTGACATGTTTCTATGATACATGAAGTGATAATGTGGATTTAATTTGAAGTGATTATTATGGATGTAAAGTAAAATGTTATGATGTGTATTATGTTCATTATCTATATATTTATCTATGTATCTATCAATCTATCTATCTATCTATATTACTATCCATATGTCCATCATTCTTTCTATTTATCTATTTATGTATTTTTATATAATATGCATCTATCTATCTATAAATGTTTCAATCAACTTATCTATTTATCTATTTGTGATGATATCTATTTATCTACCTATTTATATACTTATATATATCTACCCATATTTATATTATTTGGACTAAATGATGTTATATATGTGGATTTAATTAGGGCAATGATGTGTTCATTTGAATTATGTGGACTAAATAATCTCAAGGATGTGGATTGAATGATGTGGATTCATTTGAATTATATGGACTAAATGATGTGGATTCATTTGAATTACATGGATTGAATGATGTCAATTATGTGGATTCATTTGAAATATGTGGATTAAATTATATAAATAATGTGGATTGCATGATGTCAGTGATATGGATTCAATGATGTCAATGATTAAATGTTTTTGTTTTGCATATTTGAAAGTAAAACATGGCAAGAATGTGGGATGTAAATAATCACCTTGACCATGCTAAATCACTTAGCAGTTTAAATAGAATGCTCAAATTGTGCAATTGGGATTAACATTTTTATTTTACCAATATCTAGAACTAGAGGGGATTAGAAGAAGAAGCATTATCAATGAAACAAGTCAAAAAGCTATTTGCAAACTATTTTCTTCAAGATGTTCTCTTTTGAGTTATAGACAGAACAAAAGAAACTACACCATTAAAGCTTTCTGACTAACAAAATAAAGGATTAGCAACAAATTTAGTTTGAGGCATTGTTCAAGTTAAATAATCAAATAGCACTCTATTTCATTCAGAAAGTTTCTGTGGACATGTAGATTGAGATGATTGCATGATGAATGTAGGTATAGCTTTGGGATGTCCTCAAAATTGTGTAGAATTTTATAATCAAGGACACAAGGCCCTCTTTCTCAAAATCGGTCATATATTCTGCTACCCGAAGAACATAACCTTATTCCTGAAGGATTAAAAACTCGTGGTCTACAAAGAAATTTTCAAGATCAAAAAAAGAGATTTGAGGATTTAGAAAATTAAGTGAAAAATTTAGAAATATCTCTTGATGCGTATGAGAAAAAATATGGAAGACTTTTACAGGCATCACCATCTTTTGATCCATTCACTATCGATGAATTATTCAATAAAAAAAACACTAAATACACAAGCCACTTTTTAATATTTAGAATAATCACTTTATGATAAAGACTTTGTTTTTACAATTGAATCTAATCAAAGTATCTAGATTACATTATCTTCTTCATTTTGAATATCATCATCTATAACAAGTACAATGTCATCTACTTCTTCCATGTCTAGATCATCATTATGATCTACATCTAATTCATGATCACTCCATGAATCATTTGTTAAAATTTCATGAGTTTGAAGTTCTCCAAAGGTTTGTTGTGCTACTATAGAAAGCTACCTTGATTGGCACACGTAACAAATGCATATTACAAAAAACATATATCAAATCATTAGCATGTGATACACTTAAAATATTTCTTCATTTTGAATGAAAAAAATCATATGCACTCCAATTACATTCACAACTACCACTTGAAGCGCTTACTAAAAGCACTCTTATAGCTATATGTTGTAACTCCATTGTTTCACCTCTATAGTCTTTAAACCATAGAGGATGTGGATGCTTTTGAATTTCTTCAATGTGCCATAGATCTCTAGAACTTCATTCTGCATTCACGTAAGCTACCCTCTGATGGAATGCATCTCGACCATCTCTACCTAAAAGTAATAATTCACATGTGGTTTTGAAATATGCTAAGACTTCTTTGTATGATGCTTGACATTTCATTTGAAATGTTGGATCCAAGATGAATGCTATTCCATGTAAATGAGTATGTATTAACATCCATTGTTTCCATGCTAATGATACAATTTGTGTTTTCTTTTGTAATGAAAAATGATTAAAGTCATTCACTTTTTTACTAGCTTCTGACATAATCCAATAAACTTTTCCTATCCGAAACTTATCGGTATCAACAATTCCTAGAATTTTCACAAGAGGTTTAGTGAAATGGTAACATTTTTTTCAAGACTACACCAAAACGTTTGTTATTGTATCATCGACATACAATTTGAAGCCACAACTAGATAAGAAGGATACTTCTCTAGCCATGCCTCCCATCTTCGATCCGCAATTGTTTCTACAAGTGCTAGTTGGACTTTCAATAATCCAATGACCACAACATAAGATGTTGCAAATCATGTAGCACAAAAGATATGAAGTGGTTTTATGGGAGATTTTGAATGAAAGAGAAAATATGAAAATTGATGCTCTTGAGTAAATTTGACCACATGTTTTGCATCTAATAATTTTTGTTAAAATGAAAGATAATCTACATATATCTTTGAATATCCAAATAAAGTCTTCATACTTGTTTTGTCTTGCAATTTATGCACTTTGAAAATTAGATGCATTATCACTCACTTTTGTAGTAAAATTCTTTGAACCTCCCACATGAGTTATAGCATGTTGATATATCTTTACAAGGAAAGCCGAACTTTTCTTCCAAAGAGTAGTATCCACTCCATCCAAAAGATGCTTCTCTTTGGACATATAACCATGAAATTGATGAATGGATTCTTTTTACAACTTGTCCATCCATCTAGTGCTATTGTGCATCCATACATGGGTACATAACTAAGCAATTGTCAATTTTAAAATGGATTCAATACTCTTCTTTAGATTGTCGACATATTCTATTTCCATTTTATTGTAATCTCGCATGGTGAATCCTTTTCATATAGCTTACATCAAAGGATACTTGAAAATGGAATAACAAATAACATTGAAAGGAATCCCACATGCTAAAAATACTTGAGTCCATTTAAAAGGAAGCTCAAGACAATCTTGCTTTTCAAAAGCCACATGTATTGTGTTTTCTAATCTATTAAAAAGAATATTATATTCACCAATTTTGCTAGATTCACTTGGTTGACTCTTCTCGCTGTATTTGGAGGAAATGGAGTAGAAATATCTTGATTATTCTCGAAAATAGTGTAATAAAGTAACTGTATTAATTAAGGGTCCGACTGGTTTAGACGGATCTGAAATCGGACATAGTTTGGTCACTTGTGTGTATGACCAAAGATCTCGATTCTAGAATTAGTAGAAGGGCATTTACTCTTGTCACCAATTAATCCACTTATCCTAGTGGTTAAGTCTCATGGGTGTGAAGGAGGAGGTCTTGGGATCCATCCCCATAGGGTACATGGGGAGAGTATTTTGTCCAAAGAGATCTAGAGCCTTCGAGAAGCATCCACATGAGTTAACTAAAGTACTAAAAAAAGGTGAAAAACTTCACTTAATGTACTATCGCAATAAAGAGAGGACAGTGTAGTTATTTAAATATATTACAAATGTATTGATAATTGAGATATGATAGAATGCAAAGATGGAGGACTCCACTGGCTTCAAGACAAGTACATGAACCACTCAATTGAGTCTGATGATCAACTCACATACCCATGACCAAAGGGCTAGTGTATAAATACACTTTTTATTCATGACTATTGGTTGGATCTACCTTAAGCTGATCCATAATTTTAGGAGTTAATTTGAAAGTGAATTCAAATATGGTCATGGAATTTGGATCTCAATATGACCATGAGATTCTCTCCGAATATTTTCTCTACTTTTGACCAAGGTAACCTTAGACATTAACATTAGAGTTCATTGAATGTATACAAACATATGTATAACCTTATGCCTCAAATCTCATGTGAAGTCCTAATGCACAAAGATAAGCTCTTGGTCTTCCTTCACGAACATTGTTGTGAAGAATGATGGATAATCTAAAGAGATGCGAAGGTCCTGGGAAAGACCTACTCCATACTAGCCTACGAAGTAACTCCATAAACCCTCTACCAGAAACTATGAGCACTCAATACATGCACTTGTAACAATATGGTACTGTGGAGCATCAATATTGAATCTCTATGTCAAAGCAAATAAGTTACGTGTACACATCAACTTGAGAAAACTTTCTATTTGTGAAAAATGATACTCGAAATTTTACGCAAAGCTCATAACCTGGTTGGAATTGACCCTAGACCTTTTTCTAAACGTTCAGACCTTTTTCTAAACGTTTAAATGGTGTTAAGTGAGCTATACCAAGTTATTTAATAATTTTAAGAGGCCTATACTAAGGGAAATATGCATACGAAACTAGAGGGGGTGATCATGAATTTTTAGGAAGATGAAGATGTATAGACATAATCACCTTGATTTGTTCATAACTCAAGATCTACAACTTCAACGACCATAAAACTTTGAAGGCATAATCATAAGACTGAAAAAACATGCAAGGCTTCACTTAATGTATTTTACAAGGTAGATAGAGAGAAATTATGTATTGCTAGTTGAGATATGATACAATGCAAATATTGAGGACTCAAAAAGATTCGACAAAAGCACATGAACCACTCAAATGAGTTTCATGATCACCTCACATACACACCACTAAAACACCAGTATATAAATACACTTTTTACTCATGATTGTTGTTGGCGAAAACTTCAGCTCTAATACCACTGGTGCGGAATTGTAAAAGCCATATAAGCATGGCCCATGTGTAGCTCTACATAGCATTATGCACTACTAAGCCCTTCATTTAAAGTCTATCTAGATTCCCATCTAAACGACATATTGGGAGAGCAAGGGTGGATAACACCATCTTTCTCTCTTGGAAATTTGAGATTTTGTGTTCTCTTTCTATATATATATATATATATATATATTCATACATACATACCTACATACTTTCATACATACATGCATCCATACATGTATACATACATACATACATGCCTGCATGCCTGCATGCATACATACATCTACACACACATCCACAACCCCACTTCTACACACACATATGTGTGTGTGTTTGTGCGCGCGTGTATATGTGAGCATACGTGAGAGGCAAATCACAAGTTATAAGGTTGATGACGTTGAATGTGTGAGAAAGAAATGTCTTCGGAGACAATAATGAAAATACATTCAAGATCCCATCAACTTCTTATAAAATCTGAGTATAATGTGTATGCTTTCTATCAAGTACGCAGTTCATTATAAATGTTTTCTAACAGGTAAAGAATTCGTTTTGTTAGCCTACATTGATATGCTCATACCAAATATTTCATATAACAAAAAAATAATTCTCATACCTATATTCCTTGTCCCATTACATCAAGAACTTACAAAAAAGATGTATGAACTCTAACACTTGAATACTGAAAGGATGTATATATGAGAGATTTAGCTAGAAGAAAGTATAAATGTACTTTGCGCTTGTAGATAAATTACAATTAATATGTTGAGATAAGCATATGCGTATGTGATATGTCGCGCTTCTTTCCGGAAACATTATTTCAATATGCGCTCCTTTTTAGATTTTTGATGTTCCCTTTTAACTTATGCAATCCTTTAAAAACTTTGTAAAATTTTATGGATATATTGCTTGAATATTCAAGGGATTTTATGCTTGTTTCTCAATGCATATGAAGCACCATTATATGAACGTGCTTTGCACTCTTTTATAGATAATAGATAGGCTACTCCATAAAGAACATCCATGATTGTAGATGTACAACAGTCCCTTGTCAATGTAAGCCGAAATTGGAATAAAGACTAACGTTTTCTAAGGTAACGGGCGAACATATGAAGGACAAGGACAGGCATGCGTTTCCAATGCAGATTACAGATGTCTAAAGAAACTTAGAGGGTAGTCATACTTCTATGCACAATTAGCCATAGTAGGAATGTGTACTCATAGATGAGAAGGGAATGTTTGTTCGAAATGATGCGTTCTTTAATATATATCTATCTACGATGGAAAAATGTTTCCTACTATAAAATCTTTCGGAGTATAAAGAAATATAAACATTTGCTGCGGGATCTAGATTAGAGCATGGAAGAATAGAGAGGAGAGTTGGGACATGAAGCAAGCATTGGTTGCGCGTATAGAACATCAAATGGTGGTGTGAAAAGAACGAGGAAATGGTAATGAAATGCAGAAAAGATAGAAGGAGCGAAGAAGCACGAGAGATTAGTGTGGTTGGAGATGATAAAATCGATAAAACGGAAACTTAAACACTTAAGAGGTGAAATTAGCCATTTTATATTTTTGGGAATAGTGAGAACAATAATCAACCAAAAGTAAAAACGAAGGCCATCCTTCTCTATATAAACTATAATGAGATTTTGTTTATTAATTTGTAGATCTGGTGACATAATACTTGGCCATACTTTTGGAGCACTCCAATTGAAAAGAATATCCGGCGCTTGAGAAAGACGGAGCATTACAGCTGGATTTTGGCCGAGTCTAGTTCATCACCAAATGAGGTATCACAAGGCCTTGTCGGAAGACACAGAATGCACCATGTTCACAACATTTTGGATTTCCACTATGTCATGAAATTCTGTATCTTTGAGCGGGGAAGAAGATGATTTTTTTTTTTCTTTGAGAGTACAATGAATTGAAAAGACACTCACACACCCAACCTCCTAAGGTAGATTCATCCATCTGTGACAAACTCATAGATACATGTCTAGCGAAGACTTGAACTCAGGACTTCCTCCTAGAGACTGAAGGCGTCAAACAACTTGGCTACGCAGGCTTGGATGAAGAAGATGAATTTTGACGAGAAACTCAGCTCTGTTTTGTTTATGGGGCAGTAAGAAAGTGGCAGCAATCCTGTCTCACATTAGCTCATTTACAAGTTAAATTTTGCGAGTAAAAATAAACTTTTCGATTGGATATGGAATAGCCCCTTTCCTTTGTAAAAATACACAATACAATGGTTTTAACTTCATCAACTTCTCTTTTCTGCTTTCATTTCGCCTGGACAGAAGAGAAATAGAACAAATATGTGTTACTTTTGTTCAATCTAGCTATTATCCATCTTATTGGTGAGCACATATCCTAGGAAAAGCTGGAATAGACAAGATCAATACAGTTAAAGGCTGAAGCAGCATCATAGACATTCCGAGTACAATTTGCGTTAAGTGAATCAAAGTACAAGGAATAGCATTTTAAGATCAATGCTTTGACCAGTCCCTCCATGAAAGCTGTTGATAATACAGAACCAGGTGCAGAAGGGCCCAAAGCAAGGTCAATATTTATTTTATTAATGTGTTATTCGGAGGCATAGACAAGCCATGAGGAAAAAGATTCACTGTGTATCCAAAGCATCCGATAAGGTCGTGGGGTCCAATGGGCACTTTGTTAGAGCGGCCATGTGTGCAGCTTCTACTTTTTGGTAGAGATCAGACATCTCAATCAAGTCATAAACATTATAAATAATGGTAGGCACACATATTTTGCGCTCACAGAATCATAATGCATTCCGCCATACATTTTCTGATAAAGGGAGCTCGAGTTCTCGCACACAAAATGATGGGAAAGCATAAGAGACAAGGGGACTATGTTAAGATTGTACTATGTGCCAGATCCAATATACTAAATAAGATAGATGCGTATTTAGCAAGGAGACACAATCGCGTATTTCACTTGAGCACATCGTACTGTGTCCTTTCATGCACTTTGTTGATAGATTACAACGTGATTTTGGTGGAAAAGACACAGATTATGTCTGAATGCAAATAAAATCCATTCCTTTTTCCCATGTAATAGAGTACAGCTCTTTGGTATACTAGACCTCGAATTCTAGTTCGTTTCGGGTTTGCTTCCGGAAGATCAGCAGAGGTTTTGTCTCTTTTGCTGTTTGCATCGAAAGAAAGTGGAAAGAATGTACTGTACTGAAAAGACAGGAAAAGAAGAATCCTGAAAGCTCCGAGATGAACAGTGGTTACGTGGTCCAAGAAGTAACAAAAAGAGTAGAGTCATTAGAGCTGCTACGAACGACCTCTAGGAAGAGATCTGCGAGTAATAAGGTTTACGGATGCGCAGGAACAGATCGACGATAAATCAACATGCAATCTTTGCAAGAGGATACAAGATTACCCAAACTCGAGACTCGAAGGCAGCAAAGTTCATGCTGCTATTGACGTATCTGATGAGCGCACTCTTTGATTCTTATTCACCATTGGCAATGCCTTTTGCGTTGTCGCGTATGCACACCTTTCTCCATGTTGTCATTTGTGTACTTCACGACATTGTTTGGAAGGGCGATTGTATTATCACCTACATCACTATTTATGTCAAGAGTGGGAGTCCCATAGCTCTCAGGGTAACATTCTGCTCTCCGTCGATAAAAAATCTAAGCTCTTATTCGCAATGACCGCTACCGAGAATCTGTTGAAGGTGGTGTTCTGTAGCTTATTAAGCTAAAGAGGTAAAGTGAATCCCTGGTAACATCTCAGATCATCTGCTCAGAGATGTAACGAACATAGCTACGAATGTAAGAGGTCGTTGACATAACCCTAATCTATGTAATTAAGGACTCGTAAGTCTTCAAATTTCTAGTAATAAACTTCGGATCCTCAAGGAAACCAATCACAGCTGCTCAACGAAGGTTAAACATTCGACCCAAATAAATCAGGCAGAAGACATTCTTGGCACGCTTGCGACTGCCTCTTCGTTCGGACATTCTATCCCAGTGCTCTGCAGCTCAGAGGGCTCGTCCAAGAGAAAAAGATGCGGACTGCTGGATTCACGGTACTCCGCCAAAGACAAGACCTTTCCGTCAGCATGGAAGCTGCCAAAACTATAGCTGTTTTTGTCCGCAATCGAAGCACAAATGCAGACGTTCTGTTCCATCCACGAGTTTCAAGTTCCAATTCATAGCTGTCTAGGTTGAGTCTAGCTGTCTAGGTTGAGTCTATGGAATATGCGTCTAAACTCATGCATGGAAACTTAGGAGAATCCTTTTTGGCGACAAAAAAAAAAGAAGAAGAGGAAGAAAGGGAATTATGTTCGATTTACTGCCGATCTTATTGTGTCTCCATCACGGATCGCTATCTTTCATATATTCTCCTTCAACAAAATAGTTTTCATCTTCAAGAGAAAGAATAAGTTTTCGTTTTCCGCCTAAGAAACTTGCAAAACAAGATTCTCTCTCTCTCATCCGAGCACATGCACCACCCAAGTGGAAGGCATCAAAGAAAAGGATGTTGGCTGTGAGCTCGATGCCAATATAAATGTTAGCCTGGATGAAAGCAGATCACGGAAATTGTGTGGTCCGTAAAAACTTTTCTCAATTACTTAATCATTATAGTTGAAGTTTTAGATGTTTCTCATTCATGTTATGCAAGACGCTCCATGAGAAAAATTTTCTGATTCAATTTGGCAGGTTCATGCTGAATTGAAAATTTTCTTAATTTTTATTTTCTTTTGTTTTGTAGGAGCTTTTGGGTGTCGATTTTTTGTTATTTGACAAGAAATGACATCGATTGTGCTTTCCAAGAGGAGTGATCCAAAGGAAATGACATTGATGTAAGTGATTTATATACATGCATATATTATTATATTTTTTATTAGAGAGAGAGAAAGAGAGACATACATACACACACATGTATAATCATGTATATGCTTGCATACATACACACATGCATATGCATAAATACATACACACACACATATACATACACACACATGCATACACACTCATACATACACATATGCATACACGTACATATGCATACACATACACTCCCACATGCATACACACATAAGCGAGACACACATACATACACACATACACACATATTCATACTCACACGTTTTCACACATACACACATATACATACATGCATACACACACACATATATATACACACATACTCACACACATATATACACACATGCATATGCATGCATACATACACACATATACATATACACATGCATATATGCATACACACATGCATACAAATATGCATACATATACATATGCATACACATACACTCTCACATGCATATGCATCCACATACACTCTCACATGCATACACATACATATGCATACACATACACTCTCACATCCATACACACATAAGAGAGACACATATGCATACACTCACATACACATACTCATACAAAACACTTTTTCACACGTAACACACACACATATATATATATATATATATATATATATATATATATATATATATATATATATATATATATATATATATATATATATATATATATATATATATATATATATATATATACACCCATAGAGACACACATGTACACACACTCACATGCATACATACACACTCATGCATATGCATGCATACATACACACATATACACACCCACATGAACATACATACACATATATATACACACACTACAAAGCATACGGGCGTATAGCGACGGTTAAGGCGACACAAATTCGTCGCTATAAAATTGTAAAATGCATCGTAATGAGCATCGCGCGTGGACCGTCAATTAAACGACGAAGTGAACGACGTGTTTTGTGACTTGTACTGCGACGGGACCTGCGATGCTCGCCTGTAGCGTCGCTAACACGACGGTTCCAAAAAGCGTCGCTTAAGCGACGCTTTTTACGTCGCATAAGCGACGCTGTTTTGACGTCGTTTATGCGACGCAGCTAGCATCGCTTACATGACGGTCTGTAGACGGAAAAAAATTAAAACGTTGGAGGCTCTTTGGTCGGCATTTTCACACATCTGATCGAAGAGCTCTCCAAGGATCGCAGTTGCGCTGCGCTTACGAGCTAAAGCATGTATATGCAGGTCTGTGTTTCTCTCTTTCTACATCTTCTTCGCTTTGAATTCTCTCTCTCTCTCTCTCTCTTTGTTGACTCTCTCTCTTGTTCTCCTAATTGTTGACTCTTGTTCTTAAAATGTTATAGAAGTTCAAGTTTGCCAACATCTATATATCTACATCTTAAGAATACAACATGAACGAAAGGAAGGAGAAAATAACACTACATACATGCAACTTTGCATTGGTATATTTATTGCGATATTATTGGTTAAGATTTCAATCATCCACAATTTACTAGAGTGGTTCATAATTCATGAGTAGTTTCTTACATGGATATAGGTGCCATGATATTTGGAGAACTCCAAAGAGAATTTTAAAAACTATTGAAATAAAAAAAAACAACATATTGGGTGTCATTAGCTAGTATGAATATGATTTTTGATATTCAAGAACTCTCTTCATTAATTCACCCTTGGAATCATCCACATGCACAATAGCGAAAGGTACAAGAACTCTCTTCATTTATTCACCTTGGGATCTATTGCCGAACTCCTCCTCTAGCTCATCAGGTTCGGCAGCCTCTGCATGTGAGAGAGGAGGATCCATATGGGGTGGTAGGCGTGGGCAAAATTTGTAATGCCAAGCTCCGATCAGGAACATGTAGAGGAAGAGGAAATGGACGAGAACTGTGGTGATAGGGTTCTTCCATCTGCAAATATCAGAAAACCACCTCCCAACGGCGATCATACCCGACAGAACATCTAAGATCCTGAACCACTTAGCCTTGCTCTTGCGCATGCTCCACAGATTGCTAACCACATCATTGTCAACTACATCCTTGACAGTGAACTCGTGAATGCTGGTGTCAATATCTTTCATATCTTCATCCATTGGTGTCAATATTCTACCCACAGAATGCCTTCATTCATAAAAAATATTATTATGAAAGTATTATTGTAATTAATACACACGTAGCACATGATCTCATTACATAAATATGTAATTAACGTTTTCCAACAAACTCTAAAATTACTCTTACAAGTCTCATTGCCAGCAGAGTGCTTCTCTCATGGGAGCTGGACGTAAGACCGAAACATACAAAGGCCTTCATTCTCCTTCCCCTTGGGCTAGCCATTCTCCTTCATTACTGCTCCCGTTCTTGAACCTTCCGGTGGAGGAGCTTGCTGCTGTGATTTTTGGCTGTGACCGACTTACAATGAATGCGTCACACAGCTTCTGTTTGGTATACTTTATCTATCCTCTTACTTTCTATTACAGATATACGTCTCTCCCTTTAAACCATATGCATGAACAATAGCTTGATCATTAGCGTTTGTGCATGTCCAGGACTTCGAGCTTCTCATATCATCTATGTAAAGAATGTCCAACCAGGGATGCCACTATTTTTGTTTAATTACATTGATAAAAAGTTGCATGGTATTTCTCAGGCAGATAGCTATGGAGAGATGAACATCAATCCATATGCCAGGACTGATGGGAAGCAGAAGACAGGTTTTTCAGCTCAGGTTCTTTGCTTAGATTTAATAATCTCTGATATTACATTAGATCACTGTCTGAGGTGTAATGAGGTTTTGTTTACATGTAGGCACACATACGGATGAGATGTCAGTGTGCACCATTGACAGAAAGCATATACAAAGCAGCATTAACAACGAATTATGTGAATTATTCACAGGAGAAAATTCTATTTGAGTTAATTCATGTGCGATAGATAAGCATATATCTTTTTTCATGAGAAACTCATTGAGTTTCAGTAGACAGGTTGTGGGTTTACAACATGGGTCCATCAACAAAGGAGAAGAATATACAAGGGAGCATTAGTAGCGAATGTATGCATGTGCATTATGTATGCATATGCATTATGTATGTGTATGTATGCATGTGCATTATGTATGCATGTGCATTATGTATGCATATGTGTGTGTATGCATGTAAGTATGTATGTATGTATGCATATGCATATGCATATGTATGCATGTATGTATATGTGTGTGCATGTCTCTCTATGTGTGTGTGTATGCATATATGTGTGTGTATGTGTGTGTATGTGTGTGTGTATGTGTGTGTATGTGTGTGTATGTGTGTATGTGTGTATGTGTGTGTGTGTGTATGTGTGTGTGTATGTGTGTGTATGTGTGTATGTGTGTGTATATGTGTGTGTGTATGTGTGTGTGTATGTGTGTGTATGTGTGTGTATGTGTGTGTATGTGTGTGTATGTGTGTGTATGTGTGTATGTGTGTATGTGTGTGTATGTGTGTATGTGTGTGTATGTGTGTATGTGTGTGTATGTGTATGTGTATATGTCTGTGCATGTGTATGCATTATGTATGTGTATGTCTGCATCTGCATTATGTATGCATATGTGTGTGTATGTATATATGTGTGTCTGCATGTATATGTGTGTGTGTATGTATGTATATGTGTGTGTATGCAACATTATGTGTGTATGTGTGTATACGAGTGTGTATTTGTGTGTCTATGTGTGTGTGTGTATATGTGTATGTGTGTGTGTGTGTCTATGTGTGTGTATGCATATGTATGTGTGTGTGTGTATGT
This sequence comes from Ceratopteris richardii, assembly GCA_020310875.1. NCBI lineage: Eukaryota > Viridiplantae > Streptophyta > Polypodiopsida > Polypodiales > Pteridaceae > Ceratopteris > Ceratopteris richardii. The sequence continues at coordinate 117,014,823 of CM035419.1, read as the reverse complement.
GTCTATGTGTGTATGTGTATGCATGTATGTATGCATATGTGTGTGTATGCTTTATGTATGCATATGTGTGTGTATGCATTATGTATGTGTATGTATGCATGTGCATTATGTATGCATATGCATTATGTATGTGTATGTATGCATGTGCATTATGTATGCATGTGCATTATGTATGCATATGCATTATGTATGTGTATGTATGAATGTGCATTGTGTATGCATATGTGTGTGTATGCATGTAAGTATGTATGTATGTATGCATATGCATATGCATATGTATGCATGTATGTGTATGTGTGTGCATGTCTCTCTATGTGTGTCTGTATGCATATATGTGTGTGTATGTGTGTATGTGTGTGTATGTGTGTGTGTATGTGTGTGTATGTGTGTGTATATGTGTGTATGTGTGAATGTGTGTGTATGTGTATGTGTATGTGTATATGCGTGTGCATGTGTATGCATTATGTATGTGTATGTTTGCATGTGTGTGTGTATGTTTGCATGTGTTTGCATATGTGTGTGTATGTATATATGTGTGTCTGCATGTATATCTATGTGTATGTATGTATATGTGTGTGTATGCAACATTATGTGTGTATGTGTGTGTATTTGTGTGTGTATGGGTGTCCGTATATGTGTATGTGTGTGTGTGTATATGTGTTTGTGTATGCATATGTATGTGTGTGTAAGTGTGTGTGTGTGCGTATACCTGGTCTCTCTCATGCTCTCTCTCTCTCTCTCTCTCTCTCTCTCTCTCTCTCTCTCTCTCTCTCTCTCTCTCTCTCTCTCTCTCTCTCTCTCTCTCTCTCTCTCTTTCTCGTTCTCTTGCTCTCCTCCAGATCTCGGCACAATGTGCCGGGAGAAATCGAAATCTTTTTTGAACATTCTAGAGCGTCGCTTACGCGACGCTCTCGAAAGGACGACGCATATACGACGCTCTCCAGTTTGCCCATGTCGCACATACCATCGCTAGCAAGTCACTCTATTTGCGATGCAAAGATTAGCATCGTATAACGGATGCAAGCTTGGATTCTGTGACATACCCTGCCTAAAAATCAAAATTTCAAAAACACTACCGTCACTTATGCGATGCTAGCATCGCATAAGCGACAGTCCCCGTTTTTTTCCGGTTCGGCGGCGTTGCTATGCCCCCATTTTTATTGTAGTGACACATGCATATGCATACATACCTATACACACATATACATACATGCATGCACACACATATACATACATGCACATGCATACACATATGGAAAAACATATACTTACGTGCATATATATACACACACAAAAGAGATAGACATATACACACACATAGATAAACATACACATACAGACACATGTACATACACACATAAACACATACACATACACATACGCATACATATTACACAAACACATACACATACACATACACATACACATACACATACACATACACATACACGTACACATACACATACACATACACATACACATACACATACACATACACATACTGTAGCTCACTGATGAGTAGCACGTCCTTTAATGTCAATCCGGGAAGACGTGAGGATGGTATGAAGACCTCGAGCAAGTGAAGGCACAAGTGCGTGAGTGAGAAGCACACGAACATGCACACTCATACACACACACGCGCACACACAGTAAGTCAAAGAGAGAGACAATGGAGTTCTTTTTGATTACTTCAAAAGTGCTCATACAAGTTTAGATCAATTACAAGCTAACCTAAAAAATGAGCTCTCTAGCTCTATTTATAGTTTTTGACTAGGTTTTGTCCGTGTCCAGACCTAGTGTCCGGCCTAGTTAAAAATTAGGTTCTCTACCCTATTTGGAGGTTCAAACGAAGTCTAAAAAATGCGAAAACTGACAGGTAGGTACTTCTAGAGCTCCTCAAGCTCAAGGACTCCTTGGCTTGCACAAAATAGAGCTACAAAAATATGAAATGGTATTTACAATGGTTTTTTAGTGATGAAAATCACTATTTTTGTAGGGGTTTCTATTAACATTTTGACATACATTTCCAGGAGCTCCCTACTTGCTCCTTCTCCTTGTGTGTCCACCTATGCGTTAGTGTCCTGAAAAAATATTGGCCTACTTGCCAGATCGTCGTTGACTGCTCTGTCTGCTTGTACTTTCTCTTCTCTCTAACTCCCTTCATAAGCTTCCTTGCCTAGTGAGTCCTTCAGTTCCAACACCCCCCCCCCTCTCTCGCGTCTGTCGTCCCTGACAGACCCTTGTTGGGTGGGTCGTTGGATGTAGTACTCAACAACGTCTTGTGCTAAGTGATGTTCTGCAATCCGCAACCCTTTGGCCAAGTCCGTGAGTAGAGCATCCCAATCTACCGGCCCAGGAACCTCTGGATGTGGTATACGTAGCTTTTCTGAATGGAGAGCTTGCTCCACTGCAAACAACTGCAATAAATGTGATGGTCTGGGAATGAATATCTGTGAATGATATTCCTAGAATCCCGTGACAAACATTTCTTCAAACGTCTGTTTGAAGCAGGCTGGTAGATACTTGATACGTGCGTGCCATGCATATACAACATTAATAGATGGTGTTGCGCTCATGTCGTAGACAAGGTCCTGATTACCTTCATTAAATCCAAGAGCTGACAGATGAGGTTCCTTGATATTCTTGAAAGTCCTGAAGGTGACCAACATGAGTTCAAAAATTTTAAGGCACATTTGGGCCATGACATTTGGTACATTTTTAAACGTGACTCCCCAATGCCGAATCGTCGATATCATATATCCTATGGTAGGTTGGCCTTTAGGTGGTGCTAAGTAGACATAATTGAGCCATTTCTCGGAGCCTTTGGTTGTCAGCACAGTTTTTGTGTATTCCGGCCATGACCTTCTTTGAAATACAGGGCAGTAGCATGGGTTGTATTTGATGTACAAAGCCATGTTATTCCATGTTCTTACCATCTCTGGGTAGGTTTCCAGTAGACGAATCCTCCACGTCTGTTGATGTATATTGCCCTGCTTGGCACTTGCTGGGATGTCGTCCGGTGCAAACTGTGTAGCCGAGGTTGGTTCTCTTGAGGTGTGTTGCTTGATTTTGGCATTGTAATCCGCCATTAAGACACAGAAAGGAACATACAAATCGTTGGATGTGTCGATCCACCTATGATGGGAGAGGTTTCTAAAGTAATCCGATTTTATGAGTACCTCTTCCAAACGTGACATAGATGCTATCTGAACTGCCACTCTATCATCATGGGTTGTGGCCACTTTCTCTAACCTCTGCATCCATTCAGGAGCCTCTATCTCGATTGTGTCCATGCCCTCTTCTGTTTGCTTTCCCCTTGGTGCAGGCATGGGAACGTATGGGTCTTCGAAGGTTTCCTCTACTTCAATGGGTACTAAGTCTTCAGGTTCCGGTTCTACAAGTGGAGAGGGTTGACGTTCGTATTGCATGACTTTACTTCGTAATTCTTCTAGTTCTGCTCTGAGTTTTTCGACTTCTTCGGACGTGTCAACTACGGTGGTGACTTTGCTTGGTGACTCCTGTTGGGTTGCAAGTTGCTTAAGTAGGTCATCTCTTTCTCGTTCCAATGCTGCATGGGCCTCTAGTAGGTCAGCATGGGTTTCTAACACGAGTTGCATATTCTCTGAGGGAATGGCCTTGCATTTCTCTGGGTCGATTTCCTGCGGGGAACCCTCCATGGCTGCTTCCAAGTTTTCTTCATTCTGTTTCTGCAGCCGTTTATTCTCTTCGAGTGCTGTAGACATGTGTTTTCGTAGGAGGGCTAGGTTGCATCTAAGCTAGAGATTCTCTGTTATCTGGGTGTGTAGCAATTCATCCATATGTTGCCTTTCTTCTGCATCGGACTGGGCTGGATTGGCTACTAATTGTTCATGTTGTTCCTGTAAAGTGGCATACGGTTGTTGTAGTAGCTGCTTTTCCCTTTTGAGATCAATGAATCATAGTTGAAGTTCTTCATGGCTTCGAAAGAGTCGCGTATGTTGGTTATCAAGATGCTGGTAGTGCTGTTGTAGTTGCGACATACACTGATACATATTATTAAATACATTATTAATAGGGGTGGATGCGGGAAGGGTGTTGAATGCACAAGGGAAGGGAAAGGGGAAGGGGAATGGAAGTGTGGATGCGGTGCTGGAAAATGGTGAAGTGGGAGGTGGGGGAATGGGAGATGGTGGGTGTATGGGGGGAGGGAGAGGTGCGGAGGTGGGTGAGATGTCCATAAGATCAACGGTAGAGGAAATAGTGGGAGTGATTGTGAATATTGGAATTGTGGGTGCGGTGATAGTGGTGAAAGTGTACAGTGATGTGTGCAATTGTGAATACGAACTGCCCGGAACTGTAATTGGGGGAATGATATTTTCTGTGGCTGCAGTTAGAATTACTGTTTCAGTGGTCGTATAGACAAAAGAGGTGGAGATAGGGTGTGGGGGTTGTGTGGGTTGACTGACGGTCTGTGCTTCAGTATGGGTAGTGGACTCGGAGGCGATGACAGTAGTGGTTACGTTGGTAGTGGGAGGTGAATGTGGTGGAGTTGGAGGTAGGGGTGGCAAAGGGGGTGACGGAGGTGCACTTGATACATGGGTTTCCTCAGTATCATGGACAGTGTGTGCGGTGCCCGTGGTTGTGGATGTGCCTTGTGGTTCTGATACTAATACATTCATTTGCTTTCCTGATAGAGGGGGACGTCTGCCGTATCTTCGCTCCGTTCTTCGTGCTTGTGCAAGGGCGGTATGCACCATCTCAGGTACTCCTAAAGCCTCAGATATCATGTCAAGAGTGGCACGGTATTGCTCGTCTATGCCTTCCTCCTCAAGGATTTGATTCATGAGTGCCTTGCCTGCTACTAGGGATAGTCGATGTTGCTCTTGAACTCTGTTCATGGTATCATAGAGCTTTTTCAATGCCTTTGTATAAGCTCGAGCACCTTCAAGTACCTACAGAGCTTCTTGATCATATTCCTGCTCTTCTTCCTCGGATTGTCCATCATGTTCCTCCTCTTGTTCTTCTTCTCCTTCACCCTCCACATCGACGACATCTGGTTGTCTGGGATGGGGTTGGTCTGTAGCAGTTTGTTGTCCACTAGCTTGCTCTGCCTCAACTTCCGTGTTGACAGCCTCTATGATTCTGGCTACCTCCTCATCAGTTAGGTCTTCTAAAGTGAATCCGTGAGGGAACTCTAGGTCGGTTGGTACAGGTGGAAACACTAGATTTGGTCCATCAGTGCTGTGTCTTGGTAATCTGATAGTGAAGGGTTGTACCCACCTTGGAAGTCGTGGAGTTGTCTCTGGTGTCAATGTTGCACCGCGGGGTTCTGCACAGGGCATCTGAACTGCGCCTCTCATTTTCTTAGATGGCGGTCCTGCAGTTGATAGCCTACGTTGGAATTCTTGTACCCTGGTCCAATTTAATGCCCTCTGCACTGGCACATCATAAGCCAAACATCTATACACAATCCTGGTGAGGGCACAACATCCATACAGTATAGACTTTTGTTTCTTATACCACCTTTGATGAGCCAAGTGGATTTGGTCGATAATCTAGTGGGGCATGTTGATTGACAAATCAAAGGCATCAGCCAAGTATAGACTAAACCATATCTTCTTAGGTGGCATTGTGAACCTCTCTTGAGCAGGAAATGCAAAATGTTGCATGACCATTCGCAAGTGAATGGCAATTGTAGGCGTCATTGCCACCATGTCCTTTAATTTTTTCAGATTCCTGTTCTTCATATTGTCCCGGACCATAGTCTCTTTCTCCGTAGGAATGTGCATACCTTTCATGTCTAGAGCTTCCCTTACCAAATTGATAGCCAACCTGAAACACTTCAGTTCATTGCCCCTTGTGAGAGATGGGAGGACGAAGGAGCTGTATCCCTTTTTGTCTTTGCTTGGAGTGAGGGTGCTAATCAAATAAGAGCACCTTAGAAAATCGGGCTTTGGCAATTGGAATTTGAAGTAATCGTAGAGTCCCGCCTTCTTCCATTTAGGTTTCAGTCCTTCATTATTCTACAGTCTCTCAAATTCCCTGGTGAAAAAGTGATATCTGCCCCAGCGCCCATTGAATTCTATCTCGACCTCCCACATGTAAGTGCCTTCACCCAGGGGTCCTGCCACATCACTGAACCAATGGGAGTTTTTGCTGACCGGCATTGTGTGCCCCTATGGAGGATTCTGAACCGGTATGGCGTGTAATGCCCTCAATGCTACTGGTCGTTCCTTCAATTCCTCCTCAACGGGAAGACTTTCAATGTCCACGACTTGGGGGTTGGTGCCTGCCTAGGAGCTAGATTGTGCCGTATCTGCCATGATACTTCTTGCCTTCTGACTCTGTGAGAATATAGAAACATGTGTTAACATTGTAAAGGACAAGATAGAACCGTTTTTTTGTCCCCATTACAACATTAACATGAGGTTCAGGAGAGATTAGTAGGTTATTAAGTGCTCGGTGCTTGTGTGTGTAGTTAGGAATTGGGTAGACCTAAGAGCTAAGTGGAATGATGTAGTGTGAGAGTGACGTAGTTAGTAGGTGGACATGGATTTACAACTGGGGTCCGGGGGTTTATTACAAGCTTTAGGCTGCCAAACACAGTGGATGGGTTTTGATCTTGATTTTGTGGAAACTCTGCAGAGTTTGATAGGGGTATCTACTTGAGAATGAGGCTTTTTAGGGGCCCATTTACGAGTGATTCTACTTTTGCGCATGGAAGAATATGTGTCCGTGCGTGATGTGTAAGACAAGGCATGTGATGTTCGAGTGAGTGGAACATGTTGTACCGGGTGTGGCCTCGGTGTAGCTATTTGAGCCCGCAAGCAAGCCTTAGGAACCCAGATTTGTCGTGATTGTGGGCTGGCCTTCATTGACTTCTTGGGTACCCAAATAGACTTCACTTTCGCAGAAGAATTTATGAAGGAATTCTTATTAGTGTCGTGTTGTTGATTACTAATAAGAGGTTTTGGCCGTGGGGTTGGCATGGTCGCCACAGGGTGTTCGCCTTTCCGCACCCACACTTGTTTCAACGGCTGAGACATTCTGTTTTGCTCCTTTTTTTGGCCTCCAGTATAGGTAGTGCTCTGCTCCTTCTGTATTTGATCTACCTTTGGTTGCTGCATCCCTCTGGCCTTTGGAACGGAAGGGAGTGCCGTATTATCCTTGACTCCGTTGTTGAGACAATCCTCGTTCTGCATCATACACTTTTGGACAAGAATAGCATTGTCAACTTCATGTGCGCCCTTGGAAGGACCAGGAGTTTGTGCCTTACTTAGTTCCTTGAGTGCCTCATTTTCCAATTCAACTGTAATTCGACTATGATTTACACATACCTGAAGAAGTCCACTTCTTAGGTTTAGGTTGACTGCATGATTATAGATCCAATCCTGACCCAAGACAAGAGGCTCAGTGAGGTCCTCATCTTGACACACTAGTACTTTGACTGTCATTGCTTCCTCTTGAATATAGAGGGGAAGTTCCACCTCGCCCATGCAAGGGGTTTCCAGACGTCCCAATCCTATGAGATATGCTTCTATAGGATTGATGGTTAATTTCAACTTTTGACAGTACGAAAATTTAACGGCACTAGTGGCTGCACCTGAGTCAATCAAGGCTCTTACAGTCCTGCACCCTTTCCTTGTCCTATCTCTAAGGTTATAGAAGGATGTCGATCAATTATCCTATGAGAGCTGATACCTGAAACTTCGCACATAGCCACATGATATCCTTGATTTGCGTATGCATCTGTTCTAGGTTGCTCTCTACCCTGTCTTCTCAACTTCATTCTCCGGATGCGTTCGAATGCTTATGCTTGAGCTTCTTCGCGAATTCGTTTTTCTTCTTCTTTGCGTTTCTTAGCAGTGTTGAGTCGACTTAGCATCTCTTCCGTCAGAGGTTCCTGATATAACTTGACTCTGCACCCGCTTATATAGCTAGGGAGAACATCACCTTCCAATGTAGCGAGTTGAATTGCTCCACTGATTGAGATCCTATTTATGATCATAGGTCCGTAGCCTCTTTTCTCTAGTTTTCTCGCATGTTGTTTCAAAGTGTAGACTAGTACTAGGTCGCCTGCCTTCAAACCTTTATCCTTAACGTGGGCATCAAAGTATGCCTTCTATCGTTTCTTAGCTACATATATCCCTGCAGTTGCCCTCAGTCTTGTTTCTAATCGTTCAAGGTCAAATAGTCTAGAGGAGACTTCATGACCCGTCCATTCATGCTCTTGTGCTACTTTCAATGTAGGTATTAATAAGTCCAATGGTAGCACTGCATTTTGGCCAAATACCATCTGAAAGGGGGTGGCTTGGAGTACCGTTTTGTAGGCGACTCGGTATGCCCAAACAGCATGGTGTAGCTGTTTGTCCCAATCAGAGCGTTTATTGTTCACTAATTTCGTCAGTACATTGCATAAGATCTTATTGGTGCTCTCAGCCTGGCCATTAGCTTGAGGGTGATAGGGGGCAGACTTCTTATGTACTACCAAGAATTCTTGGAGCAGATTTTCAATAACTTCATTCAAGAACTGAGTGCCTCTATCACTTACCAGCTCTATAGGTAACCCGTACCTTGTGAACACATTCTCAAATAAAAACTTTAGCTGTTGTTTGAGCATCGTTCTTCGTTGTGGCTTTTACCTCTACCCACTTTGTTAGATAGTCTATCGCAACAATGATGTATTCAGCATGTGAACCCTTGGCTGGGGGATTAATAGGACCTACAAAGTCTATTCCCCACTTAGAGAATGCACATCCACCCATCATAAGTTTTAGTGGCATCTCATCTTTGCGTATAGGATACTGAGTTCTCTGACAAACATCACACCGTTTCACATAGGTATGTGCATCCATGTGAAGTCGGCCACCAAAAGCCCGCAAATAGTATTGCCTTGATCACCCGATCTGGTCCAAAGTGTCCTCCTGCTACACCTTGGTGAGCAATTTCCAAGATCTTGAGATATTCACTCTCATGGATGCATAGTCTGAGGTAACCATCTTTACCACGTTTGTATAGATTATCACCAATGAGTGAGTAATCTAGGGCTTCTTGTTCTACACTCCTTTTCCTAGCCAGAGTCATGTCTGGAGGGAATGTTTTCGTCCTCATGAAGGATACTAGTGGTTCACTCCAATCTGGCACTATGGACACTTGATAAAGAGTGGCATGTTCCACAAGTGGTTTAATGCAGCAAATTGGGCATTCCTTGCACAACTTCTACACATCAGCTTCCATCGTCAGCCAGTGCACTCCAAGTCTCCGTAGTGTCTGTAGGGTTCGTTGCTTTGAGTAGTGTTGCTCTAATGCACCTACATGTGCTAATTGCAACCATTTAGTGTACTCATCCTCTTCCACACAACAAGCCAAGATGCCTTGATCTGTGTGCTTGTACATACTTCCTGCCATGATGTGATACTTTTGGGCTTTTATTACCTCCCTATCCTGCGTGTTTATTACTGGGTGGTTAGGCTTGTATGTCAATACTGGCACTAATGGCTTAGCCCACTGCGGCACAACTTCCAAATTAAACAAGTGAGCATCAGGAAGGTCATCTGACACTGCTTGTGGGGCTTCTCCCGATCTGAGCCTAGAGAGATGATCTGCCCTCAAATGAGTCTTCCCTTTCCTTACCACAACCTCGAAATCATATTCCATTAGCAAGAGAAACCATCTTACTAATCTTCGTGTATTGCATGGCCTGTTTACAAGATATAGCAATGCCTGATGGTCACTAAAAAATTTGAACTTATTTGCAAGCAAATAATGTCTAAACTTTTTAACTGCATATACCATGCCTAGTCCTTCTCTCTCAGTAGTGGTATAATTTCGTTCAGCTGCATTCAATTGTCTACTAGCATAGGCAATTGGAAGATCCATATTACCTTCACCAGTAGGTTGTGCGAGTACACATCCAATAGCATAATTGGATGCATCCACATGAACATGGAAAGGCTTATTCCAATCTGGTGTGGTTAAGATTGGTGCTGAACATAATCGCCGTTTAAGCTCATTGAAGGAATTCTCACATTCGTCAGTCCACTCAAAGTTAGTTAAAAGTCCATACAGAGGCTTTGCTATGATGGCATACATGTGTATAAACCGTCGGTAATAACCACAATGCCCCATGAAAGCTTGTACTTCCTTGACATTCTTAGGCCTAGGTAACTCGGCAATAGCTCTCACTTTCTCTTCATCAGTGGATATGCCATTCTTTGACACTATGTGTCCTAGAATCTTGCCTTGTGTGACCATGAAAACGCACTTTTTTGGGTTCAGGCAGACTTGATATTCTCTACATTTGTCAAAGATTTGCCTGAGTTCAGGTATATGTGTTTGTCTAATGTTGGAATGAGCACAGAGATCATCAACATAGACTTCTAAGTTCTTCCTCAGGAACTCTTTAAATACATGGCACATCAGCCTCTGGAAGGTAGCAGGTGCATTGGTAAGCCCAAATGGCATTACTCTAAAGGCAAATATGCCCCATTCAGTGGCAAAAGCCGTCTTATGTTGATCTTCTGGAGCTATGGCTACTTGATTGTAGCCCGAAAATCCATCAAGGAAGCTGTACACTTCCTTGCCTGCTACTCTTTCTAAGAGATGCTCTGTGATAGGAAGCGGATAGTTATCTCGAATTGTGGCTGCATTGACCTTCTTTAAGTTAATGCATACACACAGCTTTCCATTTTTCTTGGGCACCACTACGATGGGGGATACCCACTCAGTGCTCAATTTCATATATGAATCCAGCTTCAACCAGTCTATCTATCTCCTCTTTGATCTTAGCAGCATAATTATCATTGTATGTGTATGGCTTTTGCTTAGAGGGTTTAGCATCTGAGGTCATGGGGATAGTGTGTGAGCATATGTCAGGGTCCACGCCTTTCAAATCCTTGTAACTCCAAACGAATACATCTCTGTATTCTCTTAGCAAGGCAATCAATTCGTGCTCTTCGTCTTCCGTCAGGTCATGGCCTATGTACGTGCATCTCTCTTCTCCTTCTTCCATGGCTACCACTATTTTCTTGGTGGTTTCTTTGTTATCATAGGCCTCCCCCGATTGTGCCTCTCGTTTAGGCATTCTGATCATGACTCTCCTGTCATCTATCTCATACTTCTTAAAATTTTCCGGGACCTCAAAAAAAGATTCTTCCTCTTCTGGTGTGACTTCTCTCTTCTTTCTTTTCTTTCGTTCTTCCTTCGAGGTCACATGTGTGGCTAGCCTTACATCATTTGTAAGCTCTCCATGCCTCTGGGGTTGAAATTCTACTTCATAGAAGTATTCTTCATCTTATGCAAAAGGTGGGTCCATAATGATTGACTCTAGATCGGAGTCACTTGCATCCTCAAATGCATCAGGGCTAGGTTCACACTCTTCTAACACTGCCTCTCCCATGATTGGCTCTATGGAGAAGACTGAAATGTCATAGCCATCTTCATCACAGTGAGGTGTCCATTGTTCTTCATTGATGGCTACATCCATTGTTGCTAGGATTTCTGCCCAGCCGTGGGGTTCAAATTCTTCGTTAGGAAAGACTATAGGTGCATAGGCTGGGTTTTGAATTGATCTATGTGTTTCTTTTGCACCTATCTCTCTGGCTTCTTCTCTCTTCTCTTCTTCTACTGCTACTTTGCACATCCATAAGTGGGTGTCTTCATGCATCCATGAGGATCCTGATCCTATGGAATGCACCGATTCCCTATCATCTTTGGCTCTATGGATGGGGTTCCATTGGATAGGAGGGACATCTCTATGAGAGTAATCCTTGAGATTAACTTTGGTTGTAACACCTAAGTGTTGCAAATACAAGGAATTGGTTCCCCAATCCTGTACCACTTGCAACTGTCGCATAAATGGTCTTCCCAAAACCATCTCGTATGCATGATTTTTGCTAAAATCACATATAGCAAATGTATGCTCGAACTCTACACCACATGTGGTGAGAGTTATTCCTTCAAGTAGTCCTAAGGGTCTTTCTATATGGCCATCGGCCATTTGCAATTTCATCCTCGTGGGTCTGAGTGCTGGCTTGCCCCAACGCTTCCATAGGGAAGTGGTAGCAATTGCAACTCCTGCGCCTGAGTCTAGAATGGCCTTGATGGTGTATCCTTGATGGGTGATAGGAAGATATGTGTTTCCCTCTTCGCCCTCACTCATGTCTCCTATCTTGTCCAAGGGTATTTCTGGCACTGTTCTCTGGGATCCTACCTGGGAACGAGGTTTCGCTATCTCTGGTACTTGTTTGGCTACATGTTTCCATAGCTCTGGCCTTAGTTTGAGTAGCTCTTCTAAGGTGAGGTTGCACTGTACTTTAGTTTTTTTCACTACCTCCGTGTTCCTAGGTATGACTGAGTCCTCATTTTGTACCATGACTGTGGGTGCTCTCATACAAGTAGACTTCGCTTCCCATGGGCCTATGAAGTGGGGTAATTCTTGTAGAGAGTTAGACTCAAAGTCTAATCTTTCCTGAGATTGGGTGCTTTCCTGCTCCTCATAAATGGATGGGATGTCTTGTGGGAATTGGTCATGTGAATCATCCACAAGTTCAATGGGAGGAGGGACTTCACTTTCTTTATCCCTGGTGGTATTGACTTTGGTATCTGCCTTGTTGAGGGTATGGCTGAGGGTAGGTCTGCCTAACTGCTTGCTTATTGTAGGGGCAATCTTGTGCGGTGTGATTGGTGTACCTCCGTTCTATGGTGCATTACTGGCTACTAGGATTTACTTGGGGTTGAGCCATAATGGGACAGATGTTCGCCATATGGTCACCACCACAAGTATAGCATCTTTTCACAGGGCCAAACCTTGGGATTTGTTTGCTAGTGACACCTAATTTCTGAGCTACTTTCTCTGCAAGTTCCTCAATTGATGTGGATTGCGTGGAAGTGAGGCTAGAGGCACTATCTGAATCTTTGTAGATTTTGGAAAGCTCTAGTTCTTCCCCTAGGTTATCCTCAATGTCAATGCACATGCGTACACACTCTTCTATGGTCCTAGGGTCCTTCAAGTACACATATGATCTCAATTTGGTACTTAGCAATCCATCCAAGAATAAAGCCACTTGCTTAGCTGGTGTGGGTAACTCAGGGATAGGGCATCTCTCTAGGTATTGCCTAAATCTTCTTCCAGCAAGTCTCACGGTTTCTTGAGGGGTTTGCTTGAAGCTGTGAATCAGCGAGGAAGTGTTATGTCTTATGCCACTTTTAGAGAATTCGATAATAAATGCCTCTAGAAGTTGGTCTATGCTCCTGAACTGCCTCTCGTTTAGTGGCTGAAACCATGTTAGGGCAGTGTTCCTAAGGGGTAGACCAAAGGCATTGTACTGCGTGAACAGATCTTCAACTTGTTCAGCTCTCAAGACTTGCCTAAACTCAGCCACATGATCGTATGGATCTCCAGTGCCATCGAAGTAGTTCTTCATGGACTTGACTAGCTGAGTCGATCTCAAAGTCCTTGTGTGCTCTCTAGGTGGTGGTAGAGGGAACTCATCCGCATTTCTTTGATTCCTGGGAGCTCTAAGTACCTCAGGTTCTACTCTATTTGTTTCCGTCCTCGTTCTTTCTCTGCCCCCTGGGTTGGCAAAGCTTACTTCTGGCCTATCTCTACTTCTATCTCTTTGAGTTCCTTGAGCTTGGGATGTTCCAGCTCCATGGTGACCATAGGACACGTTCGATCTTGGTTGGGGAAAAACGAATTCACCCTTCCAAGTGTAAGCATGCCTGTCATGTTCTGTAACCACAAAGACCCTCTCTGAAGCGTGATCTAAGTAGGTCACTCTGCCTGGGCTATCTGGATCTTTAAACTCATAGATCATGATTGTTCCTATATCAATTGGCCTATCAAATTTATACCTCCAAAAGGCTTCGTCAGTTTCTCGGTTGAGAAGCAGATCTATGCTCTTGTTGTCCTGGGGAACCCACTCGGGATTGAGGATTCTAGTAAGAACAGATTTCCCTCGAGGGGTCGTGGGCTCCCCTCCTACGTTCCCTTGTTCTAGGTCATCTATGTCCGTCTCAGGGATCACATTCCCGAATTCATCTGTCCTCTCCGGGTGACTAGTGACCACGTATATGGTTCCCTCTTTATCAAGGTATGCACCATTTTCAAACTTGACAGAAGGGTGCTCTAGCCCAATAGATTGGTCTAGGTTTTTGATTTGGACCACGGATCTTCCTAGGCCGTCCTCATAGATGCTAGCACCTAGTCGGTTGGTCCTAAGGTATTCCAGCTGCGTCTTGTAGGGGCCTTCCACTCTATACAGATATGGCACTCCTGAACTTCCTGTAGGTCTTTCCATGCCTTGAGACATCTCTGATTCGCTAGTCTCAGAGCTAGGGTAATGGGAGTGGTGGCTCAATTGCTGGGCCCAAGACCTAACAGTATGATTAACGCTAGCCTCTGAAGACCTAAGACTTTGTCTATCCCTTACTAGATGCCATCTTGATCTAAGGTTCATATGCCTAATTGAATAGCCCAAATTTGCCCAAGTACAACCTCGTTGCTGAGTTCTTTTGTATCAGTTACTTGATTCTTACAGTTCTCGACCGTACAAAGATTATGTCGTTAGCTTGAACTTGAGTATTTAGGTATTCTTCAACTTGATAAATGCCTATAGCCGACTTGCCCTACTCCTATCACTAGTCGTTCTTAGCCTAAGCTAGGAATTGACAGAGGGAGTTGAGAATATTCCGACCTTTCTTGATCCCTTGTTCTTTAGTGCTCAAGAACCCGATTCTCAAGCTTGCACAAAGCCCTTGCTTTGGATGCTCTCAATAGACCTGTATCAGTCCCAAGATTAGCTCAAGACTTAAATTCAAAGGACAGAACCAAGCACTTTCATTCATGTAACTCAGATACCAGCTAGCCTTTTGTCTTTATGGAAAACAATTCTAGAGATCCACTGGTTTTGTTCCCCCTGGATTTTCCTTGAACAGGCTGACAGATCACAGGATTTTTCTCAAAAACACATGTGTAGGGACCTCACAAATCACTAATGATCCTCTAATTATGCCCAAAATTCCCCAAGGACTTGGAAAAATTAACCCTAAAATTTTGGCCGAAAAGCCTGTCAATCGCGATCGACAGGTCTGTCAATCGCGATTGACAGAGATGTCCGTCGGGGCCTGTCGGTCGCAATCGACACGTCAGTCGCGATTGACAGTGTCAATCGCGATCGACAGAGTCAGTCGTGGGTCCTATCAATCGCGATTGATGGTGTCAATCGCGATCAACACTTTTTCCGGGAATTTCGCCGTGAATTCAGTCGATCGGGGCTGTGTCCGTCGCGATGGACACGTGGCTATGCGAAAAAGTCAATCAATCGTTGAAATTCAGTCGGTCGCGATCGACGGTGTCAATCGCGATTGACAGAGGTGTTTGTCGTGGCTGTCGATCGCGATTGATGGTGTCAATCGCGATTGACAGGGTCCTACGTGGCAGTCAATCGGTCGTGGGGTCTGTCGGTCGCGATTGAGAGATGTAGTCGATCGTGGCTGTCGATCGCGATCGATGGTGTCGGTCGTGATTGACAGAGAAACACAGATTTTTTTAACTGTTTTTAGTGATTTAGAATGTGCTCATCATGTAGATTATGGTGGTGCACTTTGTTTTATCAAATGGGCGATTTTTCTGTCGATTGCGATCGACAGAGGTCTGCGACACAGAGACAGTTTCGTGACGTTTCGTACCTGCACGGAGTGCTGGAGATGATGATGCTGCCAGTACCTGCAAGAAAGCTCAAGAACCAAGCAAAAACAACGCATACAATATCGCTCTCTCGCTCTCTCTCACAAGTGGAATGAGGGAAATGAGATGGAAAAGGTGATATAATCAAAAACTGAAAATTTTTGCGATGATGGAGATGGAGGTGGGAGATGGTGATGATGATGATGGTGATGATGATGGTGAGGTAAGAAAGAGAAAAATAAGAAAAGTAAAGAGATTACCTACAACACCAACGTCTCAAATCTACGTCTTACCATCACACGCTCGTCCTCAAAGCTCGATCCCTGGCAACGGCGCCAAAATTTGGTGTAGCTCAGTGATGAGTAGCACCTCCTTTAATGTCAATCCGGGAAGACGTGAGGATGGTATGAAGACCTCGAGCAAGTGAAGGCACAAGTGCGTGAGTGAGAAGCACACGAACATGCACACTCATACACACACACGCGCACACACAGTAAGTCAAAGAGAGAGACAATGGAGTTCTTTTTGATTACTTCAAAAGTGCTCATATAAGTTTAGATCAATTACAAGCTAACCTCAAAAATGAGCCCTCTAGCTCTATTTATAGTTTTTGACTAGGTTTTGGCCGTGTCCAAATGTAGTGTCTGGCCTAGTAAAAAATTAGGTTCTCTACCCTATTTGGAGGTTCAAATGAAGTCTAAAAAATGTGAAAACTGACAGGTAGGTACTTCTAGAGCTCCTCAAGCTAAAGGACTCCTTGGCTTGCACAAAATGGAGCTACAAAAATATGAAATGGTATCTACAATGGTTTTTTAGTGATGAAAATCATTATTTTTGTAGGGGTTTCTATTAACATTTTGACATACATTTCCTGGAGCTCCCTACTTGCTCCTTCTCCTTGTGTTTCCACCTATGCGTTAGTGTCCTGAAAAATTATTGGCCTACTTGCCAGATCGTCGTTGACTCCTCTGTCTGCTTGTACTTTCTCTTCTCTCTAACTCCCTTCGTAAGCCTTCTTGCCTAGTGAGTCCTTCAGTTCCAACACATACACATACACATACATGCACATACATACATAAACATACACATAGACACACATAGTCACATATGCATATATATACACATGCATACACACATACAAATACACACACATATACATACAGACACATACACATACACACACATGTTTTAGATTTAGGATTTTAGGGTTTTACCATACACATATATATATATACACATGCAGACACACATATACACATATGCACATGTCACATATACATACACATATACATGTTTTAGTGTTAGGGGTTTTGGATTTTACATACATACACACATACGTACACACATGCATACACACATATGTGAAGAGATGGATAGGTATGTGCTTGAAGATGAAGAGGTGTTGCAAAATCCTTGATCTACACCAGCCAAATGAACTCCAAGAGTATGTGGTGGGCTCTTTTAACTTGCCAATGGATGTATTAGACACCCTATGTACCTTGGAAGATCACTCATAAAAAGATAGATCAAAACAGATAAGTTCGAGTTAGCTCTGAGGTGAAGAACATGCTATTTTTGGTTCATACACCTGTCCAGTGTTTTGCATACTTCTCTGAGCACAGCAACAATTAGCTTAATTCCTCTTGAGGAAGTCTAGTTAACTTAAAGAGCTAACTTTTAAGAGTAATCTCATAAAAAATAATGAGCCACACACTGAGAATGATGTTTAGCAACTGATGACATCATCCCAATTTTCACTGGCTGCTACAGTTTGAGACCAATGAGCAAAAAAATGAACATAACTCCAGATATAAGAATCCAATGATTATAAAAATGTGTGTGCTTATACGAGACAGTAAGATGAATCCAACAAGATTTAAATCATTGAATTTTCATAAGTACACATTGAGAAACAGCTCTGTCAAGATGAGTAAAAAAGTCGGGTACCTGAGAGAGAATTGAAAATGACAGATAGGGTTGACTTTAACTGAACATAACTGAAGATTGCAATACCCAAATGAAATGAAATTTGATGAGCCTATATTAGAATTATATAGCTAACTTTACCAAGTTAAATCACTGAAAATAATGCACCAAGCTCAGAGAAACCATCCCTGCAATCTGACTGAGAAAACTAAAAGATATGGCAGTGAGTAGTACACTTCATAAGAACATGGAAATATGAACTCAAATGATCATGAAAATGAAAGTATATTGCTTTTACAAGACAATGGACTTACTGATACATATGTGTGCCTTGGAAACACACCTTGATATGGCATAAAGCTCAGCTCTTGGAGGTCTTCACATAGGTCTCTCTAACCACGACTAAAACAGCCATCTATTTATAGTTGATCTTGGGAGGCTAACTTCCCTCAATCACTCTCCAATCAATTAGTGATTGATTTGATTATCTACCTACCACAAATCACAAATTTGTGGCTCCTCTTTCCCTTTTTGATCAAGTGGACTCAACCACTTAAGATTCTTTCACTTTTACATTAAGTAAACTCTTCAAAAATTACAAGAGGTAGTTCACAAGTGAACTTTACATAGTCTTCATTTTAAAGCTTCTTCTATGACTTTGTGGGACTCAAGACAATACTTAGGCTTTTCATAGACTTGCTCCAACAGCTCCCCCTCAAGCCAGGTATGCTTGAGGTCTTCAATCTTCTAAGATTACCTGCAAACCAATCATAGCCTTGAATTTGCAAAGCTTTGTACCATCCAATGCTTTGGTTAGAATATCTGCACATTGTTGATGAGTGGACACATATGATATTTGAATCTCTTTGCTTAGAACCTTCTCTCGTACATAGTGATAATGAACTTCAATATGTTTAGTCCTTGCATGAAAAATAGGATTAGCAGCCAAATGAATAGAACTCATATTGTCACCATAAATAGTTGGAGTTCCAAACCCCAATCCAAGATCTTTGAATAATGTCTTCATCCACATAGCTTCTTGTGTAGCTATGGCAAGACCTCTATATTCAGCTTTAGTAGAAGAGAGAGCAACTGTGGTTTGCTTCTTGGATGACCATGAAATAAGCTTTGAACCTGCAAAGGTAAGATAACCTGAAGTGCTCCTTCTATCTTCCTTGGAGCCAGCCCAATCTGCATCAGAAAATAGCTTCAAACCTAAATCAGATACATAAGGATAATAAAGTCCTTCATTTATGGTTCCTTTGAGATACTTGAGAATCCTTTTGGCAGCATCCATATGTGGTTTCCTTGGTGTGTGCATAAATTGACTTCGCACACTCACACTGTAACGTATATCTACTCTTATCAATGTGGCATAGTTGAGACTACCCACTAGACTTTGATATGATGTGATGTCCTCTATGAGCTCACCTTCATGTGAGCTCAATTTGTGATTGACCTCCATCGGAGTACCTGCAATCTTACAATCTTGCATCTTGAATTTTGCCAACATGTCATTAATGTACTTTCTTTGAGTGAGAAACAAACCATGATCTTTGTAGACAACTTCCAAGCCTAGGAAGTAGGTAAGTGAACCCAAATCACTTATCTTGAACTCTTCTCTCATTTGATCTTTGATCTTCTTCATACCATCTGCATCATTTCCTGTCAATATAATATCATCTACATATACACATAAGTAGATGACCTCGGAGTTACTCTTTTTGATAAAGAGTGAGGGATGTGCCTTTCTTGGTTGAAAGCCTTTGTCCTGCAAGAATGAAACAAGCCTGAAATTCCAAGCTCTTGGGGCTTGCTTGAGCCCATACAATGTTGTGTTAAGTTTACACACATAATCACGATAAACTTGATTCTCAAAACCAGGTGGTTGTGCCATATATACCTCTTCTGTTATCTAGCCATTCAAGAATGCATTCTTTACATCTAGTTGAAGTATCTTCCAATTCTTGGAAGAGGAAATGCTAAGAAAAACCCTAATACTAGGCATCTTTGCCACAGGAGAGAAGGTCTCCTGATAATCAATTCCCTAAGTTTTTGCAAAGCCTTTTGCTACAAGCATTGCCTTATACCCGTTAATGGAACCATCAAAATTCTTCTTGAGTTTATAGACCCATCTTGAGCCTATTAGCTTCATGGATGAAGTCTTGGGCACCAAATCCCAAGTGTTGTTTTCCTCAAGTGCTTCAATCTCTTCCTTCATTGCATGCTTCCATTCTGATTTTGGTTTGGCCTCTTCAAATGATGATGGCTCCTCTTGGTTTATGTCTTGTGCTATGTAGATAGAATGTTTAGTTACTAATGAGGTGTCAAACCCATACCTTTCTGGTTTTTTCTTTTCCCTCATAGATCTTCTTAGGCCATGATGTTTGATTCTACCTCATGTCCAAGTTCCTGCAATTTTGCTTTACCTTTAGACTTGCATGCTTTGACCTTTTCCATCTGAGATTCTTCATCATCCTCTGAGGTGTCTTGTTCTTCAATCTTTGGTTGTTCTCTACCAAGCTTTGGAAAATCTTCTTCAAGATCATATGTTAAATTGACCTTCTTGCATGAATCTTCATACCATGAATTGTTTTCATCGAAAACTACATCTCTGCTTACCAAGAATCCTTTGTTGGTAGGGTTGTATAACCTGTAGCCCTTTTGATTGTTGTCATATCCAATAAATACACACCTTTCTACCTTTGGATCCATCTTGCCTCTAACCTGTGAAGGAACATGAGCAAAAGCAATACATCCAAAAACTTTACAATGATCTAAGCTTGGTCTTCTTCCATTCCAAGCCTCATATGGAGTCATCCCATCAAGGGATTTTGAAGGCAACCTGTTAATCAAGTAAGTGGCTATAGATAGAGCCTCAGCCCATAGATAATTAGGTAAATGCTTTTCATTTAACATGGACCTTGCAGCTTCAACAATTGTCTTATTCCTCCTTTCTCCCACTCCATTTTGCTCAAGAGTGTACCTTTTAGTTACCTCTCTTTTGATTCCTCTTTCTTGAAGAAAAAAATCAAACTCATGGGAGAAGTATTCTCCCCCTCCATCTGACCTTAGCCTTTTTAGTGATTTACCTGTTTGATTCTCCACAAGAGCCAAATATCTTCTGAAACATGAAAAAACTTCATCTTTGTGTTTCATAAAGAATAGGATAGTCCATCTACTGCAATCATCAATAAAGGAGACATAATACCTTGATCCAGATATTGAAGCTTCCTTGCTAGGTCTCCATTCATCTGTATGAACCAACTCCAAAAGATCTCCATGCATATAACCTTTCTTCATGAATGGTAACCTGTGACGCTTTCCAAATTGACATGAACTACACTTATAAATCATATGTTGTTTTGATAAATTAGGGAGTCGAAGTACACTTTGGTCCTTGCAAATTTGCTTTAATGACCTTTCACCAATATGTGCTAACCTTTTGTGCCATACTTCCAATTCTGTGAGTGTCTGACTACCATAATTAAAGAGAGCAATATTTCTAGTGTCTTGTAATTCAAATGTGAACAATCTACCTGCCTTTTCACCTTTTGCAATTCTTTTGAATCCTTGACTTGGATCTTCAACAAATGCTTCTGCTTTTGTGAACCTGACTTGCAACCCTTTCTCTACTATCTGCCCAGCACTTATCAAATTCTTTGTAATGGTAGGGACATAGAGTACCTTACTGAGTAGGTTGATGTTTCCATCACGTGCTTTGACATTGCCTATTTTCTCCACAAGATGTCTTGTATCATCTCCTGTTTCTACCTCATGCTTATTCCTTGGATCTTCTAAATCTGATAGGCGTGCCACATTTCCTACCACATGATTTGAACAACCTGAATCTATGTAGAAAACATGCTCATCACATTTACCTTGTGGCATAGCCATGTTCATGATCAATAATGAATCCTCTTTGTTTGAGTCTTCTGTGTAGTTATTGAAGTCTCTCCTTCCTTTCTAGCCTCCTTGATAGTTTGAATGATTGTAGTTGTTGTAGTTGCCATGATAATTGTTGAACCTTCCTCTTGAGTAGCCATAACTTCCTCTATTGTATCCTCTTCCTCTTTGATTCCTGGAATTCCTAAAGCAATTTTCAGTTGTATGATTAGTTAATCCACAAATAGAACATGAGTTGGAGTCTTGGGATCTCCCCTTGCCTTGTCTACCTCCTCTTCCTCTACCTCTGCCATGTCTTCCTTTACCTGCATAGTTAACTTGATATGTACCTGCTTCATCATCCACTTTCTTTGCCTTTCCTTTGTTATCTTTGGACTTGCTTTTATCAGTGTATAAAGCTGAAGATTGATTACCTTTAGAGCTTTCTCCATTTTTGATAAGCTTTGCCTCTTGAGTAAGTAGTTGTCCAACAAGTGTATTGAAATCAGGTACATGCATGTCCATGTACAAATCCATAGCTATGGTGAATGCTTCCCACTTGTCATCTGCCTTCAAGCCAATGATGACCTGCCTTACAATTTGCTCTTCATCTATTACCTCTCCAATGCGTCCCAACTGATCTGTTATGTCCTTGAGCTTTGTAACAAAATCAGTCAAATTTTGCTTGGGAGCCTTCTTGAGAGTTGTGAAATCCAGCCATAGTTGATGCTTCCTAGCTTTGGTACTTGAAGAGAAGAAGGCTTCAAGTGTCTCACACTTCCTGAGATGTCTTACAACTTCTAATGTGAGGCAACAAAAAATCTGAGATAGAGTTGAGGAGATAAGACCTTGCAAGTGCATCCCTGGAGCACCATGTGCTCAATCTTTCTTGCTCTTCTTGTGTTGGTTGACTTTTGTTCCTGAAACTTGGCATAACTTCATCTCCAGCCAAATAACCATTTAAACTTCTAACTTGGAGATAAGCTTCCATTCTTAATGACCAAGCTGTGTAGTTACCTCTATCCAATTTGTCAATTGATGAAGGAAATCCATCTGCCATGTTGTCCAACCTTGCTCTGATACCACTGTGAAGAGATGGATAGGTATGTGCTTGAAGATGAAGAGGTGTTGCAAAATCCTTGATCTACACCAACCAAATGAACTCTAGGAGTATGTGGTGGGCCCTTTTAGCTTGCCAATGGATGTATTAGACACCCTATGTACCTTGGAAGATCACTCACAAAAGGATAGATCAAAACAGATAAGTTGGAGTCAGCTTAGAGGTGAAGAACTTGCTATTTTTGGTTCATACACCTGTCCAATGTTTTGCATAATTCTCTGAGCACAGCAGCAATTAGCTTAGTTCCTCTTGGGGAAGTCTAGTTAACTTAAAGAGCTAACTTTCAAGAGTAATCTCATCAAAAATAATGAGCCACACACTGAGAATGATGTTTAGCAACTGATGACATCATCCCGATTTTCACGGGCTGCTACAATTTGAGACCAATGAGCAGAAAAATGAACATACCTCCATATTTACGAATCCAATGATTATGCAAAATGGTATGCATATATTTGATAGTAAGATGAATCCAAAAAGATTTAAATCATTGAATTTGGATAAGTACACATTGAGAAACAACTCTGACAAGATGAGTACAAAAGTCACGTACCTGACAGAGAAGTGAAAATGACAGACAGGGTTGACTTCAACTGAACATAACTGAAGATTGCAATACCCAAATGAAATGAAATTTGATGCACATATATTAGACTTATAGAGCTAACTTAACCAAGTTAAATCACTGAAAAGGATGCACCAAGCTCAAAGAAACCATCTCTGCAATCTCACTGAGAAAACTAGGAGATATGGCAATGAGTAGTACACTTCACAAGAACATGGAAATATGAACTCAAATGATCATGAAGATGAAAGTATATTTCTTGTACAATACAATGGACTTATTGATACATATGTGTGCCTTGGAATCACACCTTGATATGGCATAAAGCGCAGCTCTTGGAGGTCTTCACATAGGTCTCTCTAACCACGACTAAAACTACCATCTATTTATAGTTGATCTTGGGAGGCTAACTTCCCTCAATCACTCTCCAATCAATTAGTAATTGATTTGATTCTCTACCTACCACAAATCACAAAGTCATGGCTCCTCTTTCCCTTTTTGATCAAGTGGACTCAACCACTTAAGATTCTTTCACTTTTACATTAAGTAAACTCTTCAAAAGTTACAAGAGGTAGTTCACAAGTGAACTTTACATAGTCTTCATTTTAAAGCTTCTTCTATGACTTTGTGGACTCAAGTCAATACTTAGGCTTGTCATAGACTTGCTCCAAGAACATATACACATACACACACATATGTACATACACACATGCACACATATACATGTTTTAGGATTGGGGTCTTAGAGTTTTACATACATATACACATGAATATACACATATACACACATATACAGTTACACATATATATCCACCTGCATACACATGTATAAACATACACACACATCACATATACATACACACATACCTACATAAACATGTTTTAGGGTTAGGGTTTTAGGATTTTGGTTTTTGGCTTTTACATACATATAGGCATGCATACACACATGTACAAACATATAAATATTCACATATATATACACATGCATACACACATCCACATGTTTTAGGTCCAGGTCTTAGGTTTTTAGGGTTTTTGCATACATACACAAATGCACACACACATAGATACACACATGCACACATATACACATAGACATATATATACACATGGATACACATTCATACACATACACATATATCACATATACATACACACATATACGTGTTTTAGGACTAGGGTTTCAGGATTAGGATTTTTTACTTTTACATACATACACAAATATACACATATACACACATAAGAAATTAAGGGCTTTGAATTAAGATAAACATATATAATCACTACAAGGAATACGGGCACATAGTGACGGTTAAGGCGACACAATTTGGTCGCTATAAAATTGCAATATGCATCGCAATGAATGTTGAGCCTGCACCGTTGATTAAACGACGAGCGAAACAACGTTTTTTTTGACATGTGGCATGATGGGGTGTGGGACGCTCGCATAGAGCGTCACTAACGTGATGGTTTTAAATAGCATCACATAAGCGATGCTTTTCGCATCGCATAAGCGACACTAAAAAATGTCGCTTATGCGACGCCAATTCCAGTGGTTTTTTTGACGCGTTAGCATCCCTTACACGACAGTCTGTTGACGGAAAAAAATTAAAATGTTGGAGGCTCTTCAATCGGCATTTTCACACATCTGATCGAAGAGCTCTCCAACATTCGCAATTGCGCTGTGCTTACGAGCTGAAACATGTATATGAAGAATTGCTGTTTTGCCTAAGCTCTGTCTTATTGTCTCCCTCTGTCTCTGTTTCTCTCTTTCTACATCTTTCTCTCTTTGAATTCTCTCTCTCTCTCTCTCTCTCTCTCTCTCTCTTCTTTCTCTCTTTACTGTAGGTTATTCAAGAAGTTAACCAAGAAAAAAGTATGGCTAACTATTGT
Organism: Ceratopteris richardii; assembly: GCA_020310875.1. Lineage (NCBI taxonomy): Eukaryota > Viridiplantae > Streptophyta > Polypodiopsida > Polypodiales > Pteridaceae > Ceratopteris > Ceratopteris richardii. Next base: position 116,989,767 of record CM035419.1, on the reverse strand, counting down.
CAGTACAATTTCTATTCTTTGTATATAATTTGAATTGTGTTATTTTCATTAAATAGCATACTCACACTTATTGGTATGCACTTATACACTTATACATGATGAAGCTGCATTTTCACACATATACACATATACACATGCACATACACACACATATATACACATAGATATAGGTGCACATACACTTAGACATGCACACATATACACATGCATATGCACAAACATTTCTACAAGCACATAAAAAGACTTACAGGCATGCATTATTGCATATATATATATATATATATATATATATATATATATATATATATATATATATATATATATATATATATATATATATATATATATATATATATATATATATATATATATATATATATATATATATATATATATATATATATACATATACACACATTAACATATACGTAAATACATGTATATGCACATCCACATGCATGCACATGGATGCAAATGGAAATGCATCCACATACACATGCATGTTTCATACCTATACACATGCATATACATACATTATACACATATATACACATATATATGCACATACGTACACACACATATACACATGCACACACACATACGCATACCTACATATACACATATACATGCACATACACACATATACACATAGAGTTACACATATACATGCACATACATATACACACACATACACATGCACATGCACATATTCATACACACATATACACTTACACATGCACATGCACATACATACATATACACACACATACACATGCACATACATACATATACACACACATACATATACACTTATGTACACACATATGAATGAATCATATAATTAAAGTATTGAAACACATGCTTAATATAAACAATAATAACAATCAATAGAACAAAATTCTTCCTTACTTAATACCATACACACAATTCAAAACATAACTGAAATGAAAAATATATAGATAATATATATATATATATATATATATATATATATATATATATATATATATATATATATATATATATATATATATATATATATATATATATATATATGTATATATATATAACAATGTAAATACATATAATCCAATGTCATAATCAATTAGAATCCTAATCATCATCATCATCATGATCATCATCATCATCATCAGCAGCAGCATCATGATCATCCTGATCATCCTCATCCTCATCGTTATGATCACCCTGTGACAATCGAGATCGTCCCTCCTGTGTCTGTCTCTCCACCTCATCCATATTTGTCTCTCCATAATACTCTTGTATTACATATACCAAACATAAATAAATAAAACAATTAAACCAGTCATAAAAATAAAATAATTATATCAAATTTAATAATACTCACAAGCGCATGAGGATGATCTCGCATATACTCGCTCAAACGCCGATATCCAAAATGTGTAGCATACTCGATCTCATGTTTCGTAGGATATCAGCCATAATCCTTTCGCTACATTGAAACAAATAAAAAAGATTAGTTGCTTGCATTTTAACTAAAAATAAAATATATACCTGTGTACAGAACTAAATAAAATAAAATAACTAAATTAGAACTCCAATCCATTCCCTATGTACACAATGTTCCCCTCTGGCTCTATATCGCACTCTAGTCCTAAGGTGGCTATGCATGTCCTCATAGGCAAATCTGCTCAACTATCATGATCTGGAGGTGGTATAGGTGTCCTGAAAATAGATAGATCAAAATAAATACAAATATGTGTTATAATATCATTAAAAAAGTTTATGAAAAAAAAAAACATACCTATGAGCAGATAGTTGTCTTCCTGCATGTGGAGCTGCAGAAGAGCACTCCTATGATAGCTGGGTAAGCATTTGGATCGTATAGTCCAGCTCATTATCAGACATCTCTGAGTAATCATGCACGATGGCCCCTAGAGTATCAGATGAAATTCTTGCTCTCATAAGACTTTTTATGAGAGTGAGTTTCACCTTTCTCTCTCTACTAGGATCCATAATACCTAACATATAAAACAAAATGGGTTAGAAATCAATATATATACATGTACATATGTATGTATGTATGCATTAAGTATGTGTATGTATGTATGTGTGTGTGTATGTATGTGCGTGTATGTGTGTGTATGTGTGTATGCATGTGTATGTGTGTGTATGCATCATTATGTGTGTACGTGTCTATGTGTGTATGTGTGTGTGTATATGTGCGTGTATGTGTGTGTGTCTATGTGTATATATGTGTGTCTATGAGTGTGTATGTGTTTATGCATGTGTATGTGTCTATGTGTGTGTATTTGTCTATGTGTGTATGTGTATGCATGTATGTATGCATATGCATGTGCATTATGTATGCATATGTGTGTGTATGCATTAAGTATGTGTGTATGTGTGTGTGTATGTATGTGCGTGTATGTGTGTGTGTATGTGTGTGTGTATGTGTGTATGCATGTGTATGTGTGTGTATGCATCATTATGTGTGTATGTGTCTATGTGTGTATGTGTGTGTATATGTGTGTGTATGTGTGTGTGTCTATGTGTATGTGTGTGCGTCTATGAGCATGTATGTGTGTGTATATGTGTGTGTATGTGTGTGTGTGTCTATGTGTATGTGTGTGTGTCTATGAGTGTGTATGTGTTTATGTGTGTGTATGTGTCTATGTGTGTTTATGTGTCTATGTGTCTATGTGCATGCATGTATGTATGCATATGTGTGTGTATGCATGTGTATGCATGTGTATGCATCATTATGTGTGTATGTGTCTATGTGTGTATGTGTGTGTGTATATGTGTGTGTATATGTGTGTGTGTCTATGTGTACGTGTGTGCATCTATGCGTGTGTATGTGTTTATGTGTGTGTATGTGTCTATGTGTGTGCATGTGTCTATGTGTGTATGTTTATGCATGTATGTATGCATTTGTGTGTGTATGTGTGTGCATGCATTATGTATGCATATGTGTGTGTATGCATTATGTATGTCTATGTATGCATGTGCATTATGTATGCATGTAAGTATGTATGTATGCATATGCATATGCATTATGTATGCATATGTATCTATGCATCATTATGTGTGTATGTGTCTATGTGTGTATGTGTGTGTGTGTATATGTGTGTGTGTATGTGTGTGTGTCTATGTGTATGTGTGTGCGTCTATGAGTGTGTATATTTTTATGTGTGTGTATGTGTGTATGTGTGTGTATGTGTCTATGTGTGTATGTGTATGCATGTATGCATGCATCTGTGTGTGTATGTTTGTGTATGCATTATGTATGCATATATGTGTGTATGCATTATTTATGTGTGTGTATGCATGTGCATTATGTATGCATGTAAGTATGTATGTATGCATATGCATATGCAATATGTATGCATATGTATGCATGTATGTGTATGTGTGTGTATGTCTATCTATGTGTGTGTGTGTATGCATATATGTGTGTGTATGTGTGTATGTGTGTGTGTATGTGTGTGTGTATGTGTGTGTATGTGTGTATGCATGTGTATGTGTGTGTATGTGTCTATGTGTTTATGTGTGTGTGTATATGTGTGTGTATGTGTGTGGGTGTCTATGTGTATGTGTGTGTGTGTCTATGAGTGTGTATGTGTTTATGTGTGTGTATGTGTCTATGTGTGTGTATGTGTGTATGTGTGTATGTGTGTATGCATATGTGTGTGTATGTATGCATGTATGTATGCATATGTGTGTGCATGTATGTATGCATATGTGTGTGCATGTATGTATGCATATGTGTGTGTATGCATGTGTATGTGTGTGTTTGCATCATTATGTGTGTGCATGTATGTATGCATATGTGGGTGTATGCATGTGTATGTGTGTGTTTGCATCATTATGTGTGTATGTGTCTATGTGTGTGCATGTATGTATGCATATGTGTGTGTATGCATGTGTATGTGTGTGTTTGCATCATTATGTGTGTATGTGTCTATGTGTGTGTGTATATGTGTGTGTATGTGTGTGTGTCTGTGTATGTGTGTGTGTCTATGAGTGTGTATGTGTTTATGCGTGTATGTGTCTATGTGTGTATGTGTATGAGTAAATCTGTTTGTTTTACGTAGCTCCTCATGGATCACATGACCTGTATGTTTGATCAACTATGACATCCCACCATGGCTAGCAACAAAAAATGATCATTTATTCTTAGCTCTCATTGTGCTAGGTAAGTGTAAGGTAAAAAGTTACATGGATGTATACCTTGGACTACTTTTGGAAGAGCCGCACACTTTATGGGATGGGATTAATGTGCACAACATGTCTCAACCATTAACAAGACATGACGAGTGAGTGCAACACATACTTACATGGAGGATGAATTACTTGCCTTGTTATGGTGAATGTTCAAGTTCATCAAATTCAGGTTACAATGCTTATCCCCTATACAGACCATGACTTGAAGCATGCTATTGTAAAACACTTCCAAAAACTATCTACAAAGGATATCATAGATATGTGCCAAATGGACGTCTTACATGAAGGGGAAAATTGGCCGACAAGCACAATTGCAAATGGAAAAAGCAAGCAATTGGAAGTAGGTGTGGGATCCAGGAACATCACTCACTCGCATGCTATCTATCCTTCATGATCTTCCTTATTGGAGTGAGTTATTGATCAATCATTTAGTGGATCCAATGCATATTTTCAAGAATGTGGGAGAGATGCTCTAGAAAACATTGACCAGAAAGAAGTAAAGCAAAGCACAAAGGGAGGAGTTTGAATAGCGAGGTAGTATGCAAATGTTATGGGCAATTACCAATTCAAAGGGAATAGCACCCCTACCAAGAGCTCCTTGGGTGCTCCACAAGATGGAAGAGCAACGAGTGAAGAAGGTGATTCCAAAGTTTCTGAAACCTATTGGGTGCTTGAGGTGTCTAAAGTTTGCCTTCACATGGAACGATGATCTTGAGGGGTTCAAGTCTCATGATTGGCACAAGTTCTTACATTTTGTGCTCCTTGTAGCTATGAGAGATTGTCTTTCAAAGGATGTACGAACAACCATTTATAAAATTAGTTCCTTGGTATGCTGGATCTCTTCTAAAGACATAAGGAGAGATAGCATAGAGAGTGCCCAAATCAATGATATAGAGGTTGTCTCTATGGTTGACAAGTTCTTTCCCAGAAGTATTCTCACAATTCAGATTCATTTAGTAGTTCACGTGGTTGATGTAGTTGCAAGAGGAGGAACTATCCAAAGTTGATAGATATTCTTCTTAGAGCAGTTCAAGAACACATCAAAACGGTTAGTTCATCAAAGAGCATGTCTAGAGGGTAGAATGGTAGAGGGGTGGCTCATACAAGAGTCTCTCGTATTCATAAAATAGTTTGTACACATGTCGAACCCATAAATGCCTCCCTTATAGCACGATGATAAAGATGTTCCTCTCATAGGCGATGGGCGTCAAGATAAAGGGATGCAAAGAAAAATGTATGGAATTTTTAGAGAGAAGACAATGAAGTTTTGCATCGTTGAGTTGAGCCCATTCAAACGTGGTTGGAGAGGTATGATCTTGCTAAGGAGGCAAACACAAAGGAAAGTGCCTAGTTTTGAAAGAATCGTTCCACTCCTATTTTGCCTCTTTCGAAAAGCCTTCGACCTCTTCCACCCTTTCCAATTAGCCAATGGCTAGATATAGCCATTTCACAAGCAAAGGTAACCAGTGATGATATCTTTGAAGAAGAGGAGAAACTTACAAAGTGGTGTGATTGGGAGTATTACAAATACAATGCACTATGGTCTCATGGATGATACTTTCAGATCATATGCAGCGATGAAAATAGGTCTACTTTTTGATAGTAGGGTGATGGTGAATATTCTCCAAAAAAGTAGAGCTAGTGCAAAAGACAACAATGCTGAAGAAGGCTAGCTCGAGTTATATGGAGTAATCCAAGATATCTTGAAGCTATTATTCAAGAGGTTTGACGACTTTTTGTTTGATGTGAAATGGTTCGAAATAGCCACTAGTGGAAGAAACACAACAGTGAGGTGATATAAGAGTGGTTTGCATCAAGTAGACTCCCTGAGGAAATGGACTGATGAAAGAGACACATTTGAGCTTCCCAAACAGTGTGAGTAGGTTATCTTTATGCGTGATTCGAAAGAACCATAGTGGCTATTTTTTTCATAAGCCTCTACACATAGTAGATAAATTTGTGAGGATGTGGATGTAGAAGAAATTCCATCTATTGTGGACTCTGAGATGCATGTGGTAGTTGAGGATAAAGACATTATTCTCCGAGCAAAAGAGCTCTTTGAAGAAGATAAGGTACACGAGGAGATAATAGACAACATGGTGTATGAGGATGATGATCATGAAGGGGTGGCCATACCGATAGGTCTAGAAGTTGCCAATCTAGAGATAGATATCCCCTGTGCATCAGGTCTCCAAGAGGATGCTAGAATAGAGGAATTATGAAGCAAATACTTGTGCACAATTATTTGTGTTTACTTATTAGCTATACTTTTTTATGTAGACTATTATTTCTCTATATTACCATTAATATCCTATGCTAAATATTTGCGTTCTTTGTTGCAGAGCACGATAGGAGACAATCCACCATCTACTCCACATTCCATGATAGTGGAGCAGTTTTTAGAGTTTATATCTCAGGTACCTCTCGCTTATATGAGTGTCGTGTCACAATATTGGATCGCTCATGGCAACACTCCCATTGGTGTCATTCCCACTGGTGTCACTCCCATTGAAGGCACTCCCTTTGACAGGACTACTCTTGCTAGCAATACTCCCTTGAGCAAGAGTACTGCCACTAGCGGTACTGCATTTGGCATGACTACTCCTGTAGGAGGCATTCTTGGCTTTATGAATCCACCATGATCCTCTTCTCAACCATCCCCTAGTGGCTTCAGCAGCTGATGTATGTGCTCCCCACTAGAGCATGATATAGGTGCTAACCTATCTCACCCATCTCGTTGATCTAGGTCATGTTTTAGAGGAGCAATTTCCAAAGGTGGATCTACATGTGGCTCTAGAGGAGATGGATGTTATGGAGGTAGTGCGGCGGATGTTGTGTGGCCCATTGCTACTCCTAGAGTAGGTACCTTATATGCAAGTATGCCACATAGTACACCACGTACACCTTGGGGTGCTCATGACCATGACAACTCCAAGGTGTACCATATACGTGATGGAGCTCTAGTGATGGATGTAACCAAAAAGACCATGCGTTAATGCATATGAGAGCTATGCTCCATACATTTTGGACACTGTGTCATGGCTAAATGGAGTGAACAAGACAAGGATCGCAAAAATCACATCATAGAGGTGATGTATTGCAAGTATCGACCAGCACGTGGAAACCCTCGTACTTGCTCAGAGTGGATTCACCACATGACACGTGAGGTGATATCCCATGGATGATCAGAGACTCGCGATGCTTTTACAAGAGACTTATCGAAGCTTGTATGGCTAGAGCATGAGTGGGATATGATTCATAACGTGCAACATTAGAGTCCTGATAGATATCGTCAACAATGAGATGCGACGACCACACATCTAGATATGATCAAAGCATCACATTTGGGTAGCAATGGTATGACACCATGCATCATGAGTTTGTAAGTATTACTTTGATGATTGATTTTTCTTGTGTTAAGCATGTCATGTCTATTGATATGACATTTTGCATATTTTTTGTAGGAGTTGGCAATGGATCATCTTTTGATACGAGCAGAGGAGGCTTATGGATAATGTCATGGATTGGTTGTGCTCTTGGATGACTCGAAGGGATGTGGTGCAGTCATTTCATGGGAGCATCTATGATGAGGTGAGCTTTTGAACTTGGTTTAGTGCTTTTTAGTTGTTGTTTATGAATATCATGTCAAGTTGTCTAATTTCATGAATGTTCTTTGTTGCAGGACTATAGATATAGATGTTTTGATCCCTTTGAGCATTTGTATCATAATGGTGTGCCACAATTTTGTAATTGGAGCATACGCGGGAGTGACACACCACAATTTTGTATTTGGTTCATATATGGTAGTGGTTTGCCACATTTTGTACTTGGCGCATATATGCCAGTGGTTTGCTAGACTTTTGTACATAGTTCATTTATGGAATATCTCTTTGCACATGGTTCATTTATGGAATATCTCTTTTGAACATGGTTCATGGTTCATTCTCCTCCTACATATCTCTTTTATGTTCAACAATGTGTTTTTCTTTATCAAATCATGTCTTGGTTGCCGATCATCTAAGCCCTAAATGGGCAACCATTAGCTCGGTTTTTTTTGGGGCAGAGGGTATTCTCATTTGCTACACAACATCATTGTCATGCTCCTCCAACAAGAGACAACACACTCTGCCCAAAACCAAATTGCAGATATGGCTATTGGCATAGGCGCCGGTATGAGTGTTGGTATGTGCAGGGACATACTGACGCTTATATTGATGATCTTTCCCAAGGATGTGCCAATGCTTATACTAGCAATTCTCATATCGATGCATATATTATCGCTTATACTGTGGGTTTGCACATAAATAGTGGCATGTATATCGATGGAAACATACCGACATTTATATCGATGATGGTACTAGTAGTATTGGGCAGGTACCGATCTTTATCTAACACCCATACCGACGCTTATATCAATGTTATCATACGAGCATCTATGCTGGTGCTTGTACCAATGCTTATACTTGTGTTATTGTATCGGTGGTTATACCAATGTTAGGGTTAAATTTCTCCCTTGTATTTACACCCATATAAGATCACGTATACCCCTCATATGTTGTAGTGAGAGAAATCCCTAGAAGAAAGCGTGGATCTAATAGGTTTCTCTCCAACTAACCTTGACCACAACCCCCTCTACCCCCAAAAGAGTGGAACATAGAGAAATCCCTAGAATTCAAAGTGGGAAAGCTTAGGAACTTTAATACTAGTCCATCTTCAAGCACCATAATTTAGCAAAATTGGTACATATTTGGCAATGAAAATGCATACGTAGATTTTAGTTGAAATCACAATATTTATATGAAAACCAATTCTCTAACTACAAATGAACGATAAATGTTCACTATAAAAAAAATATGTAGTTTGAACTGTTTCAATCTTCAATGTCTACTTGTTTTTATTTTCATTACAATACGAAAGCCCTTATTTTCCTACTTGTTTTTATTTTCATTACAATAGGAAAACCCTTATTTTTTACTTTAAGTTAATATTAGCATAATATCTACGCAATCTGACATATGGATACTTTAGAATGGTTCGGGGGTTATATGGTGAGACCATCCCAAGATTCTCGATTTAAATATTACAGATCCTACTCTTCCCTAATCATGTTTGAGATCTTTTCCAAAACTAGAATTTTTCTGAACACTTTTAAGACCTCGAGATTACGATATCATCAAATAATTTTAGTTTAAAATCTTCGGAGTACAGCCATATATATATATATATATATATATATATATATATATATATATATATATATATATATATATATATATATATATATATATATATATATATATATTACACTAGCTTGGTCAACACTATGCAAAGAATACAATTAGTACTCTCACCTTGACAATTCACTTAAGGGTTATAAGGGGTCAATGCCGTGTGCACTAGCCAAAACTCTTCTAATAGGTATTCAATAACTTTATTAATGAAATGAATTCCACTTAGACATACCTAGTGAATAGTTCCTCAAAAAAGAATTTTTCCATAGTTTTGGCATTAGAAATTCTTGGGCCTTTAATTGTAACCCATTACTAAAAATAATCTATGAATACAATTTTTTACTCTACATGTTAGATGTTTACCGGCAGGCTACTTGGTTGAACAAAATCAATTTCCCCATTTTTCAAATGACCTTCTATTGATCATTAGTCACAGTGACATTTGATCTTTGAAAAAGGGATAATTGGTCCTTTGTCATATGTACCATCTTTCAACCAAACGCCTTGCATGCATGTGTAAAGGTGTCCACCATATGCTAGCAAAAATTACTTTCTTGGATGTCCTTTTAAGGGAGGAATATCCTCTTGAGGAACTTAAGTGAGCCATTTCTAAGATAGGTAAATACTCACTTTCATGAATACACAAGTGCAAGAAAGTATCCTTTCCTCTCTTGTAAAATTGATTTTCAACCCAAGCATATTCTATGAAGTTTTCTTCAAGTAATTTCATCCTACAATGAGTAAGATCCTCTCAAAATATTACATCATGCATGTAGTAAGTTATGGGCTTTCTACATTCTAGTGCTACAATCAAATGATATAGCATTACATGTTTAGTTCGTGGTCATTTTAACTAAAAATAGCATCTGATGCAATATTCATGAACATCTTTGACTATTTGTGGCCAATATGAACCTGATTTCCTTATATTTTGAAAGTTTTTATTTTGGAAAAAGTTCCATTTCAAATGCACAAGGTGAAATTTCTCAATAAGATTCAAACTTTTTTCATTATCCACACAACAAAATAACATATCTCGTTCATCATTTTTTGTAGATGCTACCAACATTAATTTGTAGATCTCTTGATTCTCTTATTGGTACATGCATACACGCACACACATACATACACATGCATACAAAATGCACATGCATATGCATACATAAATGCTTACATGCATACACACGCTTACATATACACCTACATACACATTCACACACATACATATATATATATATATATATATATATATATATATATATATATATATATATATATATATATATGGATTTCTAACCCATTTTGTTTTATATGTATAGGTATTATGGATCCTACTAGAGAGAGAAAGGTGAAACTCACTCTCATAAAAGGTCTTATCAGAGCAAGAGTTCCGCGTGATACTCTAGGGATCATCATGCATGAGTACTTAGAGATGGCTGATGATGAGCTAGATTATATGATCCAGATGCTTACCCAGTAATGAGAGCAGGGCTCTTCTGTGGCTCCACATGTAGGAAGAGATCTATCTACTCATAGGTATGTTTTCTTTTCACAAATTATTTTAGTGATATTATAACACATATTTTTATTTATTTTTATCTATCTATTTTTAGGATACCTATATCACCTCCAGATCATGATAGTAGAGCACAAATGCCTATGAGGACATGCATATGCACCTTAGGCCTAGAGTGCGATATAGAGCGAGAGGGGAACATTGTGTACGTAGGGAATGGATTGGAGTTCAAGAGAAGAATGCCAGCATTATGCGACTCTTACCTGTGCCTTGTCCACTTACAGTGGAAGTATAAATTTCAAATATAAATTGAAATAAATATCCTCTGTTTTATTTACATGATTTTTTACTGTAGTGAGCATGATGAAAGGGATAAAAAATACGTACTTAGTTCACTTGAGGCAGAGTTTGGGAGAGGATGGTCAAATAAGTGGTGTCTAAAAGAGATGCCAACACTACTCGAATAAATGAGGATCATAATATATATATAAAGATATATACACATCATGTAGATACACATACATAAATATAAAATGGACTAGATACATTATGCATCACACATACATGTCTAAATGCACACATAAATATATATACATGCATACATATTTACATGTACACATTTATACATAGACACATATACAATATATACATGCACACATCACATATACATGCCTACATGTATATATGTATATGTGTCTATGTATAAATGTATGTATATATGTATATGTGTCTATGTATATATGTATATGCACACATGTATACTTATACATGCATACACAATTATAAACACTTGCATATATTACATGAATACATGAATATTTTACACAAATGCATATGCATATAGACATGTATGCATACTAGCACAAGTATACATATATCACACACATGCACACACATATATATACATGAAACACATATATATGCATATTAACACATGTGTACATATAATACATATGAATACACACACATATGCATACATACATGAGAAAAATTTGCTCCTCGAAGATAAAGCTATATATAAAATAATTAGGCATACCCCCAAGCTTCATGTTCTAGCTTAAAAGAACATGATTTCATCTCTCTAGTAGAATTCATCGATATTCAAGTTGAATAAAGAATCTATTATCTAATATCTGCTTAGAAGCTTCAAGTTATTGATCGATAGCTATAATAGAATTTACTATCTTATCTGCTGAAATGTTTTATTTGTTAAATCTATTTTCTCATGAGCCACATCATCTATTGATGGATTAATATCAATTTCTGGTAATTCCTCTTTATCATCATTAGAATCAGCATGTACAGTATTAACCTCTTCATCAAGAAGATTAGTATCATTATCACATATAATGATTCTAATTTCTCTTTTAGATGTTGATGAATCAGTATCTGATGGTGAATCATCAAGAGGACTTTCTTCGATCTCTCTAACAATAAAGTGTTCAAACAATGACCTACCTCTAGGTTGAACATGAATGACTTGCCACCAAGGGTGAGCATCTGGGTTTTTTTTTTCAATGCTTATTCAATATGCCTAGGAAGAATATATGGTTCTTTAGTAGATCACATTACCTTGGAAGAATCAATTGCCCAAAACCCAGATAGTTCCTTTCTTAATCTGGAATTACAACCTCTATAATCGGCTCGAAACCAGTCAACATTCAAAATGACCTATCAAAATATATAAAAATAAAACCCATTATTAGGTGCTTAAAAAAATAACTAACTCTATCATAAAAAATATAAACTTTTTTCTACCTTTTTGAATGTACAAAATGATATTTCATAGATACCAACAACAGTTCCCACGTAACCAATTTTACCATCTATAAGGTTCGTGTCTTTTGAGCTAGCACGTCATAGTTGCTTGAAAGAAGAAACAATACTAGAATCCTATGTTTTACGTAAAGAATCAATGGCTTTCATTCTAATATGCTGTCCAAAAGCCCACATATTAGTGAACATTCAAGCTTGCAAAATAAATTAAATTAGTAAATAGAAACTAATATACATATATGAAGAAAACCAAATATTATTAAAATAAAATTACCTTTCGGTCACAATCTATCATTAACTCTCTCTACTCATCTGAGATTTCTTTGTTATTTGCGTTGGCGTGTTGCAAACGACTATATAGCCAATCCGTGAAAGAACATATATTTGTAATCTCATTATTATCGAGATTACGTCTATATCTTTTGTGTCTTTGCCTTTTACTTTGGAGATTTTGAAGTTCCTATTCGTACTCGCTAAGGAATGCTTGCATGCATTCGCTATTATATGCTATAAAAGTAGAAACATCATTTTTTTCTTGAAATGTAAATAAAAATGGAACTCCCTTACCTGATAATACCTCATCTCTTATTTTTGAAGAAGATTGTTGGTCCATGCACGTGGAGCTTCTTCATGAACGCTTTCAAGGTATTCACTAACATAATACATGCACTCTTCAAGCATCCAACCCTTTGCCATGGATCTTTCTGGTTTCACTCTTTGTTACACATAACCTTCTAATATTCCCATAAATCGCTTGACCCAAAACATCCATCAAGTGTTGACAACACCTGCAATCTCTATTTTGTCTACAAGATGGACTAATAAATGAACCTGAATATCAAAAAATGAAGTAGAAATCTCTTTCTCCATCAAACATAGTAGCTCTTTGCATTCACGGTTTTTTGTGGGGTCAAGTTTTTGTCAATCTCTTTTGATGTAATCCACCTATACATATCATAAAAAAATGATAAAGAAGTTAATTCAAAAATAAAAGATATCAAATATTTATATATATTAAATATAAAAGTATCATAATTACCTTATGAGCGATCCAAGACGATAGATCACATATGATACTCCTTTCTTTTTACATCCATCAATAACCAAAGGTAAAATATGTTTCAAAAAGTTATGCCAGTCATGGGTCTTTAACCTAGATAAGCTCTTATCATCCATAGTAAACATGTTTTGGAAAGATACTCCATATTCTGTAGGACTCCGAATCAATTGAATCCTATTATTGATAGTCTGTATCTCTTTTGTTGTAAGTACCCAAGGAGCAAGTGCATAAGTCGTTTCTTATAGATGTCTATGAAAAACTGGCCATAACTTTGGTTTTGAGTATTGATCTTTCAAATCATTTGTTGATGCTATGGTATTTTCTAGTGCAAGAAGATGTTGGCAAAGCGAACAACCAATATTCTTGAATATATGCATAGGATCAAGAAGATGACATACTTTTAACTCTTTCCAATACTCCAAAGAATACCATATTGATATCTTCTCTACAAGTGACAATTTTTCTTTACCTCTCTTCACATACTCATTATCTTCATCATCACTGAAGATTTTTGATTCTGAATCTATCACAGGTCCATTTGTCCATTTTTTATACCAATCCATAGGCGTCATAGGTTTTGGACACTAACCTATTTCAAGCTTTCCATTAAAATGTATTGCTTCTATTTTAGATCTTAATGGATGATCGTCAGGCAAGAAACATCGATGTCAAAGATAAATATATTTGTTGAGATTCTTACTATAGATTGATCTCAACCAATCACCACAATATGGACAAGCTTTATAACTCTTAGTAGATATTCATGCATCATGAAAACGATAAAAATATAATTAGATTAAATCACATTTATTTGTATGCATATTGAATTAAAAAATTACATCAATACCTGAACAAACACCATATCTTGGAAAATCGTGAATAGTCCAAGGCACAATACCACGAACCATAATATGTCTTTCATTGATGTTTCTTGATACATCAATGACATTAATACCTCTCCGTAACTCTTGGAGATTGTCAATGAGAGGAGCAAGATAGATATTCATATCTTTAACTTCTCTTTTTCCTGGGATTTAAAGTGAAAGCATTAAATGATCCTTTTTAATGCTAAGATATGGCGGAAGATTGTAGTTTATGACTACCACTGGCCATGTTGACCATTTACTAGATTTCATGGAGAATGGATTAACCCCATCTAATGCAACTCCTAACTTTAGATTCTGTGGATTTTGTGCAAATTCTGGCCATGTAGAATCAATATGTTGAAAAGCAACACTATCATGAGCAATTCTGATTATTCCATGAGTACTTTTATGATCATGTCCCCATGTCAAAAGCTTTGATAATTCGAAGCTTTGAAACATATGTCTAATCCATGGAGCCAATAGAAAGTGTTTCAATACCTTTTTTGGGATCTTCGTCCTTATATCAAGGAGATTGACATTTGGGACATGTCAAAGAGTCTCCATATTCACCTCTATATAAAATACAATCGTGAGGACATGCATTTATACATTGATAATGTATACCAAGATTGTTGATTATCTTCTTCATTTCATCATGTGAGGTAGGAAGAATATTCTGACTTGGTAAAAACTTTTCAAATAATAACCTCTAAGTTCATCAGAAAAAGATATATTAAAATGAATAAATAAATAAATAAATATACATATATATGCATATAATTTTATATATGTGTATGCTTATGTCTATGTGTATGTGGATGTGTATATGCATGTGCATGCATATAGATATGCGTATGTGTATATGTATGTATGTGTGTATATGTGTTTTATAGGTGTATATATATGCATATATACATATGCGTATGTGTATGAATATATGTATGTGTATGTGTGTATATATGTGTATGTATGTATGTATGTATGTATGTATGTATGTGTATGTATGTATGTATGTGTATGTATGTATGAATGTGTATGTATGTATGTAGTGTAGCTGTGTAAATTTTATTTTGTTTTCAATTTTTTTTGTATATTGTGGTTTGCAGACTTTCATATCTAGACCACTCAATCGTTTGGTTGTCTCCCATTTTATAATCAATCTATGAATTGCCTTGCTAACTAAGACTTACATATTTGTTTACAAGGATTAAGTATCAGCTAACTATGGAGGTACTAGGTTGTTTGAAAATAAGACAAGCAAATTTCTCTCAATGATTTTGGAAAATGGATGAATAATTCTAAAGTATGGGTGGACATGAAGTGTTCATTCAATGCAAGTTCTTGTTCTTACCGTAGCTAAGTTAAAACCAAAAACCTGCATCGAATGGACACTTTGTGTCCGCCCATCCTTTAAAATTGTTCTTCCATCCTTCAAATTCTTCGAGGTAAATTTACTTCTCCTATTTTTCAAAAGACTTAATACCTCCATAGCTAACTCATACTTAATATTTTTATGCAAAGTTCATAAAACCATTAGCGGTGCAGGTATTAGGTCGACTAGAATAGGAGAAGTAGATGTTTCAGGAAGATTTTAAAGGTTGGGCAGACAATTCGAAAGGCTAGATGGACAAAATATCTCTATTCGATACAGGTATGTATAATTTGACTTTACTCTCATAACATGTGTATATGTATGTTTATGTGTATATATATGTGTATGTATGTATGTGTATGTATGGTTGTCTCCCATTTTATAACATGTGTATGTGTGTATATGTATGTGTATGTTTATATGTGTGTATGCATTCATATATAATTATGTGTGTGTATATATATGCATGTATTTATATGTATATGTTTATGCATATATATATATATATATATATATATATATATATATATATATATATATATATATATATATATATATATATATATATATATATATATATAGAAAATTGAAAATTATACCTTAATAGTGCTGAAACATATACATTACTCCATCCAAAATTATTTTGAAGATTGAGAATAAGTAAGCTTGCACTTAGTCATTTTAAACGACTTTCTTCATATACATGTTTTAGACATTCCTCTCAAAGATATTTCTCATTTCTAGAAATATCAATTCTCTCACTATCATTTTGATACTAGTCGTCAATAAAATCTTCCATGCCATCGTCTTCATCATTGTCGCAAAAATCTTGTACTTTATCTTCTTTTGAATATAGGTCTTTCAACCTTGCATATTCCACACGATAATTTTTGCATAGCCTCCTCATAGAAGCTTCTGATAAATCAGGTCTTACTCGCAATTGTGAATGGTGTGGAGCAATATTATCAACATCATACGTTGGAATCTACACACATGAATAAAAATCATTAGTATTCCATAAATGAATAAAAAGTAAACTTTAAACATAAAATTAAATATATAAGTTATTAAATATGAATAGAAAAATGTCATTCTCTCTCTAGCGAAAAGGTGCTCTTGGAGGTCCACGCCATCCATAATTCCCTAATACTTCATCACCATCATGTAATGTAGTAATAGCATTGACAACTGTGTATCTTGATACATCTCTACTCATGTATGGTGATTCATGACTATTTTCACGCTCCTTAATGTGCAATTAGTCCTTGAACTATTATGTAACCCTCGACTACTATTTATTAAACCTACTATATTTCCATGCATGTAAGGTCTTCCATCGACGGTGGTGGAGTTCCATGTGATTGATCAGAAGCTACAAATAATGGTGTTTGATATTAATAATCTGAAAAGGTTACATGCATGAAGACTACCTAGAGCTTGTCCATATAGATGTATGGGGACCAAGCAAAGACCCCTGAGTCTCAGGATCAAGGTACTATGTATCTTTTATTGATGATTATAGCAGGTGGACTGTATCATACTTCATGAAGCACAAGGATGAGGTGTTTAATTGCTTTAAAAAATATCTTGCACTTTTTGAAAATGAGACCGGGAAGAATTTGAAGAGGCTAAGGTCAGATGGAGGAGGTGAGTACTTCTCCAATGAATTTGAAAACTTCTTGCAGGATAGAGGCATTAAAAGAGAAATCACCACAGGTATACTCCTGAACAGAATGGGGTAGCTGAGAGAAGAAATGGACTGATTGTTGAAACAGCTAGGTGTATGTTGAATGAAAAAAAGTTGCCTAACTATCTATGGGCAGAGAATGTTTCTACTGCCACTTATCTCATAAACACGTTACCATCAAAGTCCCTTGATGGGATGACACCTTATGAAGCATGGCATGGTAAGGGACCCTCACTAGACCATTGCAGGATATTTGGATATGTAGCATATGTACACATTCCTTCTCAGATAAGAGGTAAGCTAGACCCTAAGGCTTAGAAGTGCATCTGTATAGGATATGATCTGAATTAGAAAGGATACAGCTTTTATAACCCTTCCAATAAGGGATCCATGGTTAGTAGAGATGTTGTCTTTGATGAAAATGATTCTTGGTATGAGAATGAATGCAAGAAGTTTAAACTACCCTATGACTTGGAAGAGCAGTTTCCAAGTCTTGCTAAGGAGGAACCTACTCAGAATGAAGACTCAAATTTAGATGATGAAGACATTATCAACCTTGAAGAGTTCAAGGCATGGAAGTCCAAGGGCAAAATGAAGATGAAGAAGCTTGAAGACATACCTGAATCTTCAACTCAATCAATTAGAAGATCACAAAGAGAAAGCAAAAAACCTATCAAATATGCGTATGATACATCCCTTGTTACTAAACACTCTGTTTATCTTGCCAAAGATTTGTCAATTGAAGAACCAAGATCATATGAAGAAGCCATAACCAAGACAAAATGGAAAGAAGCTATGGATGAGGAGATTGAATCACTCAAGCAAAGTGACACATGGGAGCTAGTACCAAAGAAGGAATCCATGAAGGTAATAGGAGCCAGATGGATCTATAAACTTAAAAGAAATTATGATGGGTCAATTAATAGGTACAAAGCCAGATTGGTAGCCAAGGGTTTCGTACAAACCCAAGGCATTGATTATGAAGAGACATTCTCACCTGTGGCCAAGATGCCAAATATTAGAGTGTTGGTAAGTGTGGTTGCATCAAAAAATTGGAATATGTACCAATTAGATGTCAAGAATGCTTTCTTGAATGGATGGATTTGAGAGGAGGTATATATGTCACAACCTCCTGGCTATGAGGACCCAAATAAGATATCATATGTGTGCAAATTGAATAAAGCTTTATATGGATTGAAGCAGGCACCTAGGGCATGGAATCAGAGATTAACCACTTACCTTCAAGACCAAGGGTTTGTCATGAGCAAGGCAGATAGTTCTCTATTCATCAAGAGAAGTAATTCAAAGGTAATATACCTATGTGTTTATATTAATAAAATCATACTTACAGGTAATGATGTCAATGGAATCAGACAAATCAAGAGCCAGATGATGAAGGAGTTCAAGATCAATGATCTTGGTCTATTAAAGTATTTTCCTCGGCTTGAGCTAGTTTATACTAAGTCTGGAATAAACATTACTGATAAAAAATACATACAGGATATGTTGAAGAAATTTCATTTGCAGGATGCCAAAGTTGCAAGTACTCCAATGGAGGTAAACCTCAAACTAAGTGCCCATGAAGGTGATGAAATTAATGACATTACAGGTTACCAAAGCATGGTGGGTAGCTTGAACTATGCTACCTTAATAAGGATAGACATCGCATATGGAGTTAGTGTGTTAAGTCAGTTTATGCACAAGCCAAGGGTACCTCACTTAGAAGCTGCCAAGAGAATCTTGAAGTATCTCAAGGGTACACAACATCATGGTTTGTATTTCCCTTACACTTCAGATATTGATATCAAAATTTACTCAGATGCAGATTGGGCAGGATACAAGGATGATAGGAGGAGCACTTCTAGATACATTTCATTTGCAGGTGACAAGCCATTATCATGGTCTTCAAAGAAGCAACCTACTGTTGCTTTATCCTCCACAGAGGCAGAGTATAGAGGATTGGCAAATGCCACTCAAGAAGCCATATGGATCAAGCTATTGTATACAGAATTAGGTTTATATACTAGGTCACCAATAATCTTTGGAGATAATACAAGCTCACTTCACCTTGCAGCTAATCCTATCTATCATGTTAGGACGACACATATAGAGGTCCATTACCATTATGTGAGAGAGAAGTTGTTAAGAAAGGACATTCAACTAACCTATGTATCAACCAACATGCAGTGTGCAGATTTGTTGACTAAGGCCTTGGATGGAACCAAACTTTGCAAGTTCAAAGCAATGATTGGATCGCAGGATATACATGAAGATTGAAGATGATCAAGACAAAATGTTTGGCTTGAGGGGGAGCTATTGGTGCAAATCACAAGCCTACACATTTGGCTTGAAGGATACCTTGAAGTCCATACACACATGAAGAAGCATAGGAACATATGCTAGTGGTTAATTACAACTTTACCTCTTTGTAAAAGTCACATTTGACTTGGAATCTTTGTAAACACCTACCAAAAGGAATTCGTGGAAAAAGGTTAGCTTTGATTGATAGAATATCTCCAAGAATATAGGAGCTTGATCATAGGGTGCCAAAAGTTTGAATTTGAATTCAAATTTTTTTCTCAATCACTCTAAAAATGATCATGAAAAAGTCGCGGTTAGAACTCATCACTCCCGAGCTTCTCATTACTGTTTCTGAGTGTGTGTGTGAGGCCTCCACTCTAGCCTACACCTATCTACACCATTAGGCAATGATATTGATGCCAATGGTATTGTATACAAGTGTTCATTAATACATATATTCACATTGTTCATTTCTGAGTTCTCTGTCATACTACCTGAAAGTCTGTCAACTTGTGAAGAGCATATCTCAGTCATTTCTCCACCAAATTCAAAGATCTAAAGCTTGTTGGAACCAGCTCAAAGTTATCTACACTTTATCCCTATTTGAAGAGATTCTATTCAGCCATTTCAGAGAAAATGCTTCGAGGTGATCACTGGTCAAAGTCTGCAACAGTCCTAAAAAATATGGGGTAAAGGTTTATTTGCTAAATTGATTTCTCTGAGCATAGTTGATCTTTTTATATCATTCCACTTGGAATAGTTAGCTTGATAAGCTAATTAGATACCCCTAAAAGAGAGTTTTCCAATTCCTACTGTGCTGGTCAAACTGAGCAAAAGGTCCAGCAAGTGTCAAGACATAAATTGAAGGTTTTCTTGAGATCTTGAGGTTCAAAGTTATCAGTTTTGAATCACCATTTCCAAAGTACATAGGCCATTTTATGGTGTCATTGGAAAGCTAAGAAGGTCTACTTATCAACTCTAAAGCACAAGAGGGCTGGTACAAAGCAGGATTTGGCAGTACCTACTCAATCTCTTGGAGCATCCATCCATCATTCCCAACACTGGTATAAGAGCAAACTAAGGTAAAATGGGAGATGGTTTTCCTTCATTTATTGCTAAATTGGACAGGAACAACTATTAGGCATGGTCTCTAAGGATGAAGACCTACCTACAAGGAAGGATTCTTTATGGATACATCTCAGGAGATGAGGAATTGCCCTCATTCAAAACAAGAGGATTGCCAACAAAGGAAGAACATGAAAGGCTCAACACATGTTGTGCTAAGGATGCATTAGCAAGGTCTTATTTACTCAACTCCATCTCCGATTTTCTTTTGCCACATATTATGAACTGTAAGACATCCCAAGAGACTTCAAAAACCTTGTCATCTTACTTCTCTTCCAACACAAGGGCTAGAAAAAATCAATTGTGGATTGAATTCTCCGCATTAAGGAAGCAACCTAAGCAAGCTATTTCAGAGTTTGTATCCAAGATTAAAGATGTAGCACATCAGTTAGCAAGCATAGGAGAAGAGATTGAAGAAGAGCAGATTGTAAGCCAAGTGAACAATGGGATCAAAGCTGATGACAAATGGGAAAGCTTCACCACTGCCATGGACCTTTACATGGACATGCAGATTCCAGATCTTACCACTCTCATGGGACAATTATTCACTCATGAAGCAAAGCTCAACAAGAATGGAGACACATCCAAAGGTACTAACTCTTATGCCCTATATATTGATAAAAAGTCTAAAGATAAAGGCAAGAACAAGAAGGTGGAAGATGAAGGCACTACCTCCCAAGTCAACTATGTAGGGAGAGATAGATCATCAAGAGGAAGGGGCAGAGGAGGTAAGCAAGGTAGGGGGAGATCCTATAACTCCACACCATGCAACATTTGTGGTTTATCAAATCATACTAGAGATGAGTGTTTCATGAATTACAAAAATCAGAGAGGAAGAGGATACCAAAGAGATGGATACTCACAGTCAAGAGGAAGATTTAACCATCACCAAGGTTACAACAACAATTACAACAACAACTACAATGGCAATTACCAAGGAGGATTCAAATCCAGAAAGGACTACAACAACTATACAGAAGAGCAGGATGATTCTCTTCTGATCATGAACATGACTTCAAAACCAGGTACAAATGATGACCATCTATTCTACATTGACTCAGGATGCTCATATCATCTGGCTGGCAATGTAGCACTACTCTCTGATCTTGAGGAACCAAAAGGTAAGCATCAAGTACAAACAGGTGATGACACCAAGCACTCAGTAGTTAAAGTTGGAAATGTTAAGACTTGTGATGGAAATCAGAACTTGTTGACTAGGGTACTCTATGTACCAACCATTACAAAGAATTTGATGAGTGTTGGACACATTGTGGAGAAAGGTTTGCAGGTCAGATTCAACCAATTTGGAGCATTTGTGGAGGATCCAAGTCATGGGTTCAAGAGGATTGCTAAAGGAGAAAAATCACGTAGACTTTTCACTTTTGAGCTAGAAGACACAAAGAATATTGCACTATACAGTTATAAAGATCAAACACTTTCAGAGCTTGAGATTTGGCACAAAAGATTAGGGCATGCAGGAGAAAGAACCCTCAAGCACATATGCAGGGATCATATCGAATGTTTCTAAACAACATATGATATATAAATGTAGTGCTTGTCAATTTGGGAAGTCTCACAGGTTACCCTTCTCAAGAAAAGGTTACATGCATGAAGACTACCTAGAGCTTGTCCATACAGATGTATGGGGACCAAGCAAAGACCCCTCAGTCTCAGGATCAAGGTACTATGTATCTTTATTGATGATTATAGCAGGTGGACTCTATTGTACTTCATGAAGCAAAAGGATGAGGTGTTTAATTGCTTCAAAAAATATCTTGCACTTGTTGAAAATCAGAGAGGGAAGAATTTGAAGAGGCTAAGGTCAGATGGAGGAGGTGAGTACTTCTCCAATGAATTTGAAAACTTCTTGCAGGACAGAGGCATTAAAAGAGAAATCACCACAAGGTATACTCTTGAATAGAATGGGATAGCTGAGAGAAGAAATAGGTTGATTGTTGAAACAGCTAGGTCTATGTTGACTGAAAAAAAGTTACCTAACTATCTATGGGCAGAGAGTGTTTCTACTACCACTTATCTCATAAACAGGTTACCATCAAAGTCCCTTGATGGTATGACACCTTATGAAGCATGGCATGGTAAGAGACCCTCACTAGACCATTGCAGGATATTTGGATGTGTAGCATACGTACACATTCCTTCTGAGATAAGAGGTAAGCTAGACCCTAAGGCTGAGAAGTGCATCTTTATTGGATATGATCTAAATCAGAAAGGATACAGGTTTTATAACCCTTCCAATAAGGGATTCATGGTTAGTAGAGATGTTGTCTTTGATGAAAATGATTCTTGATATGAGAATGAATACAGGAAGTTTAAACTACCCTATGACTTGGAAGAGGAGTTTCCAAGTCTTGCTAAGGAGGAAGCTACTCAGAATCAAGACTCAAATTCAGATGACAAAGACATTATCAACCTTGAAGAGTTCAAGGCATGGAAGTCCAAGGGCAAAACGAAGATGAAGAAGCTTGAAGGCATACCTAAATCTTCAACTCAATCAATTAAAAGATCACAAAGAGAAAGCAAAAAATTATCAGATATGGGTATGATACATCTCTTGTTACTAAACACTCTGTTTATCTTGCCAAAGATTTGTCAATTGAAGAACCAAGATCATATGAAGAAGCCATAACCAAGACGAATGGAAAGAAGCTATGGATGTGGAGATTGAAGCACTCAAGGAAAGTGACACATGGGAGCTAGTACCAAAGAAGGAATCCATGAAGGTAATAGGAGCCAGATGGATCTATAAACTTAAAAATGGGTCAATTAATAGGTACAAAGCGAGATTGGTAGCCAAGGGTTTTGCACAAACCCAAGGCATTGATTATGAAGAGACATTCTCACCTTTGGCCAAGATGTCAACTATCAGAGTGTTGGTAAGTGTGGCTGCATCAAAAAATTGGAATATTTACCAATTAGATGTCAAGAATGCTCTTTTGAATGGATGGATTTCAGAGGAGGTATATATGTCACAACCTCCTGGCTATGAGGACCCAAAGCAAATTGAATAAAGCTTTATATGGATTGAAGCAAGCACCTAGGGCATGGAATCACAGATTAACCACTTACCTTCAAGACCAAGGGTTTGTCATGAGCAAGGTAGATAGTTCTCTATTCATCAAGAGAAGTAATTGAGAGGTAATATACCTATGTGTTTATGTTGATGATATCATACTTACAGGTAATGATGCCAATGGAATTAGACAAATCAAGAGCCAAATGATGAAGGAGTTCAAGATCAATGATCTTGGTCTATTAAAGTATTTTTGTGCGCTTGAGTTAGTTTATACTAACTCTGGAATATACATTACTCAGAAAAAATACATACAGGATATGTTGAAGAAATTTCATTTGCAGGATGCCAAAGTTGCAAGTACTCCAATGGAGGTAAACCTCAAGCTAAGTGCCCATGAAGGTGATGAAATTAATGACATTACAGGTTACCAAAGCATGGTGGGTAGCTTGAACTATGCTACCTTAACAAGGATAGACATTGCATATGGAGTTGGTGTGCTAAGTCAGTTTATGCACAAGCCAAGGGTACCTCACTTAGAAGCTTCCAAGAGACTCTTGAAGTATCTCAAGGGTACACAACATCATGATTTGTATTTCCCTTACACTTCAGATATTGATATCAAAATTTACTCAGATGCAGATTGGGCAGGATGCAAGGATGATAGGAGGAGCACTTCTGAATACATTTCATTTGCAGGTGACAAGCCAATATCATGGTCTTCAAAGAAGCAACCTACTATTGCTTTATCCTCTAGAGAGGCAGAGTATACAGGATTGGCAGATGCCACTCAAGAAGTCATATGGATTCAGCTATTGTATACAGAATTGGGTTTATATACTAGGTCACCAATAATCTTTGGAGATAATACAAGCTCACTTCACCTTGCAAGTAATCCTATCTATCATG
Organism: Ceratopteris richardii; assembly: GCA_020310875.1. NCBI lineage: Eukaryota > Viridiplantae > Streptophyta > Polypodiopsida > Polypodiales > Pteridaceae > Ceratopteris > Ceratopteris richardii. Next base: position 116,964,687 of record CM035419.1, on the reverse strand, counting down.
CTAGAACCAAACATATAGAGGTCCATTACCATTATGGGAGAGAGAAGTTGTTAAGCAAGGACATTCAACTAACCTATGTATCAACCAACATGCAGTGTGCAAATTTGTTGATTAAAGCTTTGGATGGAACCAAACTTTGCAAGTTCAAAGCAATGATTGGATTGCAGGATATACATGAAGATTGAAGATGAAGATCAAGCCAAAATTTTTGGCTTGAGGAGGAGCTGTTGGTGCAATTCACAAGCCTACACATTTGGCTTGAAGGATATCTTGAAGTCCATACACACATGAAGAAGCATAGGAACATATGCTAGTGGTTAATTACCACTTTACCTCTTTGTAAAAGTCACATTTGACTTGGAATCTTTGTAAACACCTAACGAAAGGAATTCATTGAAAAAGGTTAGCTTTGATTGATAGAATATCTCCCAGAATATAGGAGCTTGATCATAGGGAGCCAAAAGTTTGAATTTGAATTCAAATTTTTACTCAATCACTATAAAAATGATCATGAAAAAGTCGCGGTTAGAACTCATCACTCTCGAGCTTCTCATTATTGTTTCTGAGTGTGTGTGAGGCCTACACTCTAGTGTACACCTATCTACACCATTAGCCAATGATATTCATGCCAATGGTATTGTATACAAGTGTTCATTAATACATATATTCACATTGTTCATTTCTGAGTTCTCTGTCATACTACCTGAAAGGCTATCAATGTGTGAAGAGCATATCTCAGTCATTTCTCCACCAAATTCAAAGATCTAAAGCTTGTTGGAACCAGCTCAAAGTTATCTACATGCTACCAAACTTTGAAGAGATTCTATTCAGCCATTTTAGAGAAAAGCTCATCGAGGTGATCACTGGTCAAAGTCTGCAACAATCCTAAAAAATCGGGGGTAAAGGTTTATTTGCTAAATTGATTTCTATGAGCATAGTTGATCGTTTTATATCATTCCACTTGGAATAGTTAGCTTGCTAAGCTAATTAGATACCCCTAAAAGGAATTTTTCCAATTCCTACTATGCTGGTCATACTGAGCAAAAGATCTAGTAGGTGTCAAGACATAAATAGAAGGTTTTCTTGAGATCTTGAGGTTCAAAGTTAGTTGTTTGGATTCAATCTTTACATACATCATTTCCAAAGTACATAGGCCACTTTATGGTGTCATTCGAAAGCTTAGAAGGTCTACTTATCAACTCTAAAGCACAAGAGGGCTGGTACAAAGCATGATTTGGCAGTACCTACTCAATCTCTTGGAGCATCCATCCATCATTCCCAACAATTAGTTTTTTTTAGCTGACCCACCAAATGGGATCCTTTAGTGCTTATATTGCCACCAAAAGTTTGAAGAATGGTGTTGTGAAATTCATACAACATCACTTTCATGGCTGATGGAATCAGGTGATTCTTTGAGTGTGTTTATGTGGATACATGGCCTTCCAAGATGGTTTTTATCAAAGCCATGTGAGCTTAAAGCGATAACAAGAAACATTCCAGTTCTAGGTGTATGAGAATCTACAAGAAGTCCACCCTCATCATCACTAATATCTTGTTCAAACTCTATTTTGCCCTTGCCAGTTGTGTGATCAGGGTCAAGAGAAAGCATGTAACTATTGTTCTTTTTTCCCTTGTTGTATAGTGACTAGGACCCATGCTAGTGCTTGCTACCAATGAAATGTGGCTTCGCATAGAATTCCACTAGGCTAAGGTCCCACCCAATAGTAAGTACATATGCAAAACGTGAAATATGCAAAATTTGAGAACTTTGAAGAGGGGTTATGTATGTGTGTGCTTCATTCAATTTAGTAAAAAATGTTAGATATTATTTCTAGAATCTTAAAGATAAAAATATGATTTGAGAAAATAAAATGCCTCTTATAGATGCTTCAACAACTTAACTTCAAGTAAGTTTAAATATTCTTCAAAGAATTGCAATAATTAAACAACAATTGTTCAATTAAATGGAATCTTTTGATTAGTTCCCCGATGAAATGATTTGAAAAAGTTTGTCTTTTTGTACGTTATTTTCAATCCTAAAGTCTAAATCTTTTCTCGCATGTAAGTGTGTTGCCACAAAGATGGATTAAGGTTTTGGATCTTGAAAGAGTGATAAGGGAACAAATTAATGGCTTGGATGGGGTGTATATGAGCTTGAATGCATGAGATTAAAATGACTTGAAAGGAGGTGGTGGGCTTACATGAAATCTAAAGAGGCAGGCTTACATGGAATGTAAAGAGGTAGTGATGGAATTAGGTTTAGAAAAGGCGATTTGTTTTAGGTGGATGGAATGGCAAGTGATTCCAAGATGCACACACACTGTTATACTTTATGGAATAATGGAATGTTATATGGATTTTAATGTCTTCAAGGTTTTAATTTGATTTGTGTTTAGATTTAGCAGGTGAAGACTCATAAGAGTGTGAATGCACATGGATTTTTTTTAATATTTTTTAAGATATTTAAAAGATTTTATTTTAGATATTTCTCTTAAAAATAGTAGATCGCTTAAAAAGCGATGTTTGTAAAACTAATAGATCACTTAGAAAGCAACGATTTTGTAAATCAAGTAGACTCTCATAGATGCACGTACGTAGACAATAGTACAAAAATGAAATCTCACAAAAGTATTTAGAGAATAGAAAGAGACAAGAGACATGACACTATCTTGGATACAATCTCCCCCCACATACTCTGATGGATGAGTCTATCAAAGTATCTGTATTTAATGGTATTTCTCATTACATCCTGAATAGAATATACATGAGGTGTCCTTTTCAAAAGTGTGCATTTATGAAAATCTGCTTCATTTACAAAATTGTCCCTTTCTAAGGGATCTGCTAGTTTTATAAAAACATCGCTTTCTAAGTGGTCTACTATTTTTACAAGAAATATCTAAAATACTATCTTTTAAATATTCAAAAATATTTAAACAAATCCATACACGTTCACACCCTCATGAGTCTTCACCTACTAAATCAAAGCCAAATGTAGGTTGCAAATTAATGACATAAAGTCAGTTGGATCTCAAATACACAAGATGGAGGTGGTTCATAATGACACTCAACCTACTTGTATCGAAGAAGCATTGGAAAAAGCTCTAAGTACCTTGGGTAATTCAATTTCTATTTGTTGTTTACTTTGCATGCAAGGTACTATTAATGGTAAACTTGTTAATATTTTACATGATGGTAGTTTGTGTTGAAATATTTAGGTAGTGATGTGTGTGAACACTCTAGGATCCTCGGGGCACTTTTTTCCCTCTTTAGGAGGTCCCCCCCCCCCCCCCCCCCCCGCTTGTATATAAGCCTATTGCCCTAATGGGCTACTTATCTTTGTACATTCTCTAGTAATACATTCAGTATTGTGTGTTGTGCTCCAAGCTTCTTCTCTTTCCTTGTGTTGTTCACGCGCTTCCGCAAACATCTATCTCCAACAATTGGTATCAGAGTAGGTCGTCGCTTCATCTAGGGCGCCGTCGACACTCCTCCGTTTGCAGTCTCAGAATCGCACGAATTTTGGTGACCATACTTAACATGTTTCCGAGATCAAAACATATTAGTTTTGTGGTGTCAAAATCACGATCTGAGCTCGTTTTGGCCTCCCAACGCACTATCGCAGTGCTTGTGCAAGCTATTTTGTCTTTTTGTGCCAAAGGTATATACCAGTTTATGTTCTCCAGTATAATTGTCTTGAAGTTTGCTACAGGTCTAGCGGATTTCGTTTGGTCAGTACTGTTCAAATTTTTAAGATACAATCAATTTTCTGCATCAAGGTATTTTAGTCACCGGCCATGGCTGAAAGCAGTGATGTATTCCGTATGTTGGCTCTTGAGGATAAGTTGGATGGTACCAACTACCCATTATGGGCTTATATGTTGCAACATGTGTTGGTTGCAAAAGGACTTTGGAACATTGTGTAGGGTGTGGAAAAATGTCCTATCACACCTGCAACTGTTACAACTGCAAGTACTGAAGCTGATGTAGAAGGTGTCGAAGATGATGATATTCTGCATATTCCTGTTCGTACTTTGGTTTCTGTTGCACCTACTGCAGAGGAGATTCGTTGGGGTGGCAGAGATGCCCAGGCATATGCATTGATAGCTTTGTCTGTCAAACGTGCCATTATTTCACCCATACGCTCTTGCAGAAAAGCTAAGGATGCTTGGGATACACTTACCACATTGTACCAAGCTAGGAATAAGGCTCGTGTTGCTTACCTCCGAAAACAGTTGGAGAGTGAGCACATGAATGAAGGTAATTTTATGGACAGTTTCCTAACAAAGATCAAAGACTTGAATGAACACTTGATTTCTACTGATGAGGTTATACCAGATAGCTCATTTGTGCAGACCGTTCTGAATGGTCTTCTTGATTCATATCAGAGTTTTGCTTCTACTCTTCGGTTGATGATAAAAGGCAATCCAAATGCCTTATCATTTGAGGAGTTAGTCTCTGTTCTGTTGCAGGAAGATCAGTCGAGGGAGAACAGGTCCATTATGCGAGTTGCAGATCGAGCTTTCTTGGCTAGTGAGAAGGGGAAAGGAAAATGGATCTCTTCAATGAGTAAGAAGAAATCTGCTAATTCTACATATTCGAAGAAGGAAGATAAAGATGAGAAGAAATGAGAAAAGCAGAAATTGTTTTCTAAGTACTGTAAAGGGAATGATCATATCATAAAGAGCTGTCCAAAATTGACTGCAAAAGAGGCAAAGAAGAAAGAGGCTGGAATGGTTGTTGTAGAAGCCTCTACACCAAAAACGGAGTCTGCTAATCTTGTGCAGGAAGAAGAATGGGCATTTACTATTGTTTGCAGTTTTGACCCATCTTCTCATGAGCAGTGCATGTCTGCAGTAGACTCAGATGTTTGGTATTTTGACACTGGGGCGACCAAACATATTACCTCGCAGCGCAGTTTCTTCTCTTCACTCGAGTCCGCCCCTACAGGGAATACTGTTACATGTGCCAACAACTCCTCTTATCCTATTATGGGAGTTGGTAAGATCATTTTGACTACTGTTGATGGTAGTTCTTTCACTTTTTTAGATGCTTTATTTGTGCCAGGGATCAAGAAGAACCTGTTATCAGTTTCTGCATTAGCCAAGATTGGCTTGGTTGTGAAATTTGTTGATGGCAGGTGTACAGTTCATGATCTGTCAAATGACGATGCGATTATTGCTTCTGGCATTTTATGTCGTGGGTTGTATAAGCTCATAGACTATGAAAGATCTGTGAATGATTTGGCATGTGCAGTAAATGATTCTCAGGCTATGTCTGATGCAAAGCTTTGGCATGCACGCTTTGGTCATCTGAATTTTGCTAGTTTGCTACGCCTGCAGAAATCTGAGATGGTGTCCTCTTTGCCCAACCTTGAGGCACCTGGAAAACATGTTTGTGAAGGCTGTATTTTGGACAAAATGCAGCATTCGTCCTTTCCAAAAGATGGTTCAGTTCCGGCTACTTAGAAATTGCAGCTTGTACATAGTGATGTATGTGGTCCTATGCAGACACCTTCTTTTGGGAATTATCTTTACTTCGTGACTTTCATCAATGATTTTTCCAGGCATGCATGGGTATATCCATTGAAGGAAAAGTCCGAAGTGTTCATGTGCTTCGAATAGTTTTTGGTTTTCGCTGAAAATCTGTCATCATGTAAAATGGGCACCCTCAATTCTGATCGAGGGGGGGAGTATATGTCTTCTGATTTTAATGCATTTCTGGCTGAACGTGGGATAAAACACGAGTGTACAGTGTCGTATACACCTCAACAGAATGGAGTTGCTAAACGAAAGAACAGGTCTCTCATGGAGATGGCGAGGTGTATGGTCAAGAGTCAGGCTTTACCACATAGTTTCTGGCTTGAGGCTGTCATGTGTGCAGCATATGTACTAAATAGGTGTCCCACTAAAGCGCTATAGTCTATCACTCCATATGAGGTTTGGCATGATTGCAAGCCATCTGTTCCTCATCTGCGTGTTTTTGGTTGTTTGGCATATGCATTAGTGCCTGAACAACATCATAGAAAATTGGATGATAAAGCAGTCAAATGTATTTTTGTTGGGTACAATTCAGAAAGTAAAGGCTATTGTCTGTATCACCCACATACTAAACACATTCTGGTTAGCCATGATGTTGTTTTTGTGGAGGATGCTATTCAGCCATTGTGTTCGTGTCCTCCAAAGACATGTATGATACTTTGTTGCCTCTTTTTATAGGTGGACAGTCTAGTGCTAGTCCTAGTGAGGCAACATCTCAACCTTTGCAGGTTTCATATGATGATGCAGATCATTCCATTTCTCATGCAGATTTACATGATGCACTTATTGATGAGAGAGCTGATATTGAGCACGCAAGAACTATGCCAAAATGGCTAGTGCAGACCTTGCGTGATAGCAAATTAGATGCACCTCTTTCATATTGTACTCGATCAGCTCTCATAGTGCCTCTTTTGCATCAGATTGCTATGCTATGGCTGCATCTAGTCTCTGTGATGAGACTGAGCCTATTTCGTTTGATGAAGCACAAAATTCACAAAATTGGATGGCTGCTATGCAATCTGAATATGATGCAATAATGAAGAATGGTACTTGGTCTTTATGTGACTTGCCTCCTGGCAAGAAGGCCATTGGCACTAAGTGGGTATACAAGTTGAAGCGTAAACCTGATGGTACAGTTGATAGGTATAAGGCTAGGCTTCTTGCAAAGGGTTATGCGCAGGAAAGAGGCATTGATTTTGATGAGACCTTTGCACCTACATGCCGTATGACTACTGTTCGGAGCATCTGTGCACTTGCAGCCCATCATGGTTGGAATGTACATCAGTTGGACATTAAAACTACATTTTTGAATGGTGACTTGCATCAAGAAGTGTATGCTTTTCAGCCCCGTGGCTGTGTGTAGAAAGGGCATGAGAACCAGGTGTGTAGGTTAAAGAAGGCATTATATGGTTTAAAGCAAGCACCACGTGCTTGGTATGAAAAGTTGCATGCCTATCTGATTGCACATGGTTTTGAGAACAGTCCGAACTGAAAGCACCTTATATGTTAAGTGTGCTAATGATGTACTTCTGATCATTGTGGTTTATGTTGATGACATGTTGCTCAGTGGTCCTCATGAGAGGAATATTGCTGATTTTAAGGCTGATTTGCATGCCTCATTTGAGATGTCTGATTTGGGGCATTTTACATCACTATTTGGGCATTCAGTTTATGCAAGTTGATGGTGGGATGGCTTTGTGTCAAACGAAATATATTGACACATTAGTGCAGCATTTTGGCCTTGAAGATTGTAAGCCTATTGCCACTCCTATGGAGATAGGTTTACGATTTAGTCTTCATGATGCTGGAGATGCATTTGATGTTCTTCTCTATCAGCAGGTTGTTGGATGCTTGATTTACTTATGCATTACTCGGCCAGATATTCAGTTTGCTGTCTCACAGATGAGCAGGTTTATGCATTGCCCAGGAGTGAAGCGTTGGCAGGCAGTTAAGCGCATCTTTCACTACTTGAGTGGTACTCGGCTTCTTGAGTTGTTTTATCCCAAGGGGAGATCACTACCGCCAGATTTGCATGCTTTTCCTGACTCTAATTGGGTTGGTTGCTATGACACTCGTGTGTCCACTAGTGGCTTTTGCTTCATGCTTGGTAGCTCATGTATATCTTGGTTGAGCAAGAAGCAGCCTACTGTGGCCACTTCCAGTTGTGAGGCTGAATATAGGGCAGCTTTCACAGCGACTGTTGAGTGTGTGTGGCTCAGATGCCTTATGGATGATTTGGGTGTTGGTCACTCTTCTACCACCACCATCTTCACTGACAGGCAGAGCGCATTGGCATTTGCGAGGAACCCTGTGTTCCATGCTTGCACTAAGCACATTAAGGTGCATTATCACTATGTTAGGGAGAGGGTCTCTACTGGGGAGATCAACTTGGCATATGTGCCCACGTAGGAGAACATTGCAGACCTTTTCACGAAGGCTCTGCCTAGGGAGAAGTTTGAAGCTTTCCGCAAAGCTTGGGGCATACTTCCTTTTGTGGAGTAATTTCCACATAGCTTGGCACTTCCTTATACATGAGTGCCAGATACTTGTTCACCGCATCACTCCCAGGGGGGATTTGTTGATATATTTAGGTAGTGATGTGTGTGAACACTCTAGGACTGTCGGGGCACTTTTTGCCCTCTTTAGGAGGTTTTTTCCCCCGGCTTGTATATATGCCTATTGCCCTAATGGGCTACTTATCTTTGTACATTCTCTAGTAATACATTCAGTATTGTATGTTGTGCTCCAAGCTTCTTCTCCTTCCTTGTGTTGTTCGCGTGCTTCCGCAGACGTCTATCTTCAACAGTTCGCATGAATTTATTTCTTATAAGCTAGTGCAAGATCTCTAATTAAAAGCACTTCCTTATATGTGTAAAGTCAAGATTACAGTTCAAGGAAATAGATATAGTGTTACAAGTGAAGTGCACAACGTTCAAATTTATATAGATTCATACATGGATGTATGCACATTCTTAATTGCTCCTTTGCAGTACTATGGTGTTATACTTGGTATGCCTTTTCGTTGTCATTATAATCCATGGATTGATTATGATACACAGGAGGAGTCTTAAGCTTAACAATCAAGATATTACTTTGTATGTAGTGCATGACTTCCAAACCTTTACATTAATTAGTCATACTCAAGTAAAATGTGCATTTAGTAAAGGCTAGAATTCATGTTTTTTTTTTTTTGTCAATAACATAGATGATTACACACATACACTTCCTAATTCACATAAATCATGTATGGTTTCCTTTTAGGATTGCTCTATGGCTGATTGTCCTTCGAAGCTACCACCTTCTAGGGGATCTCTTGACCTTAGTATACACTTAAATCTTGGTAGTTCTTCTCCCCATAAAGCACCTTATAATCATGGACCTTTACATCAACAAGAAATAGCTAATCAAGTTAAGGATCTACTCCACAAAGGACTTATAAGGCCTAGTTCTTCTCCCTTTGGAGAGGATTTTCATTGAGTATAGAGGACTCAATAAGATCACATCATCAGATACAAATGACACAAAATGACAGTTATAAAACTACCTTTGGAACTCAGATTTAGTCACTTTGAATTCATGGTAATGTCATTTGGACTCACTAATGCACCCTTGATATTTGCAATACACATGATGAGTAATATTTTTCTTGATTACCAAGCTTTTTTTCTTGTTTTCTTTGATGACATACTTGTCTATAGTGAGAATGATAATGACCATGAAAATCATTTAGCAATTGTCTTTAATTTGTTATGCAAAGACAAACTTTATGCCAATCTTCAAAAGAGTTATTTCTTTTAAAAAGAATTAGAGTATTTAGACCATATTCTTTTTAGTGAAGGCATTCATGTAGATCCAAAGAAAATAAAAGTAATTGAAGAATGTCTTGCATCTCAATATGGTATGCTATTTTCTAGGGTTAGCTATTTTTTATAGGAAGTTTGTAAAAGGTTTTTCTTATGTAGCACTTCCACTCACATTATTACTAAAGAAAAAGTTAAAATTTGCCTAGAGATGAACACAACACCAATCTTTTGAAAAATGCATTAATGCAAAATGATCATCCCATTGCATTTGAAAGTAGGAAACTTAAATCTTCTGAAAAGAATTACAGTACATATGATAAGGAACTTTTAGCTGTTGAGCATGCTTTAAAAATATCGAAACATTACCTTATGGGTTCTAAAGTTCTAATAAAAAAAACCAATATGTTATTAAGCATTTATTAAATCAATCATTGATTTCTTATATACACATTAAATGAGCTTCATTCATACAGTTGTAGCTAATGCCCTTAATTGTTTCCCATTCCGAGGAACAAATATTGTTTCAGTCAATAGTTTTACAGCATTTAGTGAGGATCACTATACCTTTCATAATGGATTCTTGTATTTCAAACACAAATTATGCATCACACAAGGTTTTAAAGAATTTTTTATGAACGAGATGCATGAACCACTTTACATGGGTCAAAGGGGCATACAAAGTACTATTTCTACATTTAAGGAATTTTTCCTTTGACCAAATATGGAAAAGAATATTGCACATTATGTTTCCCATTGCATTGTTTGTCATATGTGAAATGAAATCATGCTAAAGCATTTGGATTATTAATGCCACTTGAAGAATCTCAATGGATTCATAAGACATCATTAACCCCACATTATGATCATTTTATTTCTGCATATCATTCACAATCACATTAAATTTGAGTTTTCCAGTTTCATGCATGTGTTTTTACATGGAACATGCTTATGATTCTCAGTGATGGGACATGTGAGTGGGCCATCCATGTCTAGTTTATTCTTATCAAATAAGGTCAGTTGCTCTTCAATTGGGAGGCATGTTATACTTTATGGAATAATGAAATGTTATATGGATTTTGATGTCTTGAGGGTTTTAATGTGATTTGTGTTTTGATTTGGTAGGTGAAAACTCATGAGGATGTGAACGTGCATGGATTTATTTAAGTATTTTGCAAGATATTTAAAAGATAGTATTTTAGATATTTCTTGGAAAAATAGTAGATCGCTTAGAAATCAGGGTTTTTGTAAAACTAGTAGATCCCTTCCAAAGCGACAATTTTGTAAATCAAGTAGATTTCTATAGATGTGCGCTTTCACAACACCACCCTCATGTATCTTCTATTCAGGAAATAATGAGAAATGCCTATACATAGACATACTCAGATAGACTTGTCTACAACAGTATGTGGGGGGAGATTATACCCAATCGGGTGTCAAGTTTCTTATCTCTTTCTATTCTCTGAGTACTTTTGTGAGATTTTTTTTTTATACTATTCTCTGCATAAGTGAGTTGGCAAGATCCGGTCCACACACACACACACATATATACACATGCACACACATACATACACACACACACACACACACACATATATATATATATATATATATATATATATTTATATATATATATATATATACATGTGTAAGAGTTCAAGCTGCGTAAAAATGAACTTCATGGCTTTGAGAGTGTGAAAAAAACATGTCTTAGATGACGATGAGGAAATTCTACAAGAGTCCATATTTAATTTCTCACAAACATTGACCATAATGTGTAGGTTTTCTAACAACTATACAAGTCATTTAGGTTATCAATGTTTTCTATCAAGTATAAAACTCATTTTGATTATCAAATTGTCTATTCTATATTTATATTCTTATATCAAATATTTTCACTTAACATAAAAAATAGCTCTTTATTCCTATATGTGCTATCCCATTAGATTAAACTAAAAGAAAGATACACGAACTCTAACACTTACATACGGAAACGGTGCTTTACGAAAGGAAGTATAATACTTTCCCGTTGTAGATGAATTACGATTAACATGTGACACTACCAGATGCGTAAGAAACATTTCATGCTCCTTTACGAAACAAGTTATAGAGTATATGCTGGATTCTATAAACATAGGTTTTCAATATTCAAGGGATTTTATCCTTGTTTCTCAATCCACATGACGCTCTTTAACGTCCTTGCGTCTTTTATAGAGAATGAATACCCTATTCCATAGGAAGATTCATGACTGGGAATTCGACAACAGCTCCATGTCAATCTAAACCGAAGTTAGACTGAGAAATCTAACCTTCTTCAAGAAATAGGCGAGCAGATCATGAAAGACAAACACAGACATGCGTTTTCAATGCACATTGAAGAGGGCAAGCTTATGCACAATCGACTGACATCTACCATAGTACTGATGTTTTCTCATAGATGAGAAGAAAATGTTTGTTGGAAGCGATTATTTCTATAATATATAACACGTCCACGTACGATTGATTAATGTGTTCCATCATATAATCTTTCGAAAGCTGTGAGGAAGAGACTTCTCATTTAAACCCTTTTTGCGCGATTCAGAGCTCCGCATGGAAGGATAGAGAGGAGAGTTAGGGCAGATGAGAATTCGGACACGCAGCAAGCATTGGTGACATGTTTTACAATAGTTGGCTATACTTTCGTAGCCCCCAGACTGCAAAAGAATATCCGGTGCATGAGAAGACGGTGTGCGTGAATGATGATGTACAGCTGGATTTGGTTGAATCTAGTTCATCGACAAAAGAGAGATCACAGGGTCTTGTCGGAAGACATATAATGCACAGATTGGAACATGACACCTTCACAAACAATTTGGATGTCAACTTTGTCGAGAAATTCGGTACATGCAACGCGAAGAAGACGATGAGCTCGGGCAAGATACGCAGCTCTGTGTTTTTTATGCGGCAGCGAGAAAGCGGGGACAATCCTGTCTCACATTAGCTAAGTTACAAGTTAAATTTTATGAGTAAAATCGGTATTTCTGATTAGATATGGTGTTGTGCATTTCTTTTTGGGAACTCTGTCTGCTAAAAGTATATTATACAATGGTTTTGATTTCATTCTCCTATCTTTTCTGTTTTTACTTCACCTGCAAGGGAAAGATACAGAACAAATATGCGTTACTTTTGTTCAATCTAGCTTTTGTCCTACTTATTGGTGAACACGATTCCTGGAGCTTTGAAAAAGTGGAATATGCGAGATCAAATACAGTTACACACTGAAGCAGCATGATAAACATTTCAAGTAGATTCATCGATCTTCGAAAACATGCAATAAGGTCCTGGCATCCAATTGGCACTTTGTTTCGAGCGGCCATGTCTTCAACTTCTACTCTCTAATAAAAATCAGGTATTTCATTCAAATTACTAACATTATAAATAATGATAGGCTCACATTTGCTCCGTGCAGAAAGTCATACTGCATTCGGACTTTAGTCATACATTTTCTGAAGTAACAAAACTCGAGTTCTGGCACAGGAAATGAGGCGAAAGCATAAGAGACATGGGGAGTATGTTAAAATTGTACCATGTTTCAGGTCCACTCTTTTCCAAAGATGCAACATACTAAACAAGATAGATGAGTCTGAGCCCGCATAACTTAGTGCATGCCTTGAAGCTGTGGGAGGACGTCCTAAGTTCAAGTCTTGGCTGGACATGTCCATGAGATTCTCATGATGGGTGCTTCTAGCTTACGAGGTTGGGTGTGTGCTGGTGTATTTCCAATTCATTGTACCTTCAAAGAAAAAAAATATAAACAAGATATATGCGTATTTAGCAAGCAGACACAATGGCGTTTCCCTTGTGAACATCCTACAGTCCTACTGTGTCCGTTGCCCCCGCTGTGCGCGTATTGCAGAAAGTCTCTCTCTCTCTGTCAATCTCTTCTCTGTAGATCGATCACGCCATAGTTGCGCTCTTCAACTATCAATCTGGTATCAGAGCTCGGGGATAACACAGGTAGCAGCTGAAGTGAACTGATGCTGTAGCAAACGTTGATGTTGTGCTGGTGTGTCGAGACAGGCATTCCATACGATAGTTCTTTGTGACCTCAAAGGAATAATAAGACTAACAGAGGTCTGCGATTAGTCTCAGATGACCAAATGAAATGCGAATCGTAAACCTTCAGCAGACCTGTTTTTTATTAGCACTAAATGACAAAGTTCAATTTAAAAACTTCCACCAGTAGCGTATGATTGAATTGGAAACACGTGGAGCATGTTGTCAGAATAATATTGCGCAGAAGATACACGTACCAGAAAATACATTAACCACCGCCACTGCCAGTTTTCTTTTTGGTTAAAGAACCGAGTGCCTTCTCTATTCAAGCATAAAGCTACTGATCGAAGTCCTGCTAATAATGAGGAGCGTTGAAATTCAGAGAACGAGCTTATTTGCGTAACATAGGCAACAGATTGCCGAGAGATTATTATTCTCAGTGAGTTGATGAAAGAGATTATTATTCTCAGTGAGTTGATGAAAACGATTAGGGAGAGCTACTACACATTGAGAGACACAGCAAGCGAAATACATATATTCATATGTATTTTGCGAGAGAAAAGTAGAGCTTCCTTGGAATATACAGCCAGGTACACATTTCAATTTGATTTCCATTTCAAGTTCATGTGGCAGGCTACCATATGTATTTTCTTATGGGTCTGTGAATGGACACTACTCACACATTGTGAAACGAATATATGATATTGCGGGTCCTTAATTGGACAATTCACGCACCTTGTGAGGTTTTTTATTACCCTACTAAAAACTTTGAATTTAAACAAAAATTGAGGGACGTGGTAAAGGTTTTTAAATCGGGTATTCTCATGCTTGGAGATACTCTGGTGATATAGGTGGAAGACCAAAGAGAAGACAGTCCAAAGACCTCGTGTATTGATCACGGGATGAATGTATGATTTTTGAGGCCTCCCATCATAGTATATTTGCTTACATTACGGACTCTTATTGATGCTTTTACCCAAAGTTTGAGTTTTTGGAGTGGATTGATTATTGTTGACTTGGCTCATATACACTTTGGACAAAGGAAACTCTGTCGAAATTTTTTTCGGAGAAGTAAAATTGAGCATATAAGTGCATAGAGACACAGGGAGTCCTTAGAACAAGAGGGAAATCATTGAGATTACTTGTGAAGATTCAGTTTTGGGTGCATATTTAGAAAAACAATCAAAATGTTGTCGAATTTTTTCTAGGCCTCACCATAAAATTGCCATAGCATAGAAAAATGCTTAAATTGTAAGGATGGGTGATAATATTGCCCAAATAGTTGGTGATAAGCTGAATAAATATAATTATCACATATGGTCATATAGGATGGAAAATTTCTTGATGGGAAAAGGTCTATGGGGACTAGTGAATGGAGAGGATGAGTGTCCTGAGTTGCCAGAGAATCCGAATGCAGAAGAGCAAAAAGAATATAAAACGTGGATAGAAAAATCTAGAAAGGTTCTCCATTGGATTTGGATATGTATATCAGAGAGCTTGATTCCACATATTCTGAAGGCCAGCACGCCGAAAGAAGCCTGGGATATAATCCATAAGATATATGGTACATCTACGGAAGCTAGAAAAATTCACTTAAAGCGAAAATTGCTTAGCGTATGGTGTAGAAATAGGTCCATAACAGATTATGTGGCCAGAATTAGGAAGATCACTGATGATTTAGCTTCCATAAATTACAAAGTCGAAGATGATGATATGGTTTCAGTTATGCTAAATGGTCTAGGACCACAGTACAAGAGCTTAGATAGTTCTATCTCAGTGAGAGGCACTATGCCTGATTTTGATGAGCTAGTAGCTCTTTGCATGATAGAAGAGGTAAATCTTGATTTGAATGCATCGGGAAGTGGCATTTCGAGAGATCATGCATTCTTTCAGAATAGAGGAAGAGTTTCTAGTCGTGGACGATCATTTTCTAGAAATGCAAATATAGTGGATATGCCAAGAGGTAGAGAAAGATCATACTCTAGAGGTAGAGGAAGATCACAGGCACTTGGAAATTGTTACCATTGGGGTAAGTACGACCATTTTGAGAAAGATTGTTTTCATAAGCAGAATAGTCAAAGAGGAAGAGGTAGAAGCCATTATGCGGCACATGGAAATTTCTCTGCAGAAAGTTCATACAGAGACTATGGCAGAGATAAAATGTTTGCGATGGAGCATGTGCTGAATAGTATGTCAAAGCTTGGAAACAATATGAACTGGTACATAGACTTTGTTTGCACAAATCACATGACGAGTATTGGAAATTGGTTTGAATCAAAAGAGGCTTTGAAGACTAAAGAGTATGTGGCAACTGGTGACGATACCTTACATGTGATTAACAATGTTGAGAATGTATCGCTAGTACAAAGAAATGGTATTCGAAACACATTAAGTGATGTATTACATGTGCCTAGCATTACTAAGAACCTAGTTTTGGTTGGTCAGCTAGCAGATCAAGACATGAAAGTTATTTTCAATAAACATGGTTGTTTTATACATGATTTCAAAAATGAAAAAAGAGGTAAATTACTTGGTCACGGAAAGAAGATGGGTAGATTGTTCACGTTTGATATGGGTACACCCCTTTATGAGAACATGTATGCCAAGAATAGTGAATATTCAGATGTAGCTGAATTATGCATAAATGAATCGGTCATATCAATTTGAGAAATTTGAAGTCCATGGAAAAGCAAATGTTAGTGCGTGGATTACCAAGATTTTATCATTTAAACTTTGAAAGAATATATGAAGCATGCGCATTTGGAAAACATCAACGTATGAAGTTTCCCAGAAGAGAAATGCACAGGAGGAGACCTCTAGAGCTAATCCATAGTGATGTGGTTGGACCAGCTAGAACAAAATCAGTTGGTGGCTCACTATATTTTTTGATATTCGTGGACGTATATAGCCTATATACATGGATTTACTTCCTGAAACATAAGATTGAAGTCTTCGAGTGCTTTGTGAGATTCAAAAATATGGTTGAAAAGCAATTGGGAATGTATATAAAATGCCTAGGATTAGATTCAAGAGGAGAATATATCTCAAGAGAATTTGATCAATACTTAAGTGATCATGGAATCAGAAGGCAATTATCTTGTAGATACACACCACAGCAAAATGGTGTTGTAGAATGCAAAAATCGTGTGATTGAGGAAGTTGCTAGAGCCATGTTGAATGAAAAGAACATGCCAAATATGTTTTGGGCTGAAGCTTTTCATATAGTTGTGCATGTTATAAATAGAGCTCCCACAGGCATGGTTCATGATCTCACTCCTTATGAGAGGCTATGGAAGCATAAGCCTAATGTTAGCTATTTACGCGTTTTTGGAAGTATTTATTATGCGCATGTGCCTAGTCAGTTGAGACATAAGTTTGAGGCATAATCTGAAAAGTGCATATTTGTTGGATACTCAGAAGACAAGAAGGGATATCGATGTTATAATCCTGTTACAAAAGAATGTATAGTCAGTAGAGATGTTATATTCGATAAAAAAGCATCATGGTACGCACCCAAAGACGTGGCTATGATAGAGAATGATATGGATGATTCTATCCATAATTTTCATGATGAGCCGAGAACAAGTCGTAGGAATTTTGACCATGAAGAGAGTCAAGACTATGGTTCATATGAGTTTCCTACACCTGAAATATCATGGAGTGAAAATGCAAAGGGAAAGATACGTACATGTCTTATTCAGATATTGAAGATGAGATAGTTATGCCGGCACGTTGAAAAATATGAAGGAAAAATATGTTCCCCCACACGCAAGGAAAGAGACACATGAAGAAACACCTTTGAGACGATCTACGAGAGTAAAACATCCTGTGGATAGATTGAATCTATACAATAACTCTATGAAGCTTCATTATGCATAAATAACTTAGAGAATCAAGCATGATGAACCAAAGAATTTTCATGATGCGTCACAAAGTGAAGATTGGTGCAAAGCAATGGATGATGAGATGAATGCATTGAAGAAGAATGATACATTGGATTTAGTGAAATTTCCACCGAATAAGAAAGCTATTGGATGTAAATGGGTATACAAAGTGAAGTGCAAAAGTGATGGTTCATTGGAAAGATTTAAAGCGCGTCTAGTTGCAAAAGGATATGCACAAGTATATGGATTGGATTATCATGAAACGTTTAGTCCAGTGGTGAAAATGACAACAGTGAGAAGTATGATTGCATGGGCTGCTATGAACAATTAGAAATTGTATCAAATGGATGTTAAGAATGCATTCTTGAATGGCAAATTGCATGAGGAAGTCTATACGCAGCAACATGAAGGTTATGTGCATCCAAAGTATCCTGACTATGGATGCAAGTTAAAGAAACCGCTTTATGGTTTGAAACAAGATCCAAGAGCATGGTATGAACGATTCACTAAGAAGTTGTTGGATTTGAAATTTATGCAATCTAAGGCTGATTATTCACTGTTTGTCTGGAATCAAAAAAGTGAAACGATTCTATTAGTGATCTATGTCAATGATTTGATCATTACTAGCAATGATGAGAAGAGGATTGATGATTTGAAAACGCAACTGAAATCTGAATTTTTGATGTCAGATTTGGGAGAGCTAAAATACTTTTTGGGAATTGAAGTAATTTCAATGAAAGAGGGAATTTGGATGATACAACGTAATTATATGTTGACAATGCTTGAGAGATTTAGTATGAGTGCTTGCAAACCTGTTGATATGCCACTTGATGTGAATGTTAAGCTTATGGATGATGGAAAGTACTTGCATGATGCCAATATGTATAGAAAGATGGTTGGAAGTTTGATTTATGTAACAAAGACAAGATCGGATTTGAGTTTTGCAGTCGGTTTGGTGAGTAAATTTATGCAAAAACCATGTAGAGTGCACTTGGATGCAGTGCGACGCATATTGCGATATGTGAAAGGAACATGTAACTTTGCCTTGTTTTATGAGAGAAAAGTTCAGCCATGTATATATGCATACACAGATGAGAATTGGGTAGGAAATGTCATGGATCGAAGGTCAATGATGGATTTTCATTTTCACTTGGAAGTGCAATCATTTCTTGGAGTAGCAAGAAGCAACCAACTGTCGCCTTGTCAAGTACAGAAGCTGAATATAGAGGCATTACACAAGCTTTTTGTGAAGCAACATGGATTAAGTATCGACTCGAAGACATGGGAGTCTACATCGATGGAAAGGTAGGCATCTATTGTGACATGTTAGCAGCATATTGTTATCGAAGAATCCAGTTTATCATGCGAGATCGAAGCACATCGAAGTTCATTATCATTTTGTTCGTGAGAAGGTCATCATAGGAGAAGTGGAGTTGATTCACATCAATACTGGAGAACAAGTGGCGGATATCTTCACGAAAGCTCTTCCCAAAGAAAAGTTTATCTACTTCAGAGAAGCTTTAGGAGTTAGAAAGCTTTAGTTTGTATCTAGATTTCATTTCATGTTATTTTATCTTGTATGGAGATATGTATTTCTTTCATTTTGTATTCAAGCTCATTCTGAGCTTGAGGGGGAGATTTGATGACCTGGCACATCTGTAAACAACACAAAAAACAAATCATATGTATGAACTCCACCGCCGTGAGCGACTCTTGCCACCGCTCTGTGCATATTGCGGAAAGTCTCTCTCTCTATCTATCTCTTCTCTGTAGATCAATCACGCCATAGTTGCGCTCTTCAACTATCACCTGATAGATTACAACGGAATTTTCGCACAAATGACACAAATTATGTCCGCATGGAAATCAAATTCATTCCCTTTTTTCCATGTAATGGAGTACAACTCCTTTGTACACTACACTTTACATTCTATTTCTTTTCGTTATGCATCCGGAGAAACAACAGGGAATGTACAAAAAAGAAGAGCAAGATAACGTTTTTTGCACTGAAAAGATGGGCAACAGTATAATCTTTAAAGATCCGTAGTTATGTAGTCCAAGGAATAGCAAAATGGGTAGAATCAAAAGAGCCATTACGGACACTTGTAAGAAGAGATCTGCGAATGATAAGGTTTACAGACGCACATGAACAGATCGAAGCTGAATGAAGATTTGAATGCAGCAAAGTTCATACTGCTATGGACGTACGTGATGGGATCACTTTTTTATTCTTGTTCACGATTGTCAATGCCTTGTACGTTGTCGCCTATGCACACCTTTCTCCATGTTGTCAATTATCTACTTCAGGACATTTCTTGCAACGGCAATTGTATCTTTACGGACATCACAAGTTCTGTCATCAGAAGGGTTGGAGTCCTATTGCTCTCAAGGTAACATTCTGCATTCTGTCCATAAAAATCTTAAGGGTTGGTTTCGTCCATATAAAAATCTGTTGAAGGTGTTCTTCCGAAGCTTACAAAACTAAAGAGGTTAAGTGAATCTCTCTATCCTCTCAGGTCATCCTTACAGATGTGGCGAACATAACTACGCACATAAGAAGTCCTTTTTAGATAATAAAGGAAGTTCGGTAAGAACTTACTCTCCCAAACTTTAATTAATAGAAAGAACAAGTGTACAAGTGAACAGACCTAGCACACATGGGACTCCCCAAAAAAGGAGGGGCCTTACAAATTTTTTACGTTGGTCCAAATTCTGTAGTGGAGGATTTGCCACATCAGAATGGATTTTTTTTCTTAATCTAGGTGAGGGATGCCAAAGGATTTGGAACTTAAGATCCCATCTAAAACTTAACTAATCCAGATACCATCTCCTATTTAACGATTAAAACTTAAAGGATTGAAACTTAAGATCATATCTAAAACTTGATCAATCTAGACACCATCTAAAACTTGATCAATCTGGACACCATATAAAAAGTCCTTGAGATAAGTCCGCAAAGATGAGACCTTTCTGCTAGAGAGGAAGCTGCCAAAACTATAGCTGTTTTTGTCCACAATGAAGCACAAACGCCATTCTCATCCATCCATGAGTTCCAAATTCCAATAGCTGTGTGCGTAGGTTGAGTCTATGGTATATGCGTCTGAACTCTTGGAAACTTACGAAGGCCTTTTTGGCAACAAAGAAGAAGAAGACGAAGGGGGAGAAGAAGAAGAAGACGAAGGGGGTATATGTTCCTTTAATGTCAAGCTTCGTGTTTCTCCTTCGTCAAGGATAGCTATCCTTCAACACAAATACTTCCATCTTTAAGAGAATGAAAATTCATTTTCGAGTTGCCTAAGACGCTTCCAAAAAAACATATTTGGAGTCTCTAGCCTCTCTTAGGCTCACTTCATATTGTGCGGTGGCACCACTGTGCTCTGCTCATAGTCAAATGAGGGGCTCCCATGTGCCAAACCTCATTCAGTCTATGATGTGGCATTACTGCTATGCAGTTTTATTTAAGGCTAGATTCAGATTCGGGCACCTACACTGATAGGTTTTTGACCACAGTTTCAAGTGGAACAAAATAGATCATCTTGTTCCATAGGCTCTTAATTCAGACAATGCAGCCGAGCAGACGTGACATAACAGAAACGTAAAGCTACTCTCGTTTTTCTTCTGTCAGAGAAAGAAAATTTTTTTTTATAGATAATAAATGAGTTTCACACATAGAGCATTTTCAATACCCCGAACACATCTGGGGCGGAGGCGGAAGGCCAGAACACTCACAGGCCTTTTGTACCTCCTAATCATTAGACTCCAGAGCTGTTTCACTGTTCTATATGAATGCATTTTGCCATACATCACAAAATTATTAGACCAAGGACTTCCAAGACCATCTCGGCACCCCAGTCTGAATCGAGCCTAAGCAGAACACTTTGGGGAATTTTCTTTCAAAATCCCCCCCCCCCCCCAAGTCTCATTTTGGTTACACAAGCTATCAACTCATATTTTGATTTCAAAATTTCAGTGTTCCACCAGTCTCTGTGAATACAAGGCCGGAGGACTTCTTAAGATCCTCACCATTCGAGGAGGAACAAGCTATTTTTTTCTCCTGCTTTTGGAGTGCTAATATGAAACCAACCTTATAGGCAGGTCGTGGCACATGTCTTTCTTTTTTTTAAATAAATAAAGTTCGGCCTTATCCTACTCTCCCAGACTTGAATTAATTAAATGAAAAGTACAAGAGAAGGGGAATAGTGCCCACAGGATCCCCGAATCCCACAGACAGAGGGTAGCTTTTACAAAGTTTAGATGGCATAACATAGAAGGGAAATCACCCTCACATCACTCATATGCGGGGCCCACATGGGATTAAGCTTGTTGCTGGTCAAAAGGATCACTAGATGAGGTCTAAAGGGGGTTTCTTACAATTTCTCACTCTTTGGGGGAGTCACCAAAGAAATGAGCACATATTTCCCGCCAGATATTCCATATGACCTTCCCTTTGATGGCGTTCTAGAGAGTCCCGAAGCAACCAGTCGCTTCTCCCGGCAGAGCTTGCTTCCAACGGATATGTTTCTGAGGTCTAATTTTCTTTCTGAGCCTTCATGCAAGACCTTGCAAAGCTTACATGAAGTTGTAGAGGAGGTTGAAAACCTCACATCCCCATCATGCAGAGCCCACTTGGTTTTAAGCTTATTGTTGACATACTATAGCTCTTTGTGATGTGTGAAGGAGGGGTTTTCTTACAGTTAGCAATTCTTTTACCAAGAAGGAATAGGGACTTCTCGAGTGACCACTCCTTGGGGGTATTGCCAAAGTTTTGAGCGCATCTTTCCCGCCAAATCTTCCAAAGAATCTCTCCCCTGATCGCATTCCACAACGCTGCAGAGCAACCGATCGCTTCACCAATAAGGGCTCGCTTTCAATTGATTTGTTCTTGGAGTCCCAGAGACTGACCAAGGATTGTCCATAACCGAAAGGATTTCGTGCAAGAGAAGAACAAGTGGCCAATATCCTCTTTGCTACAGTAATTGCTTGCACCAGGGCACAACACCTCATATCTTGTTAGCTTTTGCATTGCTCCATATTCCAGAGTGTAAAATTTGCCATAGGAGGAACGACTTTTTGGTTTGAATGAGAGGGTGCCAGATAGACATAAATTTCATCTCCCAACAAAGATGCGTCCAGTTGAGCACTATTTCTTGTTGAGACTGATGTGAATGTCATTGCTAGCTTTGACATATGGAAGCTTGGAGAGGCGACTACCATTATACCATTAAAGGCCCATTAGGTCCGGAGTGTCATGTCCCATAAGTAGTTAGATTTTAGAGTGGTCGTAAGCATGGCATCTTCTCAATAATACATTCCATTCCTCATATCTGACCACAGCACTAGGGTCAAGTTCCTCAAAGTTCACCCATTTGTTCTTGTCCTATTTCTAGAGGTGCTTCCATTATTTGAATCCCTTATTCTAGAGTCTCTTGGCACTTAAGACATTCCAAGGCTCCACATTTCTCATGCCTTGGATCGGGAACCAAATAGAGTCATTTTGTCTTATACCTACAGCCCACTTCCAATCTTCACTGATTCTGATGTGTGGTTTGAATTTGTTCCAACTCAACTACAAAGATCTTACCAGGATCGATCCTTTGGGAGAGATCGGAATCAGAGAGAATAAGAGGGTGAGGATGTCGAGGTTTTTTCATCCAGGGTAGCCCAATAGAGAAATTGCATTCGTGTTTCTGAAAATTAATGTGGCCTAGGAGGAATCTCTGTTGCACCAGGCCTTAATCATCCACTTTGTCGCAAGTTTATTGGCCATGCTGCCAATTCCGTAATACCCAGACCTCCACTCTCCTTTTGGCTAGTGCATATGGACCATTTGATTTTAGGGACACCTCTCTTGTTATGGTCCACAGTCTAGAGAAGGTTCCTAGAAGTACTTTCCATTTTGGCTAATTCTTGATCCTTTGGTCTCTAGCAAGAGAGAAAGTATACAATTGAGGAAATAAGGAACTTGTTGATCACCATGGCCTAGCTAGCACAACATGGCATCTTTGAATGCATCCTTATGATGTTGAATTTGTGTCCACCTCTACCTCTATTGTTTCCATATCCACCTCTTCCACTTCCTTTCTGGGTCTTCATGTTGAACCAAAAATCTGAGCGGTGTGATTGGTCTTATTGAAGATGAAAAAAGGTTGAACATTCTAACCTTTGGCTTTTTCATGCTTTGGTCCTTTCTTCTTCCCCTTTCCACTTCCTCTTGCTTGCGAACTTGGCTTGGGAAGTCTCCTCTTCATCTTCTTTCTTCTTCTTGCCCTTCGGCTTCTTATGCTTCTTATCTGCATATAGAGCACTAGTTGAATTACCATGATAGGAGTTACCTTCATTTATGCTATTGTTGGCCGCTTGATTGAAGAGTTGACCAAGAAAGATGTTGAAGTCTGGATTTTGCACATCCATGATGAGATCATAAGCCGTGGTGAAGGATTGCCATTGCTACTTCAAATCTCATTGAGAATTTGCTTCATGATAGGCTATTCTTCAATCAGCTCTCCAAAGGATGCTAACTGATCCGCAATCTCCTTGACCTTGGTAACAAGTACTATGATGGTTTGTTTAGGTGTCTTATTCATTTGGTTGAACTCGTTCCAAAGATAATTCTTTCTTGCTTTGGTACTAGCAGAAAAGAAAGTCTTGAGGGCATCCCAAGTCTCTTGAAATGTCTTGCATCCTCTAATATGTGGTAAAGAAAGTCAGAGATAGAGTTTAGTATGTAGGATCTTGCTTGAGCATCCCTTGTGCACCAAAGTATGAGCTTATATGTCTCCTCTTGTGATGTCCTCCTTTGGATCTTGGAATAGGCATAGCTTCATCACCTACTACAATTCTATAAAGATTTCCACCTTGCAAATAGGCCTCCATTCTGATTTGCCAAGCCGCATAGTTGTGTCGATCAAGCTTCTAGATCATTGAGGGAAAGCCATCACCCATCTTGATCTAGCTTTGATACCACTGAAAGAACTTGGAGAAGCTTCTAGGAGGTAGAACAGTGAGTTGGGAAGCAACAAAGTTTGGTCTAGCCAATCGGCACAAGACTAGCCCTTGATATTATGGATACTCAAATAGACCTTATAGGCATGCGATAAGTGAAATAAGATGCACCATGTACTTTTGAGCATAAAGGCAAAAGATTCAATACAAAACAGATAGGTTCACGCATCGATTACCTCAAAAAACTTACTATCTATGGAAGAGACAATGAACTTCAAATGCTCATAGCGACCAACATGATTACAATTAGAAAAACTCCTTTTATGGGAGTGATACACATAGGTTTGAGTGTATAGAGTGCACAATAGTATAAGGAATAAGCAAAATATTATATAGGAATGAATCAGACACTCAATAGTGGTACATCCTATTTTTCAAGAATACGTAGAGATTGACCTCGAGATATCAAAACTAAGATTTCTCCCAATATACTGAATCAAATGCTTTGAAAATTTAGAAACATAAAATAGACACTAATATCTTTGCAATGAGCCATGTTGCATCCAATTTTTGGATCTATATAGAGAGAGAAGCAACATCTGCAAGCTTATTGTTGTCAAAGAAGATGATGTAGAAAATGAAGGAGCAAGACAATGATGGCCACAAGTGTATGTACTTTGCTTCCATGTATTGTACAAGTGTTTTGAAGTCTTTATGTAGAATCTAGAAGTGATCCACGAATTCTACAAGTGGATTTTGAATTCAAATGAAGGCGGTAAAAGTTCTTGGAGGGAATCAATTCACTTTCCTACAATCTAGGAAAAGTGAAGATCTAGTTTGATCTACTTTTAGGTGATTGATTACAACTCAACCACCACAAATTCGTAGAATTTGGGCTCTATCTTTCTACTTTTACATGTGTAAAGCTCAAGGCTTTTACAATGGTAAAAGATCCATGAAAAATTGTTTTAAAAAATACAAGTGAGCGTAACTAAAAGAAGTCTCCAATGGATATTCCTTCGACGTAATCCAAGCGATAGTTTTTTATGTAGATCAAGTTCACCTCAAGCATAGTGTAAGTTTGATGTTCCAATATTCCTCTCATCTTTTCCATTGGGGTGTGGATTCTTTTTGACTCTTGAATAACTGAAGCCTTGACCAAGTCAAGGCTCTCTCAATGGGTACGTTGTGGGATAGAAACTTGTGGACAATTCATGTTACGACACAAGCTCCATTCAATACAAGCTTGTGTAGCCATCTTGCATTTGCTGCATAAAGTTGTTTCATGATCTAGATAGGGAGGTTGATGGTCATCCCTGTAGTCTCTATCAAAAACAAACTGAAACAAATTGTGTTGTCAAACTAAATTTAAGGTGAGCTTGAATCGCTTCATCTTGTGATTACATAACAAAGATGGGATCATGAAAGTTCTCGATGCATCTTGTGCTTGGTTGTAAAGTGTGAATCAAGTAATAACATCTTGTGAAGTCTGGCTTTGGCAATGGCTCACTGAAATAGTCTACTAATCTGGCTCTCTACCAAATGGTCTACAGCTCCGATGTATTCCGGAGCTACTCAAACTCATGAGAGAAATACAGGAACCAACCCCATATGTTTTTGAACTCACACTTTACTCCCAAATATATGTAGCTTCTTTAAGTGGTCTACCTAGCTCGTTGAACTAGTGTGAGTGTGTGGTCACCTGTTCTATTTGTTTGTCATAGGGATCTTGAATTGGTATAACCCCCAAGTGTCTAAACTGTGCTCGTCTCTCTATGGGATGGTCCTCAACAAGTAAGTTGTTGATGTCTGTTGGTTGTGAACTAGCTCTTGCTTCAACCATAGTGTACTATGATGTGGGGCTTCCTTATAGATATGTTATAATAAGAAGAACACATTAGTATTATCTAAGAATCTTGTTGAGACCTTATTCCCTTTACAATACCAATATGTCTCCCTATATCTCTATGTGTGGTGTTAGTGATTGTGTAATTGATGAGTGTGTGGTGAGAATGTGGGTTAGCATGAAGCCTATATGCATACTCGGGCAATGCATTAGCTCAGCATGCTCCTAATAGTGAGCTTGCCTATTATGATCATTGATGTATCCAGGTAGTCCATTAAGATCATTTTCGACATATGAGAAAGTGTGTAGGGTTTGAGAAGCTAGGAGTTGATCTTTGCATTCCACAAGGTGGGTATATAGAGCCATCACACCATATGTCAATATGTCAATATGTCAAAGACACTCTTCCCTCATGATCTCTATTGACGTCCTATTCAGACCAATCCTTTTTTTTTGGCACATGGTGCATAATCTTCATCACTTCTCTTGTTGATTTTCTTTCTATTGTTCATCATCTCTACGAAGAAGATACTGAGGAATTGTGGATGATAGCATGAGAATAAGTGCAAATGATGGTCATGTCTTTAAGTCCAATGTTTCATAGAAGAAAGATGGAGGGATGGGAAAAAAAAATCAAAAGCAAATTACTTTTGGAGACAGGTACATGGAGACATGAATGGACCAATCGTGTTTGATTATTATAATATTTCTACTTGTGCACCCTAGAAAGCAAAGCAATAAAATAATACTGATCCATGAATAAAAAATGTATTCATGTAGTATGAGGAAATAAAAAAAATAATTTGCACGGGTGATTAAAAGAATAATTTATCATATGAAGTATTAAAATAATGCTTGGATAGAAAAATAGAAAAATAGAAAAATAGGCCATTTCTTAGAGGGCCTGAAGGAGGGCTCTAAATTTTCTTAATGAGGTAACATACGAAAGTCTCCATAAACAATACTTCAATAAAATCGAATTCATAATCTTTGCATTTCTCATGTTCATTGATTCCTTAGAATCCAATCCATTTTCTATTTACGCTTTGTTAGCTTATAAAGCTATTCTATTCTGAGCCATCAAACCTAGGGATGCCCATAAAAAAGAAAATATTTGTTTATAAGAGATTTTTTAATTAAGTATTTTAATACAAATATTTGATATTGCGATATAGATCTTTTGATACCTTAACTTAATTTGATTGTACAATGAAGGGCATAGTATCCATGGGGGACCCAAATCCCACACGATCAAGGGATAAACGTGCAATGAACAAAACTCGAAGGCCCATAAGGGTAGGAATTGAGTAGGGACGGCCCAAAGGTTAGATAAGAAGATTAACTAGTGTATAACTCTTGGAGAACACGATCTTTACCATCATCTATGATATCTAACTAGAGCATCCGAAGGCCAATGAATTCCCAAAAGGAATTGGTTTTCATCTCATCACAACATGTGGATAAAGAACATTCTGCCAATGTAGCCAGTGGGGCTTGAAAAAAAGAAGGTGTGCACGTTATTTAAGTTGGTTGGGCCCTTCACCTCTCAAGGTTGGGGGCAAGGGTTCAACCCCTATGAGTTGCGGTTGGACACCCCTCACCATTTGGGAAGTGAGATATTAGACAAGCCCTTTCTGGGATCCATTAGGCCTTCGAGCTATGCAATTCAAACCAATTATTTCATTTAATCTTTGGGCCGTCTCTTCCTAATATCGACCTTAGTGCATCTTCGAGCTATGTATGCTAGTAGTTGCTATGCATCCAACCCTTACTTTGTGGGATTTGGGGGGCTCAGTGGATGCTATGCTCATTTTTATTGTACTTTCAAATTAATTCAAAGTAATCTGAAAGAGTAGATCTCAATCATTAAAGTTAAAAAATAATAATAGAAAAAAGAAAAATACAAGAAGATCGGGGATAGTTACATAGCACGTTAATAAGCGTTTCATTTTTTACGGGGGATTTGATAAACGTATCATTTGTTTCATACAAGGTCTGCTTATGATTTCCTTAGGAGAGATCTTGATGATGAAGGGCAGGTAGAGGTAACGCGTCAGACTAAGGAATACTCCTGGATAGAGAAGAACTTCGCTCTATTATTACAGATGGGTTGGGCGAATTCGTGTGTGTGTTTGTGTGAGAGAGAGAGAGAGAATCGTATGCCTCTTTTGGAACATACATGTAGTAAACGAGAAAGTACCGTATGTACTGAACGAGAAAGTACCGTATACGCGTATCGAAATACATACATGCAGTTTGAGAGAGAGAGAGAGAGAGAGAGAGAGAATCGGATACTTCTTTTGGAACATACATGTAGTGAACGAGAAAGTACCCTATGTACTGAACGAGAACGTACCGTATGCGTCTATCGGAACACATTATACATACATGCAGGTATATATAAATATATACATATATATAGAGAGAGAGAGCTGTTTCGATTTTATTTTGTCATATATAAATATATATATATATATAGAGAGAGAGAGAGCTGTTTCGATTTTATTTTGTCAGACTCAAGGTTGCCTCAGTCTGCGTATATTCATGCGTCAGAATGTATCGAGATTCAGTCTGCGTATATTCATGCGTCAGAATGTACCGAGATTCACTTCTTCTGCAGCCACGAGTTCGTCCCTTTTAATGTCCACAACTTAACTCTGCTTCTGTTTTTGCAGCAAGATTATTTAGCCATGTATAGAACAATAACGCAGTCACCATTTCAGCAAATCTGCTGGTGCTGATGATATCAACCCACTAAGCGATTACGAATCATTTTTCCCTCTTCAGCTTCTGATCTCTCAACAATATCTCTGGTACTTGGACTGGACTAAGGAGAGTTCTCCAACTCTGCAGTCATTATCCTCTCAGTGGATCTCTGAATGATACGCACCCCATGTATATCTTTAAAAAATTCCCTTACTCCTCGTGGAAAAGGAGATTGCTCCAACTTCATTCCTTTGAAAGGGATAGTATGATTAGCTACTTGAACTGGTACATAAATGCTTGTATGAAGTAGGTTTTTGTCAGCCTAGGGTTTAATCCCCCCCTGTGGTTGCCTCTGCTGTTTGCCTTTGTTATTGGAATTTGGGGCTGTTCTCTTGTAATCTCTTTTTTCTGCATTAATATTATCTTTCCTGTTTCTGCAAAAAAAAATATCTCAGGTACTTCTTCTGTCTTCTCCTTTCAGATGAACTTCTAAATGACCTTTCTGAACTTGTTAATGAGCCTTGAATACATCCTCTCTCAACCTTCTATCGCTTCACGATGTTCCGTGTATCTTCTCTGGTTATTTTCTTACATCTTCTCTCACTGATTGCTGGAATGCCTCTTCTCAAGTTAAAGATGCTGATGTGAGATGATACTGCAGACAAAAACTCACGAGCTCGTACTGACTGTGAATTTGAAGGCAGAAGCTGCAGCCTTTGTAACTTTTATACCAATAATGTGCTAGCCCGTGAGAAAGTGCCAGTTGCTGCTTGCAAACAAATACATGCACACCATTCCTACTTTAACTTCTAAGGTGAGTTCCAGGCATCAATCTCATCCCCATACAGACGGCACAAGATGATCAATGACCACCATCGGTATCGTTTCAATGTGAAACCTTCCAGTCCACCTCGTAATGGATTGGGGATGCTGCCCTTCAGAGACAATTTTTTTTTTTTTTTTTTTTTAATTTTAAGGAAGTTCGGCCTTAGCCTAATCTCCCGGACTTTAATCAAAATAAAGAAAAAAAAAGTAACAGGTGAATGGGACTAGTGCCCATGGGACCCCCCAAATACCACACTACAGGGGAGGAGTATGGCAAGCTAGAGGGCATTACAAATGAGGCGGATAAATTTATCATCACCCTCATGTGGGACCTGTTTGGGTTTCAACTTGTTGTTTTCGAGGAGATAAATACAGTGATGTCTAAACGGTGGAGATCTCTTATCTCGGGAGATTCTTTTACCTAGGAGAAACAAGGATTTCTCGATCGACCATTCCTTAGGAGTTTGACCAAAATTGAGAGCACATCGCTCCCTCCAAATCTTCCAGAGAGTCTCACCTGTGATGGCATTCCACAGCCTCGATGAGCAGCGGACTGCCTCACCCAACATCACCTATTGCCAGTTGATTTGGATCGTGAGTCTCAATACTCGGGTCACGTGAAGCCAGATAACACGTGAGTCTCAATACTCGGGTCTTCGATGCACCGATGGCAACGCTTGCACCATGGTGGCACACCACAGATTTTGTTAGCCCTTGCATTGGACCAGATGCCTTTATGCAATATCTGCCACATGAGAACGGATTTTTTGACCTCAATTAGGGGGTGCCAAATAGACATGAATTTAGTTCCCACCGAAGTTTGGTCCAAGAAAAGCACCATCTCTTGTTAAGAGTATGGTGAACATCTAATTCCTCTTTGAAGTTGGGGGTGCTAGATAACTTGTTACCATTGCTCTATTTGAGGCCCTCCAGGCAAGGAAGATCGTGACCGCAGAGAAGGCGGGTAGTTGAGCCGTCCCATGCTAAACACCTGCTTTGAAGAAGAGTCCATTCCTCAAAGGTAACTCTAAGTCTCGGATCCAAATCTTCGAACCTAATCCACTGGCTGGTCTCCTGTTTCCAGAGTTGTTTCCATTGTTTGAACCCCTTGTTCCATAACCGCTTTGCAGTTGGGAGGTTCCAAGACTCCACCCCCCTGATGCCGTTGATCGGGAACCAAATAGAGTCATTTTGTCTTATCCTAGCCGCCCACTTCCACTCATCACTGATTCTGATGAACAGTTTGGCCTTGTTCCAACTCTTCCATAAGGAACACATGAGGCTAGAGCCTTTAGGGGACACCGGATGGGGGGAGAACAAAAGCGTGAGAATCCCTATGTCCTTCCAACCAGGATGGCCAACTGAGGTAAGGTCTTCCATGTTTCTGAAGATCAATTTAGCCCAAGAGGACTCCCTATTGCTCGAAGCCTTGATAAGCCACTTTGCCGCCAGCTTGTCAGCCAACCCAACAATATCCAAAATTCCCAAGCCCCCTGAGTCTTTAGGGCTAGTGCAAGTTTCCCATTTGATTTTGGGAATCCCCCTCCTGTTAGGGTCCCTAGTCCAAAGGAAGTTTTTGCAGATTCTTTCCACTTTGGCCAAGTCTTTCTCCTTAGGTCTCCAACACGAGATAAAGTAAATGATTGTAGACAGCATAAATGTGTTAACAACCATAGCACACCCTGCCAAGTTGACTTGCATACCTTTCCAATGATTCAACTTGCTATCAAGCTTGGATAGCACCCAGTTCCAGCGTTGGTCCATTGAGATGTCGAATCCCATCGGAATGCCAAGGAGACGGAAGACTTGACCGCTAGGGATAACTTGACACCCCTGATCCACCAACAATTGGGGAGTAGCTCCGCTGATTGCTATAAAAGCAGTTTTAGCATGGTTGATTTTTGAGCCTGACGCCACACAAAAGGTGTCAAGGCAGCACCAGAACACCTCAATGCTCTTTATATCGTTATGCACAAAGGCATTCATGTCATCAGCACAAATTCTCGCAATCATTTGGCCGTGATTTAGAGGTAAGGAAAGACCCTTGAGATTGCCAGCGTCCATGTGATGCTTTAATAGGCAACTGAGTCCATTCGAGGCGATAGCGAATAGTAATGGGGCCAGAGGGCAGCCTTGCCTAATTGATCTTTTTAAACGAATGGGCTCAGATAGCTTACCGTTGATATTTATTCTAGTTGAAGCATTTCCAAGAAGAGTGGAAACCATCTTCGTGAACTTTTGGCTACATCCAAGGTCTTTCAATGATTGAAGAATAAAGTCCCATTCCAATCTGTCATACGCTTTGTCGAAGTCGATCTTAATGAATACCAGATCTTGAGCAGACTCCTCAACAAAAGCAAGGCCTTCCCAAATATCGACAATTGCTTCAAGTATAGATCTACCTTTGATAAAACCTTTCTGGTCCTCACGCAGCCATGACTTTAAATGACAAGAGATTTTGTTGGCGATAACTTTTGCAATTATCTTGTATCCTGTTTGGAGCATGGTAATCGGTTTTGTTCTTATCTCCCCTTTTGTGGACTCAAGATGGTGAAGCATTAAATATAACATAGGGTTAGGAGATAAAGTGCCATGAACTCGTGTGAATGCATGCATGGTGATGAGAACCCTAGTAAGGGTTGAACCCACACTATCCCTCCCATGATCCCACCTTACGAACCCACCTTAAACTTCAAGTGTGCGAAGTATACCTAAGCTTTGTAAATCAAAGGGGATACGTATGGAATGGAGCATATAGTCGTGCGCATGCAGACATACTAGGGCAGCCTTTCTTTCATGCAGATGGCCGCACCTTTAGGTATGCAAGATATATCTAGGCATTTTGGATAGGATATAGAAAGAAGGTAGGGTCATCTGGATGCAAACAAGCTATGGCACACGTATGGAATGAAGACAGGGCGGCTGCCCGACAGTGGAATTCACCCAAGAAATATTCAGCTGCTGGACGCACATTAACCATCAGATTTTGGAAAGCTTGAATGGAAATAAAAAAAGAGCTATAATTTCAATTCTGAGATCATTTTTTATTTTCAGTTTTTGATAGAGAATGCTATATGGATAGGATGGTTGTCATACCCTCATAACAAAAGGGTAAGTATTAAAACTCACAAATCCTTTAAGGTTCCACTACGCCTATGGAAGGTTTCATTCAGAAACGGCATTATTATGAATGCTCATATTCAACTCCGGAGGATGTTCAATGCCACTGAATGATGCATGAGGGAAATTCACGAGAACATTGAGATGTTGCTTTGAACAAATTATGTTGCAGATACTATATGGTTGCTCTACTATTAATGTCATTTGTGAGACAAGCATTCGGTTATAAGACTCGACAGGATATGGGCAGATCAATGAAGCTTCAAACATTGGAGTCATAATTTTAGAGCCTGTAGGGACTTTCCTATTTCCAACAAAACATACTTGCCTAATGTGGCTCATCATACACAAAGGTTTGTGGGCTGCTCAATAGGATCACATATGCAGAGAAGGAGATCATCAGTGTAAAGGTTTTATTAAGGAAGAGGACATTGTGCATATCATGATATCTTGCCCAGGCATCGAAGTTATGCTAAATCAATTGCATACTGCTTGTATGTGTTTTCATCCTCAAAGTATCACGGGGACGATCTAGTATAATGATGTAAGCATATGGAACTTAAGCAGCGATGTGTACTTATGGTACTGCTGGACACATAGGAATGGGTTGTTATTCTGTAGAAATACCAGCTGATTTATAATATTGAGACAGATTGTTAAGAATGCTTTGTATTAATGAAAAATGTCCCTTATCAATTTCCTGTTGATTCCTGTTCAAATCTATAAAGTGGCGACAATATGTCTCCTTAGCCTTGTATAATCCCTCTAGATGTATAATGGCCCATAACTGTATGGACATGTGAGTATGAACTTGTAATTATGGAGCTCCGCTTCGGTTACTCTTGAGGACTTGTAATCTCTTCATTTTTCTATTGCTATTAATCCAGCTTAATCCATCACTCAAGAAAAGAAGTGGGTATAATCACCTGTAAGCAAACAGGCTTGTGAACTGCATTTCATGTAGATGACGACGTTTTTAAGTGTGCGTGATACACCTAGCCATTGCGAGTGAATGGAAATAAGGTATACAGCGAAGGTAGGGTCGTCGCATCTGATGCAAACAAGCTACGGGAATTTGCGACATCGGAAAGATAAATCGTCCAAAAAAACAATTTGAAAACTCTGATTCACGATGTGATGGAGCTCGGAAGCAGCAGCTTTGTACTGTTTACCCGTTTTCGTATTAAAGTTCGTGAAACATTTACTGAGTATGCAAGTTATGAAACAGTGACCCTGCGTTGCTAAAACGCATAGAAAAGGCAGAAAGCTACGATGCCTGTAAAAGGTCTATAACCGTGCAGGCGTTACATAAGGGATTTCAGAATAATGAGCTGACGGGGTAAAACTATGAAAGCTGTAAACGAGTGCCTCAGTAAAAGGATTACAATTGTGAAGAATGCCTCACATCAGAACATTCAGACCAATGGGCTGACTGAGTAAAGCTATGAAGGTTACAGACGAATGCCTTTAATTTATTGCATTCAAGACGTATGTGCGTTTCGGGCATGCCAAAGGCTGCTCGTTGTTGTACTAACCTGTAAACATTTTTCGTACTCACATGCTACTATGTCTGTCGAATAATTCGTTTTTGTCGTTCCCATTGAAAAACGCAGAGAGAGAGAGCTAGAGCTAGCTAGCTAGCTATTGTCCTTTTTGTGGCCTTTAACGGACGATTTTTACAGCTAGCTGTTCTCCTTCTTGCGTTCTTTGGAGGAAAAGTATTAGGGAAACTGTTGGAACTCGTTCGGAGAGTGCCTCAAGTGACATAATGACATCGTGGACACGAGCCTTGGGCTTCATTAAATTTCTAATGAAGCCCTGGACATCCAAAGCGAAGCTTGATATGAA
The DNA here is from genome assembly GCA_020310875.1 of Ceratopteris richardii. NCBI lineage: Eukaryota > Viridiplantae > Streptophyta > Polypodiopsida > Polypodiales > Pteridaceae > Ceratopteris > Ceratopteris richardii. The sequence goes on along the minus strand of CM035419.1, from coordinate 116,930,144 downwards.
GCTTTTCACTAAATAATAGGGCTTCACTCTTCCATCCTATGTATAAAGTTATACAAACATACATACCTACATATGTATGCACATTAAACATACCTACATACATCATTAGAATGTAGGATTATAATCCAATACGTGTACGTGAATGTAGGATTAGAATACACTTGCGTTTGGGAATAGGGATCTGATTCTTAGAGTCACATGTTTGAATGAGGTACCTTTTGGAAACTACGGGTAAATTCCACACAAAGATAAAGATCTTGGACAACTATAACATCAATGATCAATTTAATTGATTTTGTTCAACATGTTTTTAAGAACATCAGGCATACTCATTTATCTAATCTAAAAGACAAAATCGTTAAGAAGCAAGAAATATGATGAAGTTATAGGTAGTAGTTCTACAAAATCTGATGCATTCGGGTTTATGATCTTTATGTGTAACATATTGATTTGAAAAGATTGTTCATAAAGGTGTTAAATTTAAGTTAGTTCCTTGATATTACATCATACAAGGATGAATTAACATTGAATTACTTTGAAAAGTCGGGACATTTAAAGAGAATTCGGAAAAGAGACAGAAAGAGAGATTCTAACAGACGTAGTTTGAAAGGTAGTTGGAAAGGTAATACATAAAGTCCAAGTTTAACGGAAAAGAGATTCTAACAGATGTAGTTTGAAAGGTAATACATAAAGTCCAAGTAGATCGTATTAAAAGACCATTTTAATTGAATATATTTAGAAAGGTAACAAAAACGGTACATGGAGAAACTAAGTTGAGGGCTTGTTTTAAGCAACAAGGGAGACAGATAAAATTGATAGTTACTAGATCTCCAAAAATTAATGGATTAAAAGAAAAACCTGATTTGAATAGAAAAAGTGTTGCAAGCTTAAACATGTAACACTCCTCAATAGATTCAATTAGACATATTCCACTTTCCAAATCAATGAGAAGTTTGTGGGCATGGAAGTGTTAGATAGATGGCACATGGACATCTAACCCTCTGAAGTGATTGCACATGGGATAGAGCCTCATAGACTACCTCCCATTGTGATCATCCCTCTCTCTATGCGTGTGTGTGTGTGTGCATATGACAATGTGCAAGTGCAGTGACTCCCGTTTCACCTCATTGCTGATGGAGGATCTTAAATCTCTCGATTTTTTCATGCATTAAGGTGTCATCGATCATTAGATTCAAATTAGAAATGAGAAGATAAATTTTAAGAGTCCATCCCTTATGCCTATCCATCTCGAACGATGAAGTCACAGAGGAAAGAAATGATCTTACCATCTCACAGCCTCCTGACTCATAGTCTGTGCAAGTAGGTTGTCGAACCTCTCTTCTATTTTTTGATTGATTAATCCAATCCACCTAAGACCCATACTCCTAAATCCAATCAGCTACTAAATGCCCCAAAAAGGTATAATTGACTTTCAAGTTCAACATCAAAGCATTGTTTGAAGCTTCTCTAAAATTGTGGAGCCTTGTGATGAAGCCTGGATCAAAATCTACGGTGTCATTTGATGGCTCAAACCCCTCTTGATGCCCCATGGGGCTTCAAATCTAAGCACTGACCACTACCAAAAGGAGAAACAAAGGATATTCATCGAAGCATGAGAAAGCTACACGAGTTAGGTTCTATGGAAAATTTTTCAAAGAGAGATAATAAGATTAGAAAAAGAATTGCAATATTTGTGTGCTACACATGTTTATTAAGAGGATCTAATATCTAACGTGAGAAAAACAAAGAAAAACATTGTGCCATTGCAATGCTTGAAGGCAAGATAGATGCTCCGATTAATTTTAAGAAACGATTAGAGGAAAAAATGTTTTTCCAAGAGGGAAAGAATTTTATAATGTAAGGTTGTGACATGAGTATTTTCTTGGTTTAGATAGATCTAAATTTAGACATTAATTGTTTAGTCTTGTGTGTGCAACAATCCCTATTGGTTTATTTAAGTATAAGTTAATGTGATCTATAAATGGACTATTATGGTGTGGACCTATAGTGAGAGGACTTGAGTTATATTCTTGCAAGGAGAACAAAGAGTAAAGTATATTTAACTCAAAACCAAGCAAAAGATTCTAGAAGATTCTATTTTCGGTTAATTAGGGCACTTGGTGCACATGTAGGTACATTGAGTACACTTGTATGGATAGTATCAACCTATGTGAGTAGGTGAAGCCTTGAAAAGAGCAATATATAGAGTCATAAGGCTGGGAGGAGACTCAACTCTCTACTTGGTAGTGTTCGTAATTCTCTACCTCATCACACAACCCTCTTCATAATAGAGAGCAAGTAATTTTTTCAAGCATCACATGTTTGAATGAGATGAGAATGTTCAATTTCAATCAAAGGTGCTTTCTTTCAAATATATATATATATATATATATATATATATATATATATGTATATATATATATATATTTTTTTTTTTATTTTTTATTTTTTTTTTTTTAAAATTTTTTTTTTAATTTTATTTTTTTTTGAGGGGGTATGAAGTTTAATCAAGTACTTTTAGCATTTGTGAGAACCAAAGACACTATCTCATATGCAAAGCATTGGCATGTATTCTTTGTCCATTTGTATTTTGCTAGATTGCTTCACCTATGGAAATCTATAATGGTGTACTCTCTTCCCAAACATGAGACACCTCTAAACATGTGTCTAAAGGCTATATTTTGGGAAAATGCAATGTTCCTTCTTCCCAAAAGATGGTTTAGTTATAGCTACTCATAAATTTTAGCTTGTTTCATAGCGATGTTTGTGGTCCTATTCAAACACCTTCATCTGGAAATTGCCTATACTTCATGACTTTTGTTGATGAATTTTCTAGGCACGCACATTGCATGGATTTGTCGATTGAAAGCAATTTTTGAAGTGTTTATGTGCTTTAATTAGCTCTTGGTTATGGTTGAAAGTTTATCTGCATGTAAAATGGACACCGTCCATCTTGATCGAGGAGGGAATATACATCTTTTAAGTTAAATGCATTTCAAGCTAAGCATGAGATAAGACATCAATGTATAGTTCCATATACACCCAAGAAAATGGAGTTCTAGAGAGGAAGAAAAGGTCTCTCATGGAAATGGTGAGGTTTATGGTAAAATGTTAGACATTACCAGATAGCTTCTCGTTGTTAATATGTGTGCAATGTATGTATTTAATAGCTCTCCCACCAAAGCACCACATTCTATCACTTCATCTAAGGCTTGGCATGGCTTCCAATGCTTTTTTGCTCATCTATATGTCTTTGGTTGTTTGAGTATGCATTGGTGCATGAAAAACAATGCAAAAAACTAGATGATAAAGTAGTGAAATGTACTTGTGTTGGGTATAGTTCTAAAAGCAGAGGATATTGTTTATATCATCCACAAACTGAACAATTCTGGTTAGCCATGTAACAAGGTACAATGGATGTGCTTATGAGGAGTGAAGTGAGATCCTCCTTAAATGGAGTTGAGCACAAATTTCCTTGCATGTGGGATGAATGGACTTGCATGAGAATGAATGTATAGTTGGACAAAAGGGTGAAGGATGGAACTCTCAACACCCCCCTTCCATGTGATGATCCTTTTGTTTTTAATGTGGGGAATTAGTGACATATGGAATTAATAGTCCACTAGTTTTTAGGATCTAAGAACATATGGGATCCTTAGACATAACCTAGACATATGGGATCCTTAGACATAACCTAGACATATGGGATCCACGTTTGGGACATATGACATCCCTTTGTTTTTACTTGCACGAGCATATGTGATCCATGGTGTGTGGGACATATGGCATCCCTATGAACTTGAAACATATGGGATCCTAAGACATATACTTGGACATTTGGGATCCAAGTGGTTTTGTGGGGATCTAGGGACCTATGAGATCCCTAGAAATATAGGGTTTACATCATGGGGTAGGTGGTGCATATGTGGATCCATTTGTTAACTTTATTCTTGGTGAAGACCTTTGTGATATATCCTTCTTTTGATCCATTGATGGGATTTTTGATAGGGACCTTTTTCTTCTTTCTTGTTGTTGATGAAACCCTTATTTTTCCTTCTTGTTTGAGTATTAGCCTTATTATTGACTTTGGGTACCATATGTAACATGATTGGACGTGAACCATTAGCGATGTTATATGCTCTTAATAAACTCAGACATTATTTGTTGGGTAATAAAGTTGTTTTTTGTGTAGACCTCCAGGCTTTGGTGTATCTGATCAAGAAGCCTCTATAAACGGGAAGATTGGCAAAGTGGATGCTTCTATTATAGGAATTTGATTTTGTTATTATTCATACTCCATGCAAAGAGCACACAATGGCTGATTATTTTAGTAGATTAGAGTCAGGGGAAGCACCAGTAGGAGTAAATGATGAGTTTCCATATGGGGAGTTATTTAATGCTTAGATTGCTAACTCTAATTCTTGGTATGATCATTAGTTAGCATTTTTAAGAGATGGAGCATTGCCTCAGTAGTTTATACGTGATCAAAGGAAGAATTTTGCTTTGAAAAGTAGGCCTTATTTGGTAATAGCACGTGCATTGTACAAAAAGGAGTGGATTGGGTCATTCAAAGGTGTGTACCAGATTTTGAGCAAACGGCTGTTTTGCAGAAAGCACATTCAAGAGCAGCAAGAGGACATCTATCAAGGGATATTATAGGTAAAAATATCTTACAAGCAGGATTATGGTGGCCTATAGTATTAAAAGATGCTCATGAATTTTCCAAAAGATGTGTTATTTGTCAGAAAACATGCCAACCAAATAATTTGGATAGGATATCTGATCATCGAGTTTTGCCATTGGATCGATTTCAAAAATGGGGCATGGATTTTGTTGGGCCTATCAAGCCTATCACTCAGCAAGGGAATAGATATATTTTTGTGGCAACATATTATTGCACAAAATGGGTGGAAGCAATAGCAATGAAGAATAACAAGGCATCTAGTGTCGCAAAATTCCTCTACTACAACATTATGACCAGATTTGGGTGTCTCGTAGAATTGGTGAGTGATAGAGGTGCTCATTTTCTTAATGAAGTCGTTTCAGAGCTAACAAGAACACATTTGATTATGCACAAAAGGTCTACTGCTTATCATCCATAAGCAAATGGTCAAGCAAAAAGCACTAAAAAGACTTTGCTGCGTATTCTTAAAAAAATAGTGCATGATAATCAGAAAAATTGGGACTTGTTGTTAGACTCATCATTGTGGTCATTCAAAGCAGCTTTTAAGGTAACAACAAGAATGATACCATTCAAATTCATATATGGCTTAGAAGTAGTAGTTCCAATGGAGTTTGTGGTCCCAATTTCGATAGTAACAACAGAGAAGATGTCTCCTGAATTATTGTTCAAGCATCAAAGTAAGTATCTTCTTCAATTGGAGGAGGATTATTTAGTTAGTGCATACATAACTTAGGTTATTCAAAGAAAGAGACAGGCTTGGGTTAACATGAATGTAAAATTTAAGATATTTCAGGTTGGAGATTGGGTGATGGTGTACAACTCTAAATTAGAACCACATCCAAGAAAGCTCACCTTGAGGTATAAGGGTCCATATCAGATTGTGTAGGATTAAGGTTAAGGGACTTTTCTGGTAGCTGATGTGTTTGGTAGGAGAATTGAAAAACCAATTAATGGATTTCATTTGAAGAAATATCAAGGGAAGCCACCGCACATGGATTCGTTGCCATCTAATTTGGTGTAGGTGATGCTTAATTTGAATGATTAGCTTAGTGACGTTTGTGATCACCATAGTAAAAAGACTTATTTTTCTACATTTTGGTCAACGACAACATGTTTTCTAGGAAATTGTTGGTTTAAGATTATCTTAACTACATTCTTAAGACTACATTGGTCTGCCAATGTTAATGTGAGGTTAAGGGTGGTACTATTAAGAATTTACTACATCGGATCTTACTCAATCGGAATTTATTACCTTGGATCTTACTCAATCGGAATTTCCTATCTCGGATCTTACTCAATCAAAATTTACTACATTGAATATTGATCAATCAGATTTTACACGACAAGAATTAGAGGATCTTGGCATGTCAGAACCTACTCTATAGATTCCTGCTTGTTCGGAATCTCTCAATTAGACTTTGTTCACTGTGTAAAGGTTAGATTGGTGTTTGTTCATGTGGATGGTGCTTTATCTGAGTATTGGCTATTGGAAATATGTCAATGGAAAAAGAAAAACATGAAAATACTTTAAATTACTGCATCCATTTGTGGGTAGAATTCGAATCTTTGCATGATTCGATCAACATTATGAATTATGGAAAGGTGGTGTTATGTGTGAGAATAATAGTGATGTACGATTGTTTGATGCTTGGTTCTTGTTGTCGCAGCAGAGTCTTGGATTTGAAGCCAGTTTTTTCATGAGCAAAAGACAAACGATTAGCGGCTTGTAAAGAGGATTCTTCTACAGAAGAGAGCAACAATTTGTTGCAAGAGGAAGAAGATGATGCTCAAACTCTGACATCGACAAGCAAATTAACACAGTTGCTTATGGAGCCCTTCACAGCTTTTAAAATAGAGATTAGCATGAGCGCACAATTGAATGCTATCTAGCTACAACCTGTTTCCTTGTTCAAGTTTGCATCACTACCTTGGGCAAGCTGGAGACTGAATTACTATTCTAGGAGCCAAATGGACATCATCAGAAAGACGAAAGGACAATTGTCTCCAGAGGTGAAGTTTTGTCCCGAATTAACCATAGAAGTTTTTAAAGTACCTTCGTTTAATGATCCGATTGTGCCTAAATTTCCTGAGGAGGTATTGAAGAAGGAATTTGGCCCTCGGGAAGGAGTCACCAATATTACATGTTGAAAAATGCATCCTATGCGTAGAGAGCAATTTAAAATGTATCTCGAGCAGTTGTGCTTTATAGTAAAATATGAGTATATGTCCAAGGATAATTTTGCGGCATTATGTTGGGAAGAAAAAGAGGGAAGTGTTAGCTAGGCTCACTTGATATTTGATAGAATGTACAGTGAATTATTTTCCTCGGATAAGCGGAAGACAGAAGCTAATAGTAGATTAGCAGCCTATCTTGCAACGTTATTCTAATTTGTATAGAAGGTTAAAAGAAATGAGGTTGTCTGGCCCAAAATACAGGACCAAGAGATGGATTCCCCAAGTATCAGAAGAAGGATCAGGATCATCTTAGAGAGGAAGACCAATTGGATGGCATATATAATGATTTATTGAAGGCTAGATACAAGGTAGAGGAAGTTGATTTGGTGGTACAGAAGTTGAAGGGCAAAACCTCTAAAGGCATAAGTTTTCATGAAACACCAATTAATGTAGGATCTTGTTCTTCATTTCATTGTATCTCATCATCTTCATGATCATTAGTGTAGATCCATTTGTTTTCTTATTCCTTCCATCCCTGCCCTTGTAATAAAAATGCTTCCAAACACTATTTACATTGCATAAGTATGGTAGTTCTTTCATTTTTTTCTTATCATTAAGTTCTCATTTGTTACACCATGGAGATTTATTTTGAATAATAGTGTGGTTTGAAAATGCTAAAATTGTTCATAAGCATTCATATGGAGATCTAGAAATCTCTTCCTCGCTCTTTTCTTCTCATTTCTCTAAAGAAGAGAGTATGTAGTATAGTCTCATCATTGACCACACCTACCACTTTGGCACTACCACACATTACTGGTCACATCTCTTTCTCTTGGGTAGCTCAAATGAGCAGTCTAAGCAGATAGATAAAAGTCTATATGAGCATTACATTAAAAAGAGAGGTGTAGGATTCTATTTTTTGCCATAGAAGATACTAGATGTTGTAGCTCATAACTGCAAGCAAAACTACACTTGATAGTGGTGTTGAAGATAGGTTGGTGAAGACAGGTATGTGCATCTCAATCTTAGAGAAAAATGATCTTTGGGGCCAAGAGGACCTTCCTAGAGAAAAATGGATTATATTACAAATAATTTTTGTCATCAAACAAAACGCAATCCTTTGTCTTGTCCAGATAACTAATAATGACAAAGAGAAAAATAACATTCCTCGACAAGCTTCTAATATGATCCATTCTGCATCTATCCATTTTGCGACTTGCAACATATGAAGGAGAAATTGAGGATGACTCTATAGAGCTCATGCATAGTGAAAAGAATGATGCATCAAGTCTCCTATGTGCAAAGAGTGATAGGGTCTTCCACTTGCATCATAATGCTCTACCTCTACCTTCCCATGGGTTTGGAGAAAGGAGAAAGAAAATTAGAAACTACAAGCAAATCACTGTAGTGGAGCATCTCTCACAAAGACAAATTTAATGATATGCACATAGAGGCAACGCCATCAAAACTCAAAGAGAGATGAGTGCCCATGTTGTTCTTCATTCATAGGGTGGATGATCTCTCTCTCTCTCTCTCTCTCTCTCTCTCTCTCTCTCTCTCTCTCTCTCTCTCTCTCTCTCTCTCTCTCTCTCTCTCTATATATATATATATATATATATATATATATATATATATATATATATATATATATATATATATATATATATATATATATATAGAGAGAGAGAGAGAGAGAGAGAAAGAGAGAGATAAAGAGCAAGCCTCTTGGCTGGTTGTGCAATATTGTGGTCTAGACATGAGAGAGAAATTAAATGTAAAAAAAAGCTATCGATTAAGCCTCCATTGCAAAACTATGTGGAACTCAAAGACATACAAGTATGCTCAAGCTTCTTTATGTAGTTTGAGTCCTTGAAATTTGTACAAATAATAGCACTAGGATTGAGTACACCACCACAAACACTTATTGAATTTGAGCATGGTCATATAGAAGATTCAAATTTAATTCTTCTATTTTAAATCATACTTGAAGATTAACTTTAACCTCAAGTGAAGGGATCATTGGCATAGACGATAGAAAGAGACAAATGTGTTCTTGTTCTCAATACCACATGGAATATCGCTTGCAAATTTAGTTATTAATTTCATATTGTATTTCAAGAAACTCCATCAAAACTCTATGGGTTCAAATCAATGCCACTAAAGATATTATCTCTCTCTCTCCCACATGTGAAAGAGGGTGAAGTGGGGATGAAAGGAAGTGACTTGAGCACATGCCATATGCATAATTTTACATTGTATCTCATTTCAAAATCTCTACTTTAGCTGTCCTAACAACTTCAATTTTCTTGACATCAATGGCCATTCCCTCTTGTGAAATGACATGGCTCAATAAGATACCACTATTTACAATAATGACACTCTTGAACGGATTCAACACCATTTTGAATTTTGTGCATCTGTCAAAGCAAGATTTCAGGTGCAGCAGGTGTTGTATCTTCTTTCCAAATACTGAAACGTCATCCTCAAAGACTTGCATAAAATTTTACAAGGCTCAAAAATTTTGTGTGCCACATAATTGAACGAAGGTGGTCCATTCTTCAATCCAAAGCTCATGACTATAAAAACATATGCACCAAATTTTGTAATAAATGCAGACTTTTGTTGATCCTCCTTAGCAACATGAATCTGATTATAGCCAGAAACTCCATCTAGAAAGCTATACATTTCATGTCCAGCTACTACATCCAACACCGTATCACAAAATGGCATTGGGAAAGGATCTATAATTGTTGCTACATTTATTTCTATAATCAACATAAATCCTCAACTTCCCATTCTTCTTTGGAACCACAATAATAGGAGATAACCATGTTACTTGATTAATTGGTTTGATGAATCCCACTTCTAATAACTTGTCAATCTCCACCTTAACCTATTTTGCAAAATTAGGATTCATTCAGCACCTTTGCTGCACAACTGACCGGAACTACTTCCTTCTTTAAATCAATTTGATGTAGATCTGGGTCTATGCCTTTCACCTGTGAGTAATCCCAAGCAAACACATCAATGTACTCTTTCAACAAAAAAATCAGATCTTCCAAGAACTGGCGTTCTAAATCTTTGCTTACTTTGACCATCTTTGGTTCAACATCAGTTTCCAAATTAACGCCTTGAAGTTCATCATCATTTACTCTACCTTAGCTTGTATACTTTTGTTCATATATTTTTTTATCCAGATTAATTACCTCCTTTTCTTACTACTCCAACTTCTACTAAGTCAAAATTTCCAAATTTTGCTCAAACATCTGTCTCAACTTTGTACCTTCCAATGTGTCACCTTGAGCTGGTTCATTTTTATACTCCAATTGATCCTCTTCTTAATACTCCTTCCACATCTACCTCCAATACTGATACCACTATTGGATTAGCCTTTGGAAATTCCTCCTCCTCATCATCTTCAATCTCATTTGCTAAACTAATGGTTTGAGCCATCAATGGTTTTTCTCTTACCAATGTATTCCTTCTGCCTCTCATTGGTATTGTGACGTGCTTTTTACCCTTCGTGATCACAACCACATTTAATCCCCAATCTTGTTTTACTTTAGCCAACCTGAACCAAGGTCTCCCTAACAACATTTCATATTGATAAGTAGATTCAAACATATGAATTACAACAAAATTAACCATGAATGATATTCCTCCAATTATTATTTGATACTGTTTCAGAATGTTCAAAGGTTGGACTCTCGTTTGATTTGCATCTTTACTTGAAAAGGTGCTGGAGCCAAAGCCCCATTCCTCATTTCCTTAAATATATGTTCAGGTAATACCCTTGATCCTCCATCCAGCAAACCTCATCAAATCTTCTTTGTTTATACTATGCGAGAATTACTGGAGCTACAAAGTCCACATCAGCTGGATCAATATTATTAACTGATGTGGAAGGTACCTTTTTAGTTGCTAGCTCTAACTATTGCCCAATCAGCTTTTTCAACAATTTGTTTATGAAAGTGGGCACTAATGATAACAAATGATCCAAGGATAATTGCAAAGGAGAATTAATCATTACCTCAAACCAGTCATTGTTCAACTCCTGCTTAGTCTTCATTTTATCATCCTTCTTTACTCTATGTATAGGTGTTCCATTATCCTCTTCTTGGGATGAAATCTGAAATTGTTCTTACTTCTGTTGATCCTGTTGGATCGGTTTCTGGACTTGGTGCCAAATCTATCGTTGCTTCTGCCAATCAATAGGACCTTTTTTCTTTGATCTTGTAACTGTCAAAACATCCACATCCTTGAACAAATTGCATTGCTTAGAATCACAATTCCATTGATTTTCATGATCATGATTTCGAGTTCCTGATGTGCTTGCACCTGGATCATTACGAAATTCTTGATCTGATAGATCTATTACTACAAAATTTGCCTATGGAGCTTGTTGATCCTATTGTTGCGACTGCCCTTGCTCGTTATTCTGATTATAACGAATAACCTGTATAACCCTTTCCTCTTTGTGTTTAACCCATAAAGGACAATTAGACCCAATCCAATGATCTGATGCCGAGCAATATCCACATGGAATCACTCTAGGTGGTCTCCTCTGCTGACTCCCTTGTTGATTACCCTGAAAATTTCCTTGTTCGTTCACTTGATCTCTCCATAGAGGTCTTCCTTGTTGCTGCCTCTAAAAACCACCATGTCCTTGAACTCGAATGGCCTGATTTGCTGCAACATTATTATTATTCCTATTGTCTTGTCTTGAATTTTGTGCTCAATGCTTTGGGTTATACCAGCACTGACTTGTAGTATGTTCTTCTTTATCACAAATTTCACAAAACCTTTTCTCCTTTGGAGAAATAATGGAATATTTATGTTTCTTTAATCTACTAATTAAAGCTTCCTCTTTACTTTGCTTACCTTTATGTTTGCGATGTCTTTGTACCACAACTTCTTCATCTTCACTTTCTGATTTTGAATCCCTCATTCCTTTTTCTGACTCCGATTCTGAATTGGATTCAACATCTGAACTAGAGTCACTTTGCTTCTTCTTAGATCTACCAAATCTTCTTTCAACTCTTGTTGTTGCTAACACTAACACATCAAATCGGTTTGCTATATCCACACTTGCCATTACATGCCTAACGCTGCTCCCTAATCCTTTTACGAAGCAACCTGCCAACATCTCGTTGGTAGATCTCTCGATGCCCTGTAATCTTTCCATTAAAGTTCTAAAATTTTTAGCATAGTCTTCTACTAACATGTTTTTTTTGTCTAATTACTCTCAACTTCCTCAACACATCAGAGGGAGTTTTTTCTTTCCTAAATATTTGTAAAAATGATGTTTAAATGCATCATATGTAGCAAAATGAGCGATACCCTATTGGCTGAACCATCTCATTGCTCTTCCTTCCAATGTAGCTGCAAATTGCCAAAGTTTTTCTACATCGTGGTATATTGTGTCATATCCATTTGTTGTCCACTTTATTTCAAATTGAGCAATGTGATAGTCTGAATCTTCCTTTGAACCTCCTTCCAAATGTGTTGTTTTCACTTTGGGATTTGGAGGTGGTTGCGCCATGGGCAGTGGCTGAGGTGTATGCCTAGTTCTTTGACTGGCCGCCCCTCCAAGTGGGTCGAACTCGAGTCGTCTTTTAACTCCTATAGCTGCTTCTGTTAGGAACAACACTCCTAGTATTCTGCCCGTGAGCCTTATCTTTGCTGCACCTATTCCTCCTTCCTCCTCTTCATCTTCAAGATTAGAATCCTCTTGTGCTTCGTACCAATCGTAGAATTCAGAAGATGACTCCATGTTAGCTGCTTGTGCTTGCGCTCTTGTGTAGTAAAATCTACTTAATCTTCCTCTTGTTCCCTTCATGCATCTCTTGCTTCTTTAGCAAATGCAGTAGGACCACCAAATGTGTTTGGGTTCAAGAACACATAGCTACTGACTCAACAACTTACTCACATGAATAAACCTTCATACAAAACTTCTCCCTAGCACAAGTTAATGTGTGCGAATATGCAACAAAATCAAAATGAAATTCTTCAATAAAGATCTTTGTAATAGAGAAAATAGAATTATCCGAATATCAATTAGAATTCTTCTACATCAAAACTCATAAGCTCCAATTACTGCTTTCTTTGTGCAATACAAGAATAGAGGTTTTCTATCTCCTCTACGCTTTTTCCTCTTCCTGTAGATGCTTATTCTTCCTTTCATATCCATGCGCACAAAATTACAAGATCATATATCCCACGACATTCTCTTTAACTAACTTATAACTGTTTCTCTTTAAAATATCCGATTGACCAAAATATGGACTCAGCAACATCCGTGTCAGCAACATTTCGAGTCTACAACATTCAAAATCTCACTTACTTCTTATTCGTGCACTTTCTCTCCCCTCAACAGTGGACACTCAAGTGATGGGCCAAATGAAGCAATTTTTAAGCCTTTATAGGTTCCAAATGGTGATGTACATCATTTTGTTTCTCATGTAGATTTACATGATTGTAGAGGAGGTATTGGGGTATAAAAATTTTGCAAAGTGCCAAATTGTAGAGAAGGCCACTACTTCCACATTTTGAGTACTCCTTTTACTCAAGGGGAGTTCTTTCTTAGGGAAGTATACCCTATGACATGTTTGTGTGCAGGTACACTACTTGACAGTAATGACACAGAAGTGTAAGAAAAATGGCAAGTACACATATAAGACAAAATTCAATTTCATAACACTCCAAATGATTATAGAGAGCCAAAATATTCAAAATGAACATTACATTGGGATAGCATTCCATTCTAGAGGCTGGAAGAAAGCAACACAATAAATGCTATAACAATCAAGAAATCTCTACTAGAGAATGCAATAGAAACGCAACAAACTTAGACTAAGACGTACTAGTCAAGGTTACTCAAGCACTATCAACTGCTAATAGGCTAGATCCATTGGGAGTCCAATACTCTCTATAATCACCACAAAGTGGCCTCAACAAGAGTGGCCAAGTTGCAACAAAATGTAGAGAGAGACTAGCAAATAACCTCGACTAGGAGGAGAACATCAGTATGAGATCCAAGACTCTGATGATACAACATGTGAGAGATATATATCCCAAAATTGAGTCCCACTCATCTCTTTATATAGACTTTAGAGGAATGGCCATGCTGAGTTCTAGCATTCCATCCTTCACTACCACACAACTTTCACTATTGCACATGCCACTAACAAGATCGGTGGAGGAGTGGCTAGTTTTGGCTCTATTAGCCAACCCCCATAAAGTTTGTCAATTAAGTGCTCTGACACTGCCAAAGATTTTAGTGGCCTTCTACGCGTTAATTCAAAAATATACCCTGCCCCTCATTTATCACCTCTAGAATCCCATCAGAAGCCCATTATGGAGCCCATCATAATTCACCTTTGTGTGAGAGAAGGTAGCTACCTAATTACCTTGCCATAATAAGTAGTCACAAAAAATATGGTATTACCCAAGAAGAGATTCACCCAGTTGCCATGCAATGCATAAAGATTAGTAGTTGCACATGTAGAGGATGAAAGAACTTGGAGAAGCTTGTAAGAGGTAGAAAAGTGAGTTGCAAAGTGACAAAGTTCGGTCCAGCCAACCAGTATTGTCTTTGAGCTTTCGGAGACTCAAATAGAGCTTATAGGCATGTGATTAGTGAAATAAAAACCACAATGTACTTTAAAGCATCAATGAGAAATAGTGGATACAAAACAGATAGGTTTGCACATTGTCTAGCTCAAAAACTTGCTATCTTTGGATGAAACAATCAACTTCAAAGGCGCATACCAGCTAGCATGATTACAATTGAAGACATCATTTTGGAAGAATGATACACATAGGGTTGAGTGTATAAAACGCACAAGTTTAGAATTAATAAGCAAAACATGCTTCTCGAATGAACTTGATACTCAACAATGGTACCTCCTATTTTTCAAGGTTGCGTGGAGATAGACCTCGAGATAAAAGAACTGTGATTTTGCCAAATTTACTATATAAAATGCTTTGAAAATTTGTGCACATAAACTAGAAAAAAATACCGTTCCAATGAATTCACACTTATCTAATTGGAAGTTCTACAAAGAGAGCACAAGCCTCTACAAGTTCACTATTGTTGAAGAAGATGATGCGGAGAAATGAAGCAGCAAGACAATGATGGCCAAAAGTATATGTATATTGCTTCCATGTAATGTACAAGTGATTTGAACTCTTTATATAGTCTCTTGAAATGTTCCAAGACTTTTATGAGTGGGTTTGTAATTCAAATGAAGGCGGGATTAGTTGTTGAAGAGAATTAATTCACTTTCCTACAATATAGGAAAAGTGAAGATCTAATTTGATCTACTTTAGGTGATTGATTGATTCATTGATTTTCAAGCTCAACCACCTCAAATTTGTGGAACTTGAGCTCTCATTCTCTGCTTTTACATCCATGAAGCTCTAGGCTTTTACATTGGTAAATGATCCATAAAAAAAGCTTTAAAAAAATACAATAAATAAGCATAAATAAAAGAAGAATTTAATGGATTTTTGGACATAATCCAAATGATAGATTTTTTATGTAGATCAAATCCAACTCAAGCATAGTGTAAGCTTGATGTTCCAATAGCTCCCGCTCAAGCTAAAGTATGCTTGAGTCTTTATTCTCTGATAGGTTGAATACCTGCCATTATTTAAATATGCAAAGCTTTATTCCATCACATGCCTTCATCCTCATATCTGCTACTTTCTTTTCAATTGGAACAAAATGAAATTTCAATCTCCTTTACCATGAACTTCTCTCTAATGAAGTGGTAATGAACCTCTATGTCTTTGGTTTTTGAATGGAAAATAGGGTTAGCTACTAGATGCATGGAACTTACATTATCTCCAAATATGTAAGGTTTGGAACTCACAAGTCTCAAATTTGTATATGATGCTTTTAACCATATTGTCTCTTGAGTTGATATGGTCAAACCTCTATACTCTTCTTAAGTTGAGGATAAAGCAACTATTGGTTGCTTCTTGGAACTCCATGATGCTATCTTTGAGCGTGTAAATGCTAAGTAACTAGAGGTACTTCTTCTATCATCTTTAGCTCCTATACAATCTGCATTCGAATAGATTTTGATATTCAAATCTGAAGAGTAAGGATAGAATATACCTTCATTGATTGTACCTTTTAGGTACAAAAGTACTCTCTTAGCTGCATCCATGTGTGGTCTTCCTAGTGAGTGCATGAATTGGCTTAGCACTCCTACACCATATGAGATGTCTACCCTGATATGAGTAGCATCTATCAAGCTACCTACCAAGCTTTGATACACTTTAATGTCTTCAATTTTCTCACCTTCATAAACACTAAGTCTATGATTCATCTCCAAAGATGTACCTGTAGGTTTAGTATTCTCTATTTTGAACTTAAGAAGTAGATGTAGAATGTATCTCTTTCAAGTCAAATACATTCCTTCATCTTTGTATATGACCTGCATACCTAGGAAGAATGTGAGCTCACCTAAATCACTGGTTTTGAACTCCGCTTGCATGTGCCTCTTGATCCTTTGAATTCCATTTAGATCATCACTTGTCAGAATTATGTCATCTATATATACACATAGATAAATAGCCCCATTTTGATCCCTTTTGATGACTAGAGAAAGATCTCAGTTGCTGGGTCTGAACCCTTGATCTTGAAGGTATGCAACCAACTTGTAATTCCAAGCTCTAGGAGCTCCTTTCAATCCATACAATGCTTTCTTAAGTCTGCAAACATAAGATCCATGATTAGGGTTTTTAAAACCTGGAGGCTATGACATGTATACCTCTTCACTTATCCAACCATTTAGAAATGAATTTTGTACATCAAGTTGGAGGAGTATCGAGTTTCTTGCAACAACTATACTTATCAATGTTCTGATTGTAGTCATCTTTGCAACTAGTGAGAATGTTTCCTCAAAGTCTATACCATGAGTCTGTGAGCATCCTTTGGCAAATAAACTTGCATTGTACCTAGAAATTTATCCATTTAAATTTTGTTTGAGTTTATGTACCCATTTGTGACCAATTACCTTTTGGTTGGGTGACATTTTAACAAAATCCCAAGAGTCCAACTCCTTCAATGCATCTATTTCTTCTTTCATGGCCTTTTCCGAATTAGGGTTTCCCTTTGCCTCCTCAAAGGTTGAGGTTTCTTTTGAAATTGAGTCTTTTTCCAAGTAGAGTGAATGATTTATAACAAATATGGAATCAAATCCATACCTTTCTGGTTGTATCTTCTCCCTTGTTGATCTTCTAGGGGCTTGCTTGAAGCATTCTCCACACTCCTGCATGTTTTATTTGCCTCTTGAATTCCATAATTTGTAATTCTTTTCCCTTTCATCTTGGTCATCATCTGTATCACTTCTTGGATCCTAGACCTGTGTATCATGCTTGCTTCCTAATTGATGAGAATCAGAATCAAGATCATATGGTAGAGTTACCTTTTGTTTGTCTTTATCATACCAAGACCTTGAAACACAAAATCCCTACTTATAGTGAATTGCTTGGTTGAAGGATGATATAACCTATAGCCCATCTAAGTTTCTTCATACCCAATAAACACTACCTTTGTTGCCCTTTCATCTAGCTTACCTCTTATTTGTGATGGTAGATGAACATAAGCTAAACATTCAAACACTTGCAATGTCCAAGACTAGGTTTTCTTCCATACCATGCTTCATAAGGAGTCATACCTTGAAGTGATTTGGATGGTAGTCTACTGACAAGGTACATAGTAGTTTAAATAACCTCTGTCCATAGATAATGTGGCAATATCTTCTCTTCAAGCATTGTTGTGGCTCATCCAACCAATGTCTTGTTTATCTTCTCTGCAATTCCATTCAGTTGAGGAGAGTACCTCATAGCCACTTCCCATTTGATACCTTTATCCTACAAGAATGCATCAAACTCTTTGGAGAAGTATGATCCCCCTCCATTAGATTTGAGCTTCTTGAGTGATCTTCATGTATGATTCTCCACATGTCCTAGATACATTTTGAGGCAATCAAACATTTCATTCTTACTTTTGATAAAGTATAAAATAATCCATCTATTATGTCCATCAATAAATGAGACATAATACCTTGATCTTGCCAATGAAGGTGCTTGACTTGGCCCCCGTACATTTGTATGTACTAACTCCAATAATTTGTTGTGGATATAGACTTTGTGGTTGAATGGTTATCTTTGTGCCTTTCCAATATGACATGCATCACATCTGTTGATCCTATGTTGCTTTGATGTGTTTGGTAGCCCTATAATACTTTGATCCCTATATATATCCTTTAAGTTTCTTTCATTCATATGAGCAATTCTCTTCTAGCACACTTCAAGCTCACTGAGGGTTTGAGACCCAAAGTTGAATAGAGCTATGTTCTTGGTTTCTCCTACTTGAAACCAAGAGCTATGTTCTTGGTTTCTCCTACTTGAAACCAAGAGCTATGTTCTTGATTTCTCCTACTTGAAAAGTAAAGATCCTACCATGCTTCTCAACCTCGGCTATCTTCTTGAAGCCTTGACATGGATCTTCCACAAAAGGTCCATGTTGCGTGAACCTAAGTTGCAATCCTTTTTCAAGTATTTTCCCTACACTTATTAGGTTTTTAGTGATAGTGGTTACATAGAGAACCTTACTCATAATATTTGTCCTACCATTGAGACATTTGAAATTACCAATCTTCTCTTCATTGTGCTTAGTATCATCCTCTGTTTATACTTCATGTCTATGCTTTGGACTTTTGAAGTCAGATAGAAGAGCAATGTTGCCTACAACATGATTTGAAAATCCTGAATCTATGTAGAACAAACTATCATCTTCTTTACCTTCCTTATGGCTTAGATTAACCAAAAGCAACGAGTCTTCATGTTTTTTATCTTCAAAATAATTGTTATAGTCCCCTCTATTATGACCTCTATTGTTATTGTTGAAGTTGTTTCCACGTCTACCTCTATTGTTGCCATATGCACCTCTTTCACCTTCTTTTTGGGTCTTCCCATTGAACCAATAATTCTCAGTGGTGTGGTTGGTCTTATCACATATGGCACAAGGATGAACATGCTGACCTTTGGTTTTGTCATGCTCTATCTTATCACTTTCTCTTGCATGCAAAGTTGTCTTGGGAAGTCACCTCTTCATCTTCTTCCTTCTTCTTTCCTTTCAGCTTCTTGAACTTTTGATCAGCATAAAGAGCACGAGTTGAAATAGCATGATAGGATTTGCCTTCCTTTATGCTATTGTTGGCCTCTTGATTGAAGATTTGTCCAAGAAAGATGTTGAAGTTTGGAGTTTTCACATCCATGATGATATCATAAGCTATGGTGAAAGACTACCATTGCTTATCCCCTCTAATCCCATTGAGAATTTGCCTCATGATGGCATCTTCTTCGATCAACTCTATAGTGAATGCCAATTGATGAGCAACCACCTTGACCTTTGTAATAAACTTTGTGATGGTTTGTTTAGGTTTCTTCTTCATCTGGTTGCACTCATTCCAAATATGGTTCTTTCTTGCCTTTGTTCTAGCAGAATAGAAAGGGCATCCCAAGTCTCTTGAATGTTGGAGTTTGAGGTTTGTGAAAGCATGCAAAAACACAAGGAAGAAGAAGAATCTTGGATTACAACACATAATATTGAATCTATTACCACTAGAATGTACAAAGATAAGTGATCCATTAGGGTTATAAGTGTATATACAAGCCAGGGAAAGAAAACATCCTAAAGAGGGAAAAAGATGCCCCGATGGTCCTAGTGTGTTCACACACATCAATGCCTAAATATATCAACAAATCCCCCCTAGGACTGATGTGATGAACAAGGAGTTGGCAATCATGTATAAGGAATTTCCAAGCTATGTGGAATCAATCGGCAAAAGGAACTAAGCCCAATGCTTTGCGGAAAGTTTCAAACTTCTCCCTAAGTAGAGCTTTGTGAAAAGGTTTGCAATGTTCTCCTGTGTGGGAACATATGCCAAACTGACCTCCATAGCACAAAACCTCTCCCTAAAATAATGATATTGCACCTCAATGTGATTAGTGCGAGCATGGAAAGAGGGTTCCTCACAACTACCAATGTGCTCTAACTATCAGTAAAAATGGTGGTGGTAAAAGACTCAGCAACACCCAAATCAATTATAAGGCATCTAAGCTACACACACTCAACAATCACTATGAAAGTTGTCCTATACTCAGCCTCACAACTCAAAGTGGCCATAGTAGGCTGCTTCTTGCTCAACCAAGATATGCATGAGCTACCAAGCATGAAGAAAAAACCACTAGTGGAAACACAAGTGTCGTAGCAACCAGCCTAGTCAGAGTTAGAAAAGCATGTAAATCTAGCGGTAGTGATCCTCCCTTGGGATAAAACAATCCAAGTATCGGGGTACCACTCAAGTAGCGAAAGATGCACTTAACTGCCTACCAATGCTTGACACCTGGGCAATGCATAAACCTGCTCATTTATGAGACAAAAAAACTGAATATTTGGCCGAGTAATGCATAAGTAAATCAAGCATCCAACAGCCTGCTGATAGAGAATAGCATCAAATGCATCTCCTACATCATGAAGACTCAATGATAAACCTATCTCCATAGGAATGGCAATAGGTTTGTAGTCTTTAATGCCAAAATGCTGCAATAATGTGTCAATACATTTGGTTTGACACAAATCTATTCCACCATCAACTTGCATAAATTGAATGCCCAAATAATGATGCAAATGCCCCAAACCTGACATCTCAATTGAGGCATGCAAATCGGCCTTAAAATCAACAATATGCTTTTCATGAGGACCAATGAGGAACATGTCATCACCATACACAACAATGATCAGAATCACATCATTTGCATGTTTAACATATAAGCCGCTCTCTATTGGACTGTTCTCAATACCATGTGCAATCAAGTACGTATGTATCTTATCATATCAAGCACGTGGTGCTTGCTTCAAACCATATAATGCCTTTTTCAACCTATGCACTTGGTTTTCATGTCCTTTCTACAAAAAGCCATGGGGCTAAAAAACGTACAATTCTTTCTTCATTCAAAAATGCAATTTTAATGTGCAACTGATGTACATTTCAACCATGATGAGTTGAAAGTGCACAGATGCTACGAACAGTAGTCATTTGACATGTAGGAGCAAACGTCTCATCAATATCAATGCATCTTTCTTGAGCATAACCCTTTGCAACAATCTTTGCTGATACATGTCAATTGTTCCATGAGGCTTATGCTTCAGCTTGTATATCCACTTAGTGCCAAATGCCTTCTTGTTGGGAGGCAAGTCACATAAAGACCAAGTATTAGTATTTAGATTGCATAACAACCGTCCAGTTTTCAGAATCTTGTGCTCCATGAAATGAAATAGGAATCTCATTGAAATGAATGCTTTTCATTCAATTTGCAGGTGTGTAGAGAGAGTAGAAGCTTCTGCAAGTTCACTATTGTTGAAGAAGACGATGTAGAGAAATGGATCAAGACAATGATGGCTAAAAGTGTATGTATATTGCTTTCGTGTAATGTACAAGTGATTTGAACTCTTTATATAGAATCTTGAAGTGTTCCAAGACTTTTACAAGTGGATTTTGAATTCAGGTGAAGGTGGGATTAGTTGTTGAAGAGAATCAATTCACTTTCTTACAATCTAGGAAAAGTGAAGATCTAATTTGATCTACTTTTAGGTGATCGATTGATTCATTGATTGTCAAGCTGAACCACCTCAAATTCGTGGAGCTTGAGCTCTCTTTTTATCCTTTTTCATGTGTAAATCTCTAGGTTTTTACATTGGTAAATGATCCATAAAAAACCTTTAAAGAAATATAATAAATGAGCATAAATAAAAGAACACTTCAATGGATATTTTGACATAATCTAAATGATAGCTTATTGATGTAGATTAAATGCAATTCAAGCATAGTGTAAGCTTGATGTTCCATAGAGGATGCCAAGAAAAGATGGATTCACCTTCTTTAATGCCATACATCACTTGTAGACACCCTAGGGTTGTGCATCATTTGGTAGACACCCCAGGGTTGTGCATCATTTGGTAGACGCCCACTCAGAGATTAACATATGTTGGTGTCTAGTAGATGACCATGTTTGAGACTCATTGGGTAGACACCTAGTTGGAGATGATGAGGTCGCCCATATATGCATGAGGAGAATCTTTCTTGTAGTCTCCGAAAGTTGCTCAATGAAAATCTCCCCTAATGCCATGCCTCAAAATGGGCATCACCCCAAATGGATGGGATCAACAACTTTGGCATCGCCTTCATGGTGCATTGAAGGAAATTTTGGCATCATCAAATATCATGTGTAGAGACACTTGTTAGTCACCCTATTTGTGGTATCATGTCATATTGGTGTTGCCCATTTGAGGTAGCAAGGGGAAGGGGGTCACCTTTATTCAAGAGGAAATACTCGCTAGATATAAGATACTCATATGGTATTCTCCTCAATAAGTCAAGCATCAACTAGGAATTCTATTTAACTCATGGTCCAATATGGTGCTGTCTCAATTAGGTAGCACTATGCTTGCCCCAACATGGATGAAGTACTTATGTGGGTGATCGTCCACATTGAAAGGAACACAATAGTAGATACCCAAATTTCATGCATGCCAAGTAGGTGGTGGCCTCTCTTTATGCCTAATCCTTTGGCCTCATCCAAGTTACCATTGAGAGCTTACAAAAAGGTACTCACCTAATAACCAGAGTACAATTGTGGAGAAAATGTCTCCTTCAAAAGAAAGAAGAAGCTTCCAAGCTCATGAAGTGGAAACAATCAAATGAGTAGCAAGATTACCTACTCTTCAGACCCCCACATCAAGTCTTTGCACCATCTTAGTGCAACCTCACCTCTATTCACTTATTGAAACAAAATGAACTAGAGAAAAACAAATGAACTAAACTATGGTATGCATAGTGAGTGAATTTCTTCCCCCTTGATTCAGATAGAATTAGACTCTACCATGGAAGTGCTATCTAGGGGTTTCTTATCCTCATCCCATTGTTCCAGCTGCAAGGATCCACAAAACATCTCTTCCTTGTCCCTCGATTGTTGGCCATAAGTCCTCCTCTTTACTTCTCTCCTCATGTCATGGAATCTCTTTAGACTTGTAATGTTTGTCTTCATGATTCTCTTTCTCTTTCAAGCCATAGTGTCTGCCTTCTTGGATGCTTCTATCTTTGTAATTGCGTTCCTCTTTAGAGTAGTAGGAGTACCTTGAAAGTGAGGCTTTGTTCTCCAATGACATTGAGTAACTTGAGTGTGCTTCTTTCTATTGATATATTTTGGTAGTGATGTGTGTGAACACACTAGGAGCATCAGGGCACTTTTAACCTCCTTAGGAGGTTTTTTTCCCCCGACTTGAATATACATCTATAACTCTAATGGGTCACGTAACTTTGTACATTCAATTGGTAATACATTCAGGATTGTGTGTTGTGCTCCAAGGTTCTTCTTCTTCCTTGTGCTTTTTGCATGCTTCCACAGACCTCAAACTTCAAAAATTGTCATCAAAGCAAGATGCCACTTCATCTAGGGCATTGTTGACACCCTTCGCATCAAAGTCTAAAAATTGCATGAAATTTGGTGAGCATACTAAAGGTGATTAGGAGTTCAAAACATCTTCATTTTGTGGTGTCAACATCACCATCTAAGATCGTTTTGGCATCAATGCACTATCATAGTGCCTGTGCAAGCAATATGTCCTTTTAGGTTTTGGTTTGCCAGTACAAGCATCTCAAAGTTTGCTATAGATTTAGCAGAGCTCAACAGGGTATTTCTATTCAACTATACGGGATATAGTCATTTTTTTCATTAGGGTATTTTAGTGGGTGTCCATGACTAAAAGAAATTATGTATTCCCTATGTTGGAGTTGGGGATAAATTGGATAGTACTAATTACCCATTATGGGCATATACGATGTGTCATGTATTGGTTGCAAAAGGACTATGGAATATTGCATAGGATGCTAAAAAACAACCTACTATACCTATAAATACAATTATTGAAGGTGATGTAGATGGCATTAAAGATGATGATCTTCAAATTCCTTTGCATGTTGTGGTTCCTGTGGCACCTACTAAAGAGAAAAATTTTTGGGATGGTAGAGATGCTTAGGAACATGCATTGATAACTTTTTCTATCAAACATGCCATTATCCCTCACCTTGGCTCTTGGAAAACAACAAAGGATGCTTGGGATACACTTACCACTTTGTACCAAGCAAGAAATGAGGCTTGTGTTGCTTACCTCCAAAAACAGTTTGAGAGTGAGCATACGAATGAAGGAGATTCTATGGACTTTTTTGAGAAAGATCAAAGATTTGAAGGAGCAATTGATTTTTGCTAATAAAGTCTTACTAGATAATTCACTTATGCAAACTATTCTTAATGGTCTTCAAGATTCATATCAAATTTTTTCTTATACTCTTTGATTGATGATGAAAGGCAATTCAAATGCCAAAACATTTGAGGATTTGATCTTTGTTTTATTGTAGGAAGATCAGTCCAAGATGAATAGGTCCATTTTGCATGTTATATATGAGGCTTTCCTAGCTAGTTAGAAGGGCAAACGTAAATGGGGCTCATCTACTAGTAAGCTAAAATTTGCTAATTTTGTAAAGTAAAAAAAAAGATGACAAAGATGAGAAGAAATCAGAAAAGAAAAAAAATTGCAAATAGTGTAACGGAAATGATCATGTCATAAAGAGTTGCCCAGAATTGGCTACAAAAGATGAAAAGAAAAAAGAGGTTGGAATGGTTATTGTAGAGGCCTCTATACCTAAAAAAAAGTCTACTAATCTTGTGCAGAATGAAGAATGGACATTTGCTACTTTTTGTGGTTATTGTTGGGTGTGTGTAGAAGTGCAAGAGACACACGAGAAGCACACACAAGGAGCACAAACGCAGCAAGACATACGGAGACGACGATGGCTGGAATAGCTCTCTCTATTGATCGATGAACTGAACTGAAGTAAGAGCTGAATAATATCCCT
Source organism: Ceratopteris richardii (assembly GCA_020310875.1). Lineage (NCBI taxonomy): Eukaryota > Viridiplantae > Streptophyta > Polypodiopsida > Polypodiales > Pteridaceae > Ceratopteris > Ceratopteris richardii. The sequence goes on along the minus strand of CM035419.1, from coordinate 116,905,289 downwards.
AAGTACAAAGTACCACCACATATGAGAGTATCAAGTATGTGGTAACATGGGGAAAAAACCTCTAGTTAGCACTAGAGTAAAAAGTGCTCATGTATAGGGAAAAGGTTCACATCAAAGCTACTCGAGGAACACATAAGTGTAACAAACCCCCCTGGAGCGAATGATGTGAACACATACAGGGAGTGACAGATCAGCCACCACAAGGTAACAAGCCTAAAGCTTTGCGAAAAGCTTCAAACTTTTCCCGTGGAAGAGCTTTGGTGAATATGTCTGCCACATTATCTTGTGTAGGCACATATACCAAATCAATATCTCCTGCATGAAGGCGCTCTCTCACATAGTGATAATGCACCTCAATATGTTTGGTTCGTGCATGAAACACTGGGTTCGTGCAACAGCCAAAGCACTCTGACTATCAGTGAGAATATGCTTAGCAACATCAATCTCCATGCAAAGATCCATCAATAGGCGTCTCAGCCACATACACTCCACTGTCGCTATGAAAACTGCCCTGTACTCAGCTTCACAACTTGATGTCGCCACTGTAGGTTGCTTCTCACTCAACTAAGATATGCATGAGTCTCCAAGGAAAAAGCAATTACCACTAGTGGACACGTGAGTATCATAACAACCAGCCCAATCACTATCTGTAAAAGCATGCAAGCATGGGTGAAAATATCTTCCATAAAAGAGACCTAAGCTCAAAGTGCCTCGGAGATATCTGAACACACGTTTCACTGCTTGCCAATGCTTAGTGCCAAGGCTATGCATGAATCGACTCAACTGGGAAACTGCATACTGTATATTTGGCCTTGTGTTGCATACATATATAAGACATCCCACAGCTTGCTGATAAAGAGAAGTGTCGAATGCATCACTAGAATCCTCAACTGAGAACCTGAATCCTGTCTCAACTGGTGTGGAAACTGACTTACAATCCTCAAAGTCAAAACGCTGAAGTAGTTTTTCAACATACTTTGCTTGATGCATAACAATTCCCCCCTCAACGGATACAAACTGGATGCCAAGATAGTAACCAAGATAAGTGACATCAAAAGTATGCTGCAAATCAGCCATAAGAATGTCAAGTTTTGCATCACATGACCCAGTCAAGAGTATGTCATCGACATAAAGAACAAGCACTATAAGATCAGCCCCATTTTTGCGTACATAGAGTGTGCTTTCAATCGGACGACATGTGAAGCCAAGAGCAATCAAGTGCTTATGGATTTTGTCATACCATGCACGTGGAGCTTGCTTCAGAACATACAAGGCTTTATGCAAGCGACAAACCATATGCTCTTTCCCTTTCATAGCAAATCCAAAAGGTTGCTTCACATAGACCTCTTCTTGCAAATCACCATTCAAGAAGGCTGTTTTTATGTCCAACTGATGCACTTTCCAACCTCGATGGGCAGCCAATGCAACCACGGTACGAATGGTAGTCATGCATGAAGTAAGTGCAAAAGTTTCCTCATAGTCAATGCCATATTGTTGTGCATATCCTTTGGCAACCAATCTAGCTTTGTAGCGATCAATGCTACCATTAGATTTTCTCTTAATCTTGTAAACCCACTTTGTACCAATGGCATTCATTCCTTTTGGCAATTCACATAACTCCCAAGTACCATTCCTATGTATGGAATCCATTTCTGATTGCATAGCACTCATCCATTGTGGATCGTCACATGCATCTTCAAAAGAAAGTGGCTCTTCATTACATGTTGTAGCAATAAGAGAATAATCCACAAAATTACTTTATGCATGGTGAGAGCTTGATCTTGTTCTACCAAGTAAAGATGCACTCAATTTGTTGTCCTGCAAAGTTTGTTTCAGCCACTTTGGCATAGATTGTGCACTCTTGATAGAGATGCATTCAATATGTAAAACATCTTCAATATGTACATCATGTGTGGGCTGAATTTCATGCTCAGTTTCAGCCATATTTTGATGCAAATGTTCAGCCATATGTAGCTAGAAATGTCCAGTAGTTTGGACATTTTTTGACTGAAATTTTTCAGCCATGTTTGGCTGGAAATTCTTGATGATAGATACACAATTCATGATTTGTCAAATGGTAATGTTATTAGTGCTTCTGGTGTCGTGGTTTATATAAGCTCAAAGATTAGGAAAAATCTATGAATGATTCAACATGTGCAGTTCAAGATTCTCAAGCTATGTTAGATGCAAAGCTTTGGCATGCATGCTTTTGTCATCGGAATTATGCTAGTTTGCTACGCCTGTAGAAATCTAAAATGGTGTCCTCTATGACCAAAATTGAGGCACCTTGTAAACATGTTTGTGAAGGATGTATTTTGGGTGAAACACAATGTTCCTCCTTCCCAAAAGATGGTTCAGTTTAAGCTACTCACAAATTGCAGATTCTTCATAGTGATGCTTGTGGTCCTATGTAGACACCCTCTTTGGGAACTCTATTTACTTCATGACTTTTATTGATGTGTTTTTAGGGCATGCATGGTTGTATCCACTGAAAGAAAAGTTGGAAGTTTTATGTGCTTCAAACATTCTTTGGTTTTGGCTAAAAATCTTTCAACATGTAAATTGGGCACCCTTTGTTTTGATCGGGTGGAGGGAATACATGTCTCTCATGGAGATGGTGAGGTGTATGGTGAAAAGTGAGGCTTACCCAACAACGTCTAGCTTGAGGATGTTATGTGTGCAACATATGTACTTAACAGGTGTCCCAACAAAGCATTGTAGTCTATCAATCCATATGAGGCTTGGCATGGTTGCAAGTCATTTGTTGTGCATCTACATGTTTTTGGTTGTCTGGCATATGCATGAGTTCCTAAACAACACAAAAAATTGGTTGATAAAGTAGTGAGATGTATTAGAAACCAAAGGATATTGTCAGTATCATCCACAAACTAAACAAATTTTGGTTAGCAAAAATGTTGTTTTTGTGGAAGATGCAATTAAACCATTGCTTTCATGTACCAAAGAGACTTTTATTAGCTCTAGAGATGTGTATGACACTTTATTGCCTCTTTTTATAGGTGCACATTCAAGTGCTATTCTGAATGAGACAATTTCTGAACCTTTACATGTTTCATGTGATGATGTAGATCATTCCATTTTTTATACAGATTTACATGATGCACTTGATGAGATGACTGATATAGAGGAGGCAAAAACTATGCCAAACTGATTGGTGCACACTTTGCGAGATAACAAATTAGATGCACCTTTGTCACATCATACTCCTTCAAGCTCTCATAGTGCTTATTTTGCATTAGATTACTATGCTATGGATGTATCTAGTCTTTGTGAAGAGAATGAGCATGTTTCATTTGATGATGCACAAAATTAAGAAAACTGGATGGTTGCTATGCAATCAAAATATGATGCTATTATGAAGAATGGTACCTGGTCTTTATGTGATTCATCAACTAGAAAGAAGGCCATTGACTTAGTGGGTATACAAGCTAATGTGTAAGGTTGATGGAACAATTGTTAGGTATAAGGCTAGGCTTGCTGCCAAAGGTTATGATCAAGAAAGAGGCATTGATTTTGATGCGTCCTTTGCTCCCACATGCAAAATGACTACTATGTGTACCATCCGTGCACTTGTAGCTCATCATGATTCAAATGTACATGAGTTGGTCATTAAAAATGCATTTCTAAATGGTAACTTATATGAAGAAGTGTATGTTTTTTTAGCCACATGGTTTTGTGCAAAAAGGGCATGAAAACACAGTGTGAAAGTTGAAAAAGGCATTATATTGTTTGAAGCAAGCACCACGTGCTTGTTATGAAACTATACATGCCTACTTGATTGCACATGGTTTTAAGAATAGTCCAACTGAGAGCACCTTATATGTTAAGCATGAAAAAGATGTGCTTATGATCATTGTTGTCAATGTTGATGACATGTTGTTGAGTGTTCCTAATGAGAAGCATGTTGCTGATTTTAAGGTTGATTTGCATGCCTCATTTGAAAACTCAGATTTGGGGCATTTGCATCATTATTTGGACATTCAATTTATGCAAGTTGATGGAAGAATAGCTTTGTGTCAAACAATATATATATTCACCCATTAGTGTAGTGTTTTGACCTTGAAGACTGCAAACCTATTACCATTCTTATGGAAATAGGTTTACGGTTGAGCCTTCATGATGTAGAAGATGCATTTGATGATGTTCTCTATGAATAGGTTGTTGGATGCTTGATTTATGTATGCATAACTCAGCCTCATATTGAGTTTGTTATCTAATAGATGAACACATTTATGCATTTCTCAAATGTTAAGCATTGGGAGGAGGTTAAGCACATCTTTTGCTACTTGAGTGTTGCTAGACTACTTGGATTTCTTTATCCCAAGAGGGGATCACTACCGCCAGATTTACATGCTTTTTCTATTTTTTACTGGATTGGTTGTTATGACAGTCGTGTGTCCACTAGTAGTTTTTGCTTCATGCTTGGTAGCTCACGCATATCTTGGTTGAGGAAGAAGTAGCATACTATGGCCACTTCTAGTTGTGAGGCTGAGTATAGGTAAGCTTTCACAACCATTGTTGACTGTGTGTGGCTTAGATGCCTTATGACTGATTTGGGTGTTGGTTAGTCTTCTGCTACCACCATCTTCAGTGACAGTCAAAGTGCACTGGCCATTGTGAGGAGCCATTCGTTGCATGCTTGCACTAAGCACATTGAGGTGCACTATCATTATGTCAGGGAGAGGTTCTCTATTGGAGAGATTAGTTTGGCATATTTTCCCACACAAGAGAGTGTTGCAGACCTTTTCACAAAGGATCTTTCAAGGGAGAAGTTTGAAGTGTGTGGTGCTCCAAGCTTCTTCTTCTTCCTTGTGCTATTTGTGTGCTTCCACACATCTTAAACTCCACACTTTTTCAATTTCTTCCTTGCCTATACATCATTTGGTGGATGCCCACTTGGAGATGAACATATTTTGGCATTTGGTAGATGCTCATGTTTGTGCCTCATTTGGTAGATGCCCACTAGGAGATGAGGAGGTTGTCCATATATGCATGAGGAAAAGATTCCTTTTTCTAGTCTTTGAAAGTTGCTCAATGAAAGTTGCCTCTAATGCCATGCCTCAAAATGGGCGTCACCCCAAATGGATGGGATCACCAGTTATGGCATTGCCTTCATGGTGCATTGAAGGAGGTTTCAACCTTGCCCAATATCATGTGTAGAGACACTTGATAGCTTCCCTATTTGTGGGTATCATGTCATATTGGCATCGCCCATTTGAGGTAGCAAGGGGAAGGTGGTCTCCTTTATTCAAGAGGATGTAGTTGAAAAATATAAGATATGGTATTCTCCTCCATAAGTCAAGCATCAACTAGGGGGTCTATTTAAGTGATGCTCCAATATGGTGATTTCTCAATTAGGTACCACTTTGCTTGCCCAAACATGCATGAAGTACTTATGTGGTTGGTCACCCAAAATGAAAGGAACACAATACTAGGAACCCGAATTTCATGCATGCCAAGTAGGTGGTGGCCTCACCTTATGCGTAATCCTTTGGCCTCATCCAAGTTACCATTGACAACTTACAAAAAGGTACTGGCCTAATAACTAGAGTATGAATGTGGAGATAATTTCCCCTTCAAAAGAAAGAGAATAAAATGACTAGCAAGATCACTTGATCTACAATGATGCACTTCTTGATGCGAGGATTGACATAAAAGAGGCAACAACTATGCCTAAATAGTTGGTGAAAACTTTGAGAGATGGCAGATTGGATGCAACTTTGTCATATCATTCTTGTTCAATCTGTCATAGTGTTTCCTTTGCAATGGAATGTCATGCAATGGCTTTCTCTAGTGTTTGTGATGAGATGAGACATTTTCTTGGGATGACGCACAAAATTCAAAAACCTGGATGCTTGTCATGCAATCAAAATGTGTTCCTATTATGAGTAATGGTACCTGGCCTTTATGTGATTTGACTCTACACAAAAAGGCCATTGGCACTAAATAGGTATACAAACATAAGTGTTATGGAACTATTGATAGGTATAAGGATATGCTAATTTCCAAAGGTTATGCTCAAGTCAGAGGCATTGATTTCGATGAGACCTTTTCTCCCACATGCCGAATGACCATCATTCCTAGCATTTGTGTCCTTGCAAATGATCATTGGTGCAATGTACATCACTTAGACATTGAAATTTCATTTTTGAATGGTGATTTACATGAACAAGTATACATATTTCATCCCCATGGTTTTGTGCAAAAAGGGCATGAAAACAAAGTGTCTAGATTGAAAAAGGCATTATATGCCTCCTATCTTCTTTGGATCTTGCCTGATCATTACTTGTATATGGTTTCACTTGCAAATCATCTTCAATAGGATAAAGAAGATCTTCATTTAAAGTATGTTTTAGATATATGTGAACTCTTCTCGCTGCAATTAGATCATAGATGTGGAACCCTAGGTGTGTACATGAATTGAGATAACACCAACTGTATATGCTAGGTCAGGCCTTGTGATAGTAGTATAATTCAAGGAGCCCACTATAGACCTATAAAAAAGTGGATCTTGAAGTTCATTACCTTCCATTGAAGTAAATTTTATATTTACTTCCATTGGATTTCTCAATAGTTTGCCGATAGTTATTCAAATCATCCAAGATATACTTTCACTCCATAAGCTGAATGCCATTATCTTAACTATGACTTTAATATCTAAGAAATAGCTAAGATCTTGAACTCCTTCCCAAGCTTTTTTTCAATAACATTGATGCCTTCTTCATGATCACTTGTAATAATCAAGTCATCTACATAGGCACATAAATAGAAAGATACTTCACCTTTTTTCTTGTGGAACAATAATGGATTTTCTTTGATTTGATTATATCCACAACTGATCAAATAATCTACAAGCCTTTGATTCCATCCCCTTGGGTCTTGCTTAAGACTATATAATGCTTTCTTTAACATGTAAACATAGCCCTCTCTCGTTTTATTTTCAAACCCTAATGGTTCGTCCATGTATACTACCTCCTCTAGCTCTCCATTTAGAAATGCATTCCTAATATCAAGTTGATACATTTGTCAATGCTTGCTTTCTACAATATCAATGATTTCTCAGATGGTAGTCATCCTAGCCATACGGCTAAATGTATCTTCATAGTCTACTCCATATGTGTGAGCATAGCCTTAAGCTACAAGCTTAGCTTTATGCCTTGCAATACTACCATCAAAATGCTTCTTTACCTTATATACCTAATTGTTTCTAGTCATCTTCATATCCTTTTTCCTTGGATCTAGTGTCCAAGTGTGATTATCTTCAAAAGGTTTGATCTCCGCTTGCATAGATTCTTGCCATTCCCTGCATATGTTTGATTCTTCAAAGCATGTGGGTTCTATAACAACCTTTGTCATGTATGCATAGTGTCTAGCCATAAATGAATCATAGGTAAGTCTTTAAACTCAATACCTTACCCCAGCAGACCTTCTTATCTCATCATTCCATTGATTTGGATATTTTTTGTTGACTTTTGAGCTCTCTACCTTCTTTGCATGATGGTATGCATTGAGCTCAATCCATAAGTCTTCATTTTCTTCTATCTCTGTGATCTTAGCCTCTCCTTTGCTCCTTGCATTACTAAGTTGTATTGATGTAGAACTTTCTCCATTCCATGATGGGTGATGAATCGAATCCTTTGGTCCACTTAAGGTTATGCTCTTTGGTGCTTCATTTGAAGTCTTCTTTTCTTCATCTTCATTTCCTTAATATATATATTTGAAGCAGACCAAGATAAAAGTTTATCAAATCTGACATCCTTTGATACTTTTAGCTCCTTGTTTGTGAGGTTATAACATCTATAACCCTTTTCCTCACCTGCATACCCTATAAAGACACATGTCTCCAACAGAGATAGTCATAGATTGAGAGATAAAGAGCTAAAATTCTCAGATTGTCAAGGATAATGCAGTTACAATGATGGTACTATCCACCCATGTGCTCCCAATATGGAGCTTCGATGGCAACATAGATAGACTATTAGAGTGCATTGACAATTGCAAGGAGCCCTATGTTCCATGCTCACATAAACCACATTAAGGTGCATTATCATTATGTTAGGGAGGCTCACCAAGATCAAGAACAAACATAGACATGAAGAGGAACTCAACAATAAAGGAGTACCATTATTCCTAAGGGAGTCTGTGTGAAAATGGTACATAAATCTTGATTTTCACTCTAAGGGTCTTAGATGGAGCACTCGTCATGTGGAAAATTATTTAAAGTTATCGATTTTGTAGCATAGAAACAATATATGCTTTTGAATGAGAGGGAACAGGCTTTCAAAGAAAAACTACAAGAGAAGAAGCAAGTAGGAGTTTTGATTGTTTTAGTGTTTTTTCAAAACTCAAAAGGAAATGTAAAGTGGTACATGAGGGGAATACTATAAAAAGGGTCCATCCCCTCACTGGTTGGAGGCTCTGAATCTTTTTGCTAGTGTGACCCTTTCACATTCTTGTGCTTGTGATGTTTGCAATTTGCTTTTTATTCTGATAGTTATCAATGTGGTAATCTTTTAGAAATATTTGGAATCTCTTTGAGTTATGCTATTGGCACTTTTGGAGGATTGCACCTTCCTCTATTTGATTTAAAGGGGAGTATTTGCACCACTCTCTAAAGTAGTAATCATATATGAACTATACTAGTAAAAATTGAATAAGGGAATTTGGGATAGTAATCATATATGACCTATACTATAAACAATTCGGAATAGACACCTACAAACAAGGTATGCAATGGTGCACATGGGCATAGTGAACGGAAAATAGAAGACTACAAGACACATAACAATTGAAATTTCTTTCTACATGCACTTCTCTTCTCGTTTTCTTCTTTCTCTTTCCTCCTCCTATTCTTCTCTTCTACTCCCTTTTAACTATTCTTCCTTCACTCACTGTCAACACACTATAGTTTTTGTTGCCTTTCGTCAATGTAGCCCATTGACCCTCTGGGTCCCTCTCAAGGAATATATTTTTGCTCTTTGCCATATACGGAGTCCTGCAAATGCAGGTTTAACTAGAAGGGTTTATTGCCAAAATAGCCTTCGTTAACACTTAGCATACTTTCCAGGGGGTACTAATTCTAAAAATACCCCTTGGGGTGATAAAGCCACATTTCTTTGATCCATATTTTCTATCTGTATTGGAGTGGTGTCTACCACTTTTCTTTTATTCAAAAGGAAGTTCCACCTTGGGCTATTCTCCTAGACTTTAATTGAAAGGAAAGAACAGGTTACAAGTGAATGGGACTAGCGCCCTTAGAACCCCCCGAATCCCATAAAGCAGGGGCCGAACTAGAGGATGTTACAAAGGAGGTTAATAATCCTCTTGTCCCCCTCATGCGAGGCCCACTTGGGTTTGAGCTTGTTGTTCTCAATGAGAAACACATTATGATGTATAAAGGGTGGGCATCTCTTGTTGTTGGAGATTCTTTTGCCAAGAAGGAACGTAGACTTCTCAATTGACCACTCTTTAGGAGGAAGTCCAAAATTGTAGGCACACCGCTCCCTCCAAATCTTCTAGAGGGTTTCCCCTCTTATAGAATTCCACAATGCCATTGAGATGAAGGTCGCTTCATCTAGAAGTGCTTGCTTCTAGGTGATTTGTTCGGGCAGACTCAAAATATTCCCAAAGGTCTGCCATAGCAAGAGAGACTTGGGTCACAGGAAGAAGATGTGACCAAGATCCTCAATGCTATGATGGCATCACATGCACCATGGTGGAGCCCCACAATTTTTGCTAGCCTTTAGATTGATCCAGATACCACGGTGGACAATTGGCCACATAAGAGCCAACTTTTCGATCTCGATGAGGGGATGCCAAATAGAGATGAACTTCAAAACCCAACACAGTCTTGTCCAAGTCAAGCACCACTTCTTGTTGAGCACGATATGATAGTCTGTGTTCACCTTGATTCTTGGAATTTTGGACAAGCAATTGCCATTGTGGCACATAAGGCCCTCATGGCAAGGTGGATCCCGCCCGATGAGGAGCCGGGTTTTTGAGCATTTCCACGCAATGCATCTACTCTAAAGGAGATTCCATTCTTCATAGTTTACTCTTATTTCTGGATCCATGTCCTCAAAGTGGATCCACTCTCAAATTTCTTGTTTCTAGAGGTGTTTCCAGTGTCTGAACGCCTTGTTCCATGGCATCTTAGCATTTTGGAGGCTCTAGGAAGCCACACCCATGATGCCCATGATTGGAAACTTGATTGAGTCATTTTCTCTGATACTAATCACCCATTTCCAATCTTCACTGATTCTGATAAATTTTTTGAACTTGTTCCAAATCCTCCACATTAAATGCACAAGATTCGATCCTTTCATGGAAATTGAAATTGGGGAGAATAAAAGGGTAAGGAGACCCAAGTCCTTCCAACTAGGGAGGCCCACCAACATGATCACATTCTTGTTCCTGAAAATGAGCTTGGCCTAAGAGGTCTCACAATTGCACCAAGCCCTGATGATCCACTTATCTGCTAGCTTGTCAAACGTGCCTTGAATATCCATAAATGGGCAAACCCCCATAATCCTTTTGGCTGATACATGTAGACCATTTACTTTTGGGAACCTCCCTTCTATTGTGGTCCCCTGTCCAAAGAAAGTTTTTGTAGATTCTTTCTAATTTGCTAAGCTCTTGATCCTCCGGTCTCCAACAAGAGAGAAACTAGATAGTCGAGGAGATGAGGAAGGTGTTAATTACCATGGCTTGTCCCACGAGGTTGATTTTCATTCCCTTCCAATATGCTAACTTGTTCTAATTTTGAAAGGACCCAATTCCATCGCTGCTCCATCGAGATGCCAAAGCCCATTGGAATACCAAGAAGGCATAAAACTAGACCCGTGGGGATAATTTGGCAACCATGGTCAACTAGTAGTTGGGGTGGAGGTCCAATGATGGCTTTGAAAGTGGTTTATTTTGGAGCTAGATGCCTCATAGAAAGTGTCAAGGGACCCCAAAAGGCTTTAATGTTGGTCAAATCATTATGCACAAATGTGTTCATGTCATTTGCAAATACTCTCATGATCATCTAGCCATGGTTGAGAGGTAGAGAGAGACCTTTAATATGGCCCATTTCCATGTTATGATGCACAAGATAGCTGAGCCCCTCCATGGAAATAACGAAGAGTAGAGAGGCCAATGGGCAACCTTGCCTAATAGAGCGTTTTAGTCTAATAGCCTTTTATAACTAAGCGTTGATATTTATTTGCATCATCGCATTCCCAAGCAATGTAGCGACCATTTTAGTGAATTTTGGATTGTAGCCGAGGTCTTTATGAGATTGGAGAATAAAGTCCCATTCTAGCCTATCGTAGGCTTTGTTGAAGTCGATTTTAAGAAATACCACATCTTGCTCGGACTCATCAGCAAACTTGAGACCCTCCCAAATATCAATAGTAGCTTCCAATATTGATCTTCCCTTGATGAATCCTTTTTGAGCCTCACTAAGCCACCTCTTCAAGTGGTGAGAAATTCTATTGGCAGTTACTTTTGCAAGAATCTTATACCCTGTTTGAAGCATCATGATTAGGTGCCAATTTTTTATCCTATTCTTATTACCTTTTTTATGGATAAACTTGATGACACCATTGTTTAGTCATGCAGGAAGCACCCTGAAAGCCAACACGTCTTAGAAAAACCAAGGGCAATGGAGTGACCACCACCTGTCTGAAGGACTTGAAAAACTCATTTGTGAGGCCATCAGCGCCTTGGCTTTTCCCATTGGGGTACACACCAATACAAAAATTGTAGAGACAGATAATGTGTCTATGAGTTTTGTATTGGTGTGTACCCAAGTTTTTTAATGCATTAACTACTATATTTTCAAGTGGAAAAAATTAACGGTGGCTAATATTTACAAGTGGAGAAAATTAGTGGTGGCTAATATTTACAAGGATGAGAGATAGATCCGACGAGGACTAGTTATCAATGATCATTGCACATATGGATAATAAATGATTCTCTATTGTGGCAATTATTTTGGCTATGTTAACCTCATTAATTCTAGGGTGGTTCTATAGCTCTAGCTATTGTACTGCATCCTCAAGATCCTTGATACAAAATTCTTGTGTGATCTACTGCATGCATTGCTGGTTGACCTCTTGCTACAAGAATATGATTTCTTTATGAAGGTTAATGTTGGAAAACAAAGTGTGGGCTTTGTGAGCAAGTTGAATGAGTTTGTTTTTGAGAGTATCCCAAGTAATCTGCATGGATCTACATGATTCTTCATGAAGGTCACTATATATGGCCATATGATTGGAGGTAATATCCTCTTGGATCAAGATCCTATACATAATCGAATAAACATTTCTCAATTCCTTTGCATGCCATATCACACTATCGCAATATCATTTGAAGAGTCTCACTTTCTATTACTTCAGATGAAGACTACTTCAGATGAAGACTAGCAAAAGAGTATGGAAGAAAATGATGAAGCCATGGTATCATCATCTAAGAGAAAGAAGAAGAATGATGACAAAGAAGAAAAAGAGGAATCATCAAAGCAAAAAGGAAACTAAATCTTCTACTTCAAAGTTATCCTTGACATCTTCTTCCCCATCTACTTCAAATACTTATTCTACACCCAAGACAAGTCTACTTCATGATGGGATTTACTTGTTAGAATCTTTGATGACATAAAAGCCTAAAGAATCTTCCTAGATGAATAGTGGCCCTTGCACTTCTTGCATGGGCTTCTACTCGAATTTGGATCTCTTCTTCATCTATGATGTATCTCTTGAGAACGTGATTGATTCCCAATTTGTATAATGAAGTACTGATCACTCAGAATCTTTTGCTTTGCAAGGACACTCTTTTCTTTCTTCACTTTTCTATATTGTCTAGTAAGGTTCCCTTGAGTAAAAGCTACGTACTTATAATTTACCAATTGTAGCCTATGTGTAGTGTTGGTTGTGCATAGTGCACCAACGGGTAACCCATCTAGTGTGTGTTAGTACTTTGCCATTGTTGAGTCTACTAAGGTAGTCCACAATGGCATATTCCTATTTGAGCTTATGTTGCATTGCAGTGTTGAATTCCTACATAGGCAAAATCCAGCTTTCTAATCCCTTGATAACTAGGGATTTTTTGACGAATTAGATAAATGCTTGGTGATCAATGTGGATAATGAACTTATTTGTCCATAAATGGTGTCAAAATTTACGAAGACCATAGATCATGTCTAAGAATTTTCATTCCATCACCAAGTAATTCTTCACTACAAGATTGATGAATCTCTTTGGATAGTACATAGGCTTAAAATATGCCTTGTTGTGTTCTTCCATGAGGAAGGCTTTGATTGCAATGTGGGGAGCATTCAAACCTAGTTAGAATGTCAATCACTAATCTAGAGATATCAAAATGGGGACTATAGTCAGCATCTTTCTAGTGTCATAAAGGATTGCTCCTATTGATTGCCCTATATCAAGACTTGATCATTCTTTCTAACTTTGGTGAGCGATATGAAGATTTATGGGAGGTATCTAGATGAATATGTTTGCCTCTTAATTTTCCCTAAGAGATCCATTACTTGTTTGAAAGTCTTAGGTGCTTTTTCCACCATGATAGCTTCCACTTTTTTTTTGCATCAATTATGATGCCTTCTCTATTATTGATGTTTTCGAAAAGTGTCCCACTAGGTATGAAAAATGTGCATTTAACACAATTTAGTGATAATATGGACTTTCTACAATTTCTGAATTTGTTGGGTGATAGCTAGAGTGCCAATGCATTGGATAAGAATCTGGTCTATCAGGCAAAGTCCAAGCATATTGAGGTGCGATATCAGTTCATTAGAGAGTGCTTAGCCACTAAGCGCATTATTCTTGAGAAGGTTTATACTCAAGATAATGTTGTAGATGTGTTGACTAAAGCTCTACCATAGGATAGCTTTCAAGATTGTTGTCACTTGATGGGGGTTCTTGATTCATGACCTTACACAGTTACTTGTATACTGTGTAACATGCCCATCAGGTGGGAGGTATATTTTGTATACTTACACTTAGATTTTCTTTATCATTCTTTATTTTTCTTTCATAGTCACTTTGGCCATATTAGCTTTTAGTGGGAGATTTTTATCATTAGTGTCCATGTGAAAGGCACAATGATCATCACACACTTTTGTATATGTTCTTTAATAAAACATATAGTGGTCTAGCTAGCCACAAACTAGAAGTTTGGATGCATTTGTATGACCTAAGAAATCTGTGTTCGTGGTCTGTATACTATGTGTTTTGTGCATATTTTATAACCTCTCTGTGGACTATTGTGGAGCTCAATTTTTCCACTTTGAGGGTAGCATCATGGAGCTCTTGATAAGGAGAGTTCTACATGGTGCATCACCATCAAAATACTTTAGCCACTTTATACCTAGTTGCCTTGCTAGGGTCAGATCCTCCCCCCAAGTGTATCTAGAATTGATTATTAGCCTTTGTAGAAATCTATAACCTATCCCTTCCATGATCCTATAATGCTTTTGCTTGCCTCCGCTAAGGTCGTACCAAGAGTAGAGGATAAGAGGTCTCCTGGGGCAGGGTAATAACAAAAAGCTCCAAGAGAAATTGGCAACCTTGGACTATCATGATTACCTTTTCAATGATGCCCTAAGGTGTGACTCGATATTGATCTCCTAGTGAGATAGTGAAAGGTGCTACCGTGGTGAGGTTGAAATTTAGTTTCTTCATAATAGAATCAGACAATAGATTGATGTTAGAGCCTCCATGTACAATGAAACCTATCAAAATTGCACTTCTTATAGAAACCCTTAATAGGGGGAAAATCCACCATCAACCCATGAGTACGAGGTGATGGCCTCAGGTAAGTAGAGTGTATGACTTTTAGTAGATCATTTCTCATCTTTTCATGCATTTTCATAAGGTAGAGAAAACTATCCTTGTGTTGAATTCCCTTCAAAACTTCTTCAATATTCACTTCATGTGTATTCTCCTGAGCGTGAGTAGGTTGGTCCTTTAGCGAAGTCCTCACCATGTTGTAGGCTTCTTCAATGGCCATCCCTTCCTCCATATAAGCCCTCTTTCCATCTTCTTTTTCATTGACTCCCTCTTGCTCTTATACATGAGTTGGCACCACTTGCCTAACCTTAGTCATCACAAGTATTTTGGATGATGCAACAACATAGAATTGTGGAGTCATGCCTTATTTTGGAGAGGTCACAATCAGATGGATCAGAGTGGGGTAGTTGTGAGGACAATCCCTTGTGTAATGATCATTGGCATCAAGATAGAGTTGATAGGGAGGTGTGCCCTTAAGCAGAGAGTAGTGTGACCATATTTGCCGCAATGATAGCACATTAAAGGTCTAGTATATCTAGGTCAATTCTAATGATTCTCTTCTCTATTATGTATATTTGAATTACTAGCATAAAAGGTGTCAAGAACTTGGTTATTACCTCTCTACTAGGCTCCCTTGAGGTACTAACACTTGTGTGCCTTATGGCCACCTTTGCCACAAAATTTACAGCTTACTCTATCAGGGTAGTTTATGTTGGAGTGACCACCATTGTTGCATGTGGTATACCAAACTTGCCTTTAGATGTCCTCAGTGATCCAGAACTCCTCCGCTTTCTAACAAATTTATGCCACTAAATCTTTGTTGTAGTGTACAGGTGGTGAGAGGATCGTCTCGTAGTTTTGAGTTCATTGCATCTTTAGCTCTTCTAGTTTTCTTCATAGTTGCTTGATTGGGTCAAGATTTGTAGCATAGTTTACTTGAGTCCCTCATTGAAAATGCATTCTCGTCTGCTCTATGCAAGCGATAGCTCCTAGAAAGTCATTTAGTGTGGCATCAAGTGTGAGACATTCCCTAAACTTCTATTGGGACCACCTAGGAAGAGCCTTCTCTATCCATTTCTTGACCAAGAAATCACCTAGAGCATGTGCGAATCGGGAGACAAGTGCTTAATTATGAGTATGTAATTCATGAAATGATTCACCTCCTCACAATTTGAGGTTCTCGAGTTGATCTAGGGCTCGCTCTCAAGATTTTCTTAGCTCGAATGTTTGTGAGAATGAAGTCTCCAATGCTTCATAGGTGGTCCTCCAATCAAGCCTTCTGAGACCACCAGAGCTTTTTGGTAGTCTTCCCTGCATTATTTCATACTTAAAAGCTTAAATGACAAGTTAATAAGAATTTAATCTATCACTTGTTGCCCTCCATAGTCCTTCCAAAAATAGGTGGAGTAGATGCCTTGTTTTGAGCATGTCTAAAAGAGGTGGTGGTGGCACCCAAATCTTGCAATATGACACTTTTGGGCCACCTAAGGCTTGTATTTCTTACTATCACATATCTTCACTTGTAGTAAATGTACACCTTGAAAAAGAATGGAATCTCCATATCTAGATGATTTCTCACTTTAGAACCTTCAGATAGTTGTCTTGCAAATGCCTTGGTTCTCTGTAATTAACTTAACTTCTTGTAGATAATTTAGCTTATTGTGATTATTTTCCAAAGTTGCCCACATCCAATAGTCATCTTCTCATGGAGTCACCCAAATATCTGCCATACCCAAATTGGGTGGTCGTCGTAAGATGAGGTGGTACAATATGGGTGGTGGCCTCGCCCAAGTACTCGGTATCTATGGTAGAGGCCTCACCTTGCTATGAAAAGCTTGCCTATGTGGGTGGTTAGGAAAATGAGTAGTCACCCAAATGTGGAAAATGGTAGTCACCTATGTGTGATAACCCGCTTGTGGTGTGGTGAGAAAATGTGGTTGCACAAGTCTTGCTATGGCCAATTATGGGTGGTTGCCTAAGTCTTGACTTGCTCCAATTGGTGGTCACATGAGTTCCTCCAGGCACCTTGTCATCTTAATGCAAGAGAACTTCGACTACTAGTCACCTTGTATTATGAGTAATAGTCGCCTTGTATTATGACTAGGTTAATTGATCTTCCAAAGAACATTGCAAGGGAGAACCCTTGTTTTACAAGAGGTTAAGTCAATGATTTTCCTAAAAGAAAGGCAAGAACACTCCACACTTTGGTATCAAATCACAAAAAGTGAGTCAATCTTATTGCATACAAGATGTTCATATGGTTTGAAGCTTTTCGCAAAGCTTTAGGCTTATGGCCTACTGGGGCTAATTTGTCATTCCTTGTATGTGTTCACATCATTCACTCCAAGGGAGTGTGTTAAACTTATATGCTCCTCGCGTAACTTTGATGTTAACCTTTTCCCTATACATGGGCACTTTTTACTCTAGTGCTAGCTAGAGGGTTTTCCCCATGTTACCACATACATGATTCACTTACATGTGGTGGTACTTTGTACTTACGAAGATTATTCAGCTCTTACTTCAATTCTATTAATCATCAATAGAGAGACCTTGTGTCTTGCTGCATCTATGCTCCTTGTGTGTGCTTTTTGTGTGTTTCTCCCACTTCTACACACACCCAACAATTTGCTCTTGTCTTTAGAACATAGAAGTTAGCATTAGAAGCACATGTTTTGAAGCCTAGATCAAAGATATATATATATATATATATATATATATATATATATATATATATATATATATATATATATATATATATATATATATATATATATATACTACCATGCTCTAGGGGCTTATTTGAGTCCATATAATGCCTTCTTCAGCTTATGTACCTTGTTCTCTAAATGGGGAACCACAAAACTTGGTGGGTGAGACACATATACCTTGTCCTTGAGGTCTCCATTCAAGAATGCTTATTTGACATCCACGTGATAGACTGGACATCATTTGTGTGCAACGATAGCTAGTACTACTCTGATAGTAGTCATCCTTGAAGTCACGGTAAATGATTTACAAACGTCAATCCCTTCAGCTTGTGAGTAGCCCTCTCCAACAACTTGTACTTTGTACTTTTCCAAAATACCATCAACCTTGTACTTTAGCTTCTAGACCCACTTGGTGCCAATGATTTTATGCTTAGGGCATCAATCCACTAGCTCCCAAGTTCTATTCTACACAATATTGTGGCATTCTATTTACATGGTAGCACTCCATTCAGATCATGGAGTGCCTCTTCCACATTCGTTACTTCCTTTGTTTTTTTCTTGAATGAGCTCAACAATTAGGATTGTATTTACAATATGAGTGCTCATCCATCTCTCATCCTCTATTGAGTGTGATTTCCTTGGTCCATGTGCAACCTATTTTAGTGACCATGGGGTGGGGCTTGCTGAATAAGAGAGCTAATTTACCGAACGTGCTAATGAACTTTCCACTTGGGTGACAACACATTGGATAGTTTCAAACTCACCGTAATTAAGTTGTTCCAAGTTTGAAGAGAGTAGATATTCCAAGTATGTAGTCTACAACCGTGTCAACGGTAATTAAGTCTGTGGAAGGTAAAACATAAAGTTTATCTATCCTTAAAGGGATTTCCTAAAGGTGAAATCTAAAAGCCTAAGTGGATGCTTAGACTTAAGTAGTAAAGAGATTTCTATAAAGTCCTCGAGGTAGCTACTTAAAAGCTTTCGTAAGAAAGGAATCTAAAGACAAGAAGTGAAAAGCTCTTGTCTCTACAAATTGGCAAGCATAACCAATTAGACTTGAAATTGATAAATTCAAGAACTTGGAATGATAATTGGTTTTTCTTTTGAAAATCCTGGTAAAGAAGAATTGATATTCTGTCAAAGGTTTTCAAGTTTTGTATGAAAAAACACGAGATCATGAAATGATCGTGTAAAGGAATCAAAAACCAGAATATCAAGTTAGAGGTAATGCCTGAAACTTCAAAATTCTTGGAGTTACAAGGTACTCTATCAAGAGATGTTTAGACTTTAGGATAAATATCATACGCACATTAATGTGAATATAAAATAGGGTGGTATGGGATGCCAAATTTTATACTCAGGTTGATGTAGAAAAGATGGTATGGGACATCGGACCGTGCGATGATACTTATCTTTTAGTCCTATAATAGATCTTGAAGTTAGATTTGATCTTCAAGGAAATTTAAACTTCCAAGGATAAGTTTTAATTCAAGGAAGATAAAAATACGATCTCAAGATACTTCAAGATCAAGTTTGTAAGAAGATATGAAGAAAGAAACTTCCAAGATCTTCTTGAAACAATTCAAGCTAAAGTGTTGATGATTCATAAATATTTGATAAATTTCTGAAAGAGTAAGACTTTGACTTTGAACTGAATCTTTCAACTATGGAATAGACTGACTAGTCAAGCTACAAGTTCCTAGTGTAACTTGGTAAATTCAATCCTTTGACTCAAGGCAATGCTCACGAATTGCATTTCTAGTAACCAGTCATAAAGATTGAATATAGGCATGAACATAGTCGCAAGTGAAGCATTGTTTGAGTAAAAGCTCATCAGTAGAATGTCAGTGGGTTGACACATTGATGTTGAATATCACACTAGTATCTTGTGGATGGATGATGTTTTAGATTTTCTTTGAATCTTTTTTAGAATCAAGTTTATTTCTTTTAAAGATAGGAAAAATTCTTCAATACCTTAGTGAACAGATCGTTAAGAAGTTAGAGTTTTGGGCCATCAAGTATTTGACTCATAGAAAGTCTATATGTTAGAAGTTTGAATTAGTTAGACAAGGATCCCACCACAGATATGAGACATGTTCTTCTAGTTTTAGAACATGACCATGTTCTTTCGGTTTTAGAACATGAGGCTCGGGGGTTGCCTACGGATACTATATATAGCTTTATTTTTTAGGACAAAAATCTTTCCCAAGGGGGGAAGAATGTAATAAAGTAAGTCTATGGTCTAGGGATCTGACTGCTTCAGACAGATCTGAAATCGGATACCGTTTGGTCACTCGTCTGTAGGACCAAAGATCTTGAGAATAGAATCAAGCATAAGTTCATGTGCTCTCATATTCAAGTAATCCACTTAGCCTAGTGGTTAAGTCTCATGGTTGTGAAGGAGGAGGTCTTGGGTTCAAACCCCATGGGATACATGGGGAGAGAGTTTTGCCCAAGGAGCTCTAGAGCCTTCTAACTCAAGCTAAGGTGAGTTAACTTGAGTCCAGTGGACTTAACTTGAGAGGCGAGTACACCAACCATTAGTGGACTCTAGTGGAAGGTATTAAAGGAGTGGAGGAGATTGCACATGCACGTGTGGACTCTAGTTTCATTTGTGGTCATCGTTGATTCAAGCAGCTATACATACAGGCATAACGTTGGGAGGAGAGTCATCTCACTAGCACGTGGTGGTCGTAATCATTAGGTTGTTACACAAGCCATCTATTGCTCATCTCCGTGTTTTTGGTTGTTTGGCATATGCATTAGTGCCTGAACAACATCGCAGAAAATTGGATGAAAAAGCAATAAAATGTATTTTTGTTCTAAAAGTAAAGGCTATCATTTGTATCATCCATAGACTTAATGCATTTTGGTTAGCCATGATGTTGTTTTTCTGGAAGATGCTATTCAGTCATTACTTTCATGTACTAAGGAGACATCTGTTAGCTCCAAAGACATGTATGATACTTTGTTGCCTCTTTTTATAGGTGGATAGTCTAGTGTTGTCCTAATGAGGCAACTTTTGAGCCTTTATAGGTTTCATATTGAGATCTGATCAAATCTTTGATCATCGAGATTGCACCTATTTCAGAAGTCACTTATCACTTTTACACATATAGATGTTCCTAGTCACAATTCTCTCAGCTTTATTACAATAAGACTCTCAAATCTTGACCATATATGCATCAACTATAGACTTAGACATGTACAAAATTATTTCTCAATTGGTTGAGCAATGAAGGAGAATTAGGAAAAAGATTGAGATGCTATTCTCAGAAAAACTTCTATTCATCTGAATTTACATCTGATGGATAATTCTCACTTTCAAACTCATCTAATCATCCTCTATTCATCTATATTTCTTCTCTCCTATAAGATACATCTATGTACAAGTATATATATAGGTGTATACATCATGGTTCCTCACTAATACAAAGTATTTTTGAACTATTTACAAAGTTTATATACATGAGTTTGCAAAACATCTCTCTCTGAATCTTCTCTTCACTTTATGCTTCATCCTTCCTCCTTTTCTTCATTCTTCTTTCTTCAATCCTCTCTGTAATCATCAATTTATGATTGTCTTGCTCAAACAGCTCCACCTCAATCATCAATTGTGATTACTTGGATCTTCTTTATATCTGCCATTTCTTTAAACCTCACCAATTTAGGTCCATTCAAGCTCTTTGTTAACATATCTGCAACTTGATCTTTTGTAGGAGTATACATGATCTCTATCTCTTTTTCAATCACCTTTTCTATCAGAAAGTGATATTGAATCTCAATATTTTTGGTCTTATCATGAAACATAGGGTTAGTTGCCAAATACAAAAAACTCATATTGTCTCCATAAATGATAGGAACACTTTGATTAATGTCAAAAATCTTCATGAGAGTTCTCAACCATATGACCTCATTTGCAGCTTCCACCATACCTTTATATTGTGCTTCTATAGATGATAAAGCATCTATGTGTTGCTTCTTAGAACACCAAGAAATCAATTTATCTCCCACATAACACAAATACCCATGTGTTGATCTTCTATCATCAGAATTACCTACCCAATCAGCATCACTATATATCTTGCACCATACCTTTATATTGTGCTTCTATAGATGATAAAGCATCTATGTGCTGCTTCTTAGAACACCAAGAAATCAATTTATCTCCCACATAACACAAATACCCATGTGTTGATCTTCTATCATCAGAATTACCTGCCCAATCAGCATCACTATATATCTTGATTCTTGTATCTAATGTAAAACCATAGTGCAAACCTTCTTTAAGTGTGCTCTTAATGTATCTTAATAGCCTTTGACCTGTAATCCAATGTTCCTTCCTTGGACAATGCATGAACCAAGATAGAACTCCAACTGCATATGATAAATCAGGCCTTATCAATGTAGCATAAATCAAGCTACCCACCAAACTTTGATAAAGCTTCATATCTTTGAATTCTTCTCCTCCATATCTACTCAAATTGTGATTCACCTCCATTGGGGTTGATGCTATCCTACAATCTTTCATGTTAAACTTGATTAGAAACTCCATTCCCAAGAAGTATGATAAATCTCCCAAGTCACTGATCTTGAATTCTTTCTCCATTTGCTTCTTAAGCATTTGGATGCCTTTTTATCTGTACGTGTGAGTATTATGTCATCAACATAAATACAAAAATAAATTAAACCATCTTCACCTGCTTTGACTAACAAGCTACTATCTACCTTTGATGCTTGAAAATCAAGTTCTTACAAGCCTGTAATTCCATGCCCTTGGAGCTTGCTTCAAGCCATACAAGGCTCTCATGAGCTTATCCACATAATCTGGATTATGTTGATCTTTGAAACCATCTAGTTGTCCCATGTAAACTTCATCTGAAATGTAAGCATTTGAAAATGCATTCTTCACATATTACTGAGACAATTTCCAACCTTTACAAGCAGCAATAGCTATGAGAGGCCTTATAAGTGTCATCTTTGCAATAGGACTATATGTTTCATCATAGTCCACACCATAAGTTTGTGCATATCCTTTCACAACAAGTCCAGCTTTGTACGTAGACACACTTCCATCTGCAAATCTTTTTGTTTTGTAGACTCACTTACATCCAATTACCTTCTGATTACTTGGTTTGTGAAACAAGTCCCAAGTCTCATTCTCAATGAGTGCATCATACTCTTCCTTCATAACTTTTTCCCAATTCTCCTTTCCTTTGGCTTGATCATATGTGGATGGACCTTCATCTACTTTGACTATATAAGCATAATCTTTAGCTGTCAAGAAAGAGGTGTCATAGCTATACCTTATAGGTTGTCTTTTGCTCCTTGATGAACTTTTGAGTTCTCCACTTCTTGAAGTTTTTGGTTCATCATATTTTGGATCAAACCTTGGCAATTCTTCATTTTCAATTACTACTTCATCATTTTCTTCTTCCTCAAAAATGTGAACCTTTGATTTACCTTTCTTATGACTTAAAGTTACTTCAAACCTACATAAGCATTATTTGTACCTGAGTACCAAGTACCCTGCTCATCAAATGTGACATCCTTTCATACAAGGAATTGCTTTGTAGATGGACTCCATAACCTATATCCCATTTGTTTATCATCATAACCAATAAACACATACTTTTCAGCTTTTGGTTCTAACTTATGCCTTAATTGAGAAGGAACATAAGCATAAGCTAAGCAAGCAAATACTTTGCAATGATCTAATGTAGATCTCTTACCCCACCAAGCTTCATATGGTGTCATACCCTACAAAGCTTTACATGGTAGCCTATTAACCAAGTATGTGGATGTATTCATAGCCTTAGCCCACAAATAATTAGGAAAATTCTTCTCTTTCATAATTGATCTTGCAAACTCAACAAGAGTTCTATTTCTCCTTTCTGCTACACCATTTTGTTTAGGAGAGTATCTGTAAGTAACTTCTCTTTTTATACCTACATTCTACAAATAATCACTGACTTCATTGAGAAATACTCTCCCCCTCCATGTAACCTTAACCTCTTCAACTTTTTTCGTTTGTGCCAAAGATCCAACTCAGATATCTTTTGCTCTCCATATGTGAGCAAGGCATGTCCAACATTACCTTGAACCTTCAATGTTAAGAGCCTTCCTTCTTTCTTTCTTATAAAAATTTTCTTATATCCTTGACTAGGGTCTTCAACATAAACTCCACCATTAATGAGCCTCACTTCATATCCTTTTTCTACAATTTGTCCTACACTGATCAAATTCTTTGGAATTGTAAGAACATACATAACCTTACTCAATAGAGTACTTCCATTTTTAGCCTTCACTGATCCAATAGACTTTACCTTATGTTTTGTATTGTCACCTATTTGAACTATATGATTGATATCCTATTTTCCGAATCACTCATCAAAGCAATGTTCCCACTCAGGTGATTACTACACCCCGAGTCAATGTAGAATACCTTTTGATCTTCCTTTGGAACTTCACATGTTGCATTCATAATTAGAGTCGAACGTTCTTTCTGATCTGATGCATAATTGTATTAGGTCTTGTTGTAGGATTGGTTTTGGAAGTTTCTTCCACCATTCCTTCCAAAGAAGCTTTTACCATCTCTACCTCTAAAACTTCCTCTCTGATTTCTTCCACCTCTGCCTCTTTTATTGAAGTTCTGATTAAAATTACTAGTGCCTTGATTATTATGCCAACACTCATGAGCTAGATGATTGGTCTTATCACATATCCAACAAGCTTTGATATTATCCTTGTTGTTTCTACCTCTTCCTCTGCTTATGCCACTTCCTCTACCTCTTAGGAAGTTTTCTTGACTTGAAGTGCCTTCATCTTCAGTTGATTGTTGCTTTCCTTTGCTAGTCTTCTTCTTATCCTTGGAATACATTGCTTGACATGCACTCTTATCAGTATCCCCTTTGATATCATGTTTAAAAGTTAGCTTATGACCTAGTAATTGATTCAAATCAGGAGTAAAATGATCCAATGAAAGTTATGTTGGAAATATGAAGGGCTTCCACTTCTCATCGCCTCTTAGACCTAGAAGGATTTGTCTTACCAATTTATCCTCTTCAATGTCTTCATCAACTGCACCTAAACAATCAGCAATGCCTTTTCATCTTTGTCACATAATCAGATATTGACTGTGAGGCTTTCTTTTTGAATGTGGTAAACTCTGCCCATAGTGATGCCTTCCTTGACTTGTTTGTGTTCTGGAATTGCTCCTCCAAAGCATTCCATATATCATTTGCACTTTCAAGTCCTTCTTCATCCAAACCTTCAAATCTGCAAGCTCCTCCCCAGTTGGAACACTAGGATCCTTAAATTCTCCCTTTTCTTCTTCTCTTGTGACGTATCCCATTAGATCTTTGCTCATAAGATGAGCTTCCATCCTTATGGACCAAGCTAGATAGTTTTCTCTATCCAATTTCTCAATTTGAAGACTATCTCCCATTCTTTCTTCACCTGTACTATGAAATCTTCAACCTTATGAGTAATGAATGTACCTTTGCTTTTAGATTTACTCCTTCTGATCCTTTTGGTAATTTTTGTGTGTCTTCCTTTAGCCTGTCCTTCAAAATTTGTCCTTTTGAATGTTCAGATCTTGAATTTTGTATGTATACAATAGTCGGGGTTCTTGTTTCCTTCAATTTTGATAAAACCTGCTCTAATACCACAGATGGAGATGTTTAATCTGCAAAAGACAAGCTATACTTGAGTTTAGAACACCTCTATATCAAGCATAGCTCAAAACTCTCAACAATGTTGGAAATCGTTGTCAAATTATGAACACTCAACACTTTTGTGAGTTATGGCTTCACTCAAAAACATCTGCTTCACAAAACTCTCTCATTGATTGATGAAATGATTAAATTTTTCTAGGGGACTTTGTTACAACACTCTTCTAACATTTTCGCAGCTACTCCAAGTGAAATTTCTTCAAAGCAACTTAGAAAACTTCAGATTTACTCCAATAAGTAAACCTATGTCTAAAAGAGGCTTTCTCTACAGGCGACTTTCACATATACAACTTTGAATGCTTGGTTCTCTTAATCTACAACACGTTTAATGAAATGCTTCTAGAAATAGATAAATTACCTTCCAACTTAGATTTTGGGTGCTCATTTGTGTAAAACTTTCCACTCTACACTCAAATCTGATCAAATATTTGACCATCGAGATTGCACCTGTTTCAAGAGTCACTTATCACTTTTACACATATAGATGTTCCTACTCACAATTCTCTTAGCTTGATTCTGATTAGACTCTCAAATCTTGATCATAGATGCATCCACTATAGACTTAGACATGTACAAAAGGATTTCTCAATCGCCTAAGCACAGAAGGAGAATTAGGAGAAAGATCGAGACACAATTCTCAGAAAAACTTCTATTCATTTGAATTTACATCTGATGGACAATTCTCACTTTTAAACTCATCTACTCATCCTCTATTCATCTATATTTCTTCTCTCCTATAAGATACATCTATATAAAAGTATATATAGGTGTAAACATCACAATTCATCACTAATACAAAGTATTTTTGAACTATTGACAAAGTTAATATACATGGGTTTCCAAAACATGTCTCTCTAAATCTTCTCCTCACTTTATGCTTCATCCTTCCTCCTTTTCTTCATTCTTTTTTCTTCAATCCTCTTTGCAATCATCAATTTATGATTGTCTTGCTCCAACATCTTTTGCATCAGATTGCGATGCTATGGCTGCCTCTAGTCTCTGAGATGAGACTATGCCTGTTTCGTTTGCTGAAGCACAAAATCCTGAAAATTAGATGGCTGCTATGCAATCTGAATATGATGCTATAATGAAGAATGGTACCTGATCTTTATGTGACTTTCCTCCTCGCAAGAAAGCCATTGGCACTAAGTGGGTATACAAGATGAAGCATAAGCCTAATGGAATAGTTGACAAGTATAAGGCGAGGCTTGTTGCCTAGATCCGATGAGGGGGGGAGCACTGATACCATGAATTTTTTGAATTTCTTATAGAGAAATGGAAAAAAAAGGCAATTTAGATGCATGTACACACCCCAACAAAATGGGCTTGCAAAAAAAAACATGTATATCAGAGAATGTGCAATAGAAATGATGAAAGAGATGAATATGCCGAGTCACTATTGGGTCGATGTAACCACTACAATAATTTATATCATGAATACAACTCTAACATCAAGTATACACTCATCTACACCTTATGAAGCATGGTATAAAAGAAGGCCTAATGTATCCCACATCAAACTATTTGGATGCACATGTTATGTCTTCATACTGGCAAATGAATGAGTGTTCATAGGATATGAAATAAGCAAAAGGGATATAGGTCCCACAATACAAAGATTTAGAGCTCAAGATCTCAAGGTATGTGAAGTTTTGAACTATTACCATGGTATTTACCTTTGTAACATATGCATGTTGAAGATGAAATTGAAGCTAGGACAAGTCATGAAGAGAAACATTCACAAGCATACATAGAGTTGATTGGTCCTAAAGATTTAGATATTGATGAAGGCTCATCAAGGTCAAATTATAATGGAAATATCAAAGTTAAAGAGAAGCTTTTTGAAGAAGATAAGTCTCACATGTGGATGGACATGGAAATGTAGATGAAGACTATGCATTCCAAAAGGGAGGAACTTCAAAGGCTACCATCAGAACTCCAAGGCAAAGAAGATTTATCCAAACCAAAGGAGAATAAAGGAAATTAGCAAGGCCAAGGTATCCAATAGAGATACTTACACATGGTTTTTTTTAATTGCTAAGCATTAAGCATACATGAGCAAAGTCATAGCAATTCAAGAACCTAGATATAATGAAAATGCAACCAAGTCTAGGGAATAGAAAAAATCTATGAAGGAGAAAATCAAGCATATTAGGACAACAACACATGGACCTTAATTTCAAGAACCAATAAAACGAAGGTAAGAGGCAAGAAATGAATGTCCAAGATCAAAGTGAATTCAGATTGGAGCATAACAAGGTACAAGGCAAGGTTAGTTGCTAAACGTTTTTCTCAAAAATATGGAATCCTTTTTTTCTATTGATTAAACTAAACATATTATTTGGCCACCTATTTGTGACCCAGTAGATTTATTTCTTACCCCAAAGGATTTCTGGATGCTAGAATAACATGAAGCTTGTTAGTATGCCTATTTAAGACAATCTTCAAAATAGACTCTACAACAATTTTTCATAAAATAAATGAAAAACTAACATTCATGGCATCAAGCTCACAACCATATCATTTTCTTTAATGCCATCCACTTGTGTGGTGCATGTACTATTACTATGCGCGCGTGTGTGAGAGAGAGGGGGCACATGGAGGCTCAACACGTGAAATTGGGCCAAAGTACTCTTTTTTGCGAACATGGAATCATAGGCGTGATGAGATGTACGAGAGAGTGAGCTGAACGGACTATTCCTCACTGATTTTTTCATTCGGATAACCCAACAATAAACAAATAGGATATGTATCATAAACCTCTTGAAAGTGCAAATAATGCATGTGCCCTTAATTTTCTTCATCGTAAGTCAGGTGATCCTCATGCATAAGTTCGTCAAATCTATCATTAATGTGCCATCAATGCTCCATCTCATGATAAATAACTGTACTTCGATCACCTGAAAGAAAGAATGTGCCACGGCCTGCCTATAAGGTTGGTTCCACATTGGGGCTCCAAAAGCAGCAGAAAAAAAAACAGCTTGTTCCTCCTCGAATGGTGAGTATCTTAAGAAGTCCTCTGGCCTTGTATTCACACAGACTGGTGGAACACTGAAATTATGAAATCAAAATATGAGTTGATAGCTTGTGCACCCAAAATAAGACGGGGGGGTTTCGAAACAAAATTCCCCAAAGTGTTCTGCTTAGGCTCGATTCAGATTAGGGTGCTGGGATGGTCTTGCAAGTCCTTGGTCTAGTAATTTTGTGACCTATGGCAATATGCATTCATATAGACCAGTGGAACAGCTTTGGAGTGTGATGATTAGGAGGTACAAAAGGCCTTTGACTGTTCTGGCCCTCCCTCTCCGCCCTAGATGTGTTTCAGGTGCTGAAAATGCTCCACATGTCAAACTCATTTATTATGTATAAAAACAATTTTTTTTCTCTATCAAAAGAAGAATCAGAGTAGCTTTACATTTCTGCTATGTCACGTCTGTTTGGCCACGTTGTGTGAATGAAGAGTCTATGGAACAAGATGATCTATTTTGTTCCACTTGAAACTGTGGTCAAAAACCTATGTGTGCTGGCGCCCCAATCTGAATCCAGCCTTAGTCAACACTGCATAGCAGCAGTGCCACACCATAGACTGAATGAGGTTTGGCACATGGCAGCCCCTCATTTGACTATGAGCAGAGCAGAGTAGTGCTGCCGCGCAGCATGAAGTAAGCCTAAGGGTGAGTTCAGACAGTGCGGTATGCTTCTATTGACTCACCCTGAGTGAATGCTACTTGGTTCATAGAGGGCGGCATCTCTGCGCTCAAAGCAAAAGCGACTTGTTAATTTATTGGCTGAATTCTTTTCCTGACCAATCAGAGTAAAATGCTAACGCAATACATGTTTGTTTCGAGGGGGTAAGGCCGTCCCAAAGAATGGTGGACCCAGAACAAGCAGAATTTTTTGTGATCCAATGGTTTTTATCCGAGTGACAGCACAAACTGTGCCGCCACTCTGTGTGAACCGAGTCTAAGAAAAGCTAGAGTCTCCAAATATGTTTTTTTGGCAGCGTCTTAGGCAATTCGAAAATGAACGTATTTGTGTTGAAGGATAGCGGTCCTTGACGAAGGAGAAACAAGAAGCTCGGCATTAAAGGAACATATTCCCCCTTCATCTTCTTCTTCTTCTCCCCCTTTGTCTTCTTCTTCTTTGTTGCCAAAAAGGCCTTCGTAAGTTTCCAAGAGTTCAGACGCATATACCATAGACTCAACCTACGCACACAGCTACTAGAATTTGGAACTCGTGAATGGAAGAGAATGGCGTTTGTGCTTCATTGTGGACAAAAATAGCTATAGTTTTGGCAGGTTCCTCACTGAGGGAAAGGTCTCATCTTTGCGGACTTATCTCAAGGACTTCTTATATGGTATCCAGATTGGTCGAGTTTTAGATGGTGTTTAGATTGATCAAGTTTTAGATGAGATCTTAAGTTTCAATCCTTTAAGTTCTAATCGCTAAATAGGAGATGGTATCAGGATTAGTTAAGTTTTAGATGAGATCTTAAGTTCCAATCCCTTTGGCATTCCCTCATCTAGGTTTAAAAAAAAATCAATTCTGATGTGGCAAATCCTCCACTAGGGAATTTGCACCAATGTAAAAAATTTGTGAGGCCCGTCCTTTTTCGAGGAGTTCCATGTGTGCTAGGTCTATTTAGTTGTACAGTTGTTCTTTCTATTAATTAAAATTTGGGAGAGTAGGCTCTTATCGAACTTCCTTTATTATCTAAAAAGGACTTCTTATGTGCGTAGTTATGTTCGCCACATCTATAAGGATGACCTGAGAGTTTTGTAAGCTGCGGAAGAACATCTTACAACAGATTTTTATCGACGGAATCAACCCTTAAGATTTTTATGGACGGAATGCAGAATGTTACCTTGAGAGCAATAGGAGTCCAACCCGTACGTCCATAGCAGTATGAACTTTGCTGCATTCAAATCTCCAGTTTGTGTGCTCTTATATCCTCTTGCAAATATTGCATCTTCATTCATCTTCGATCTGTTCCTGTGCGTCTGTAAACCTTATCATTCGCAGATCTCTTCTTACAAGTGTCCGTAATCGCTCTTTTGATTCTACCCATTTTGCTATTCCTTGGACTACATAACTACTGTTCGTCTCGGATCTTTAAAGATTATACTCTTGCCCATCTTTTCAGTGCAAAAAAAGTTATCTTGCTCTTCTTTTTTGTACATTCCCTGTTGTTTCTCCGGATGCATAACGAAAAGAAATAGAATGCAAAGTGTAGTATACAAAGGACTTGTACTCTATTACATGAAAAAAGGGAATGGATTTGATTTCCATGCGGACATAATTTGTGTCGTTTGCGCGAAAATTCCGTTGTAATCTATCACGAAAGTTCATGAAAGGACACAGTAGGACTGTAGATGTTCACAAGGGAAACGCCATTGCGTCTGCTTGCTAAATACGCATTAACCTCGTAAGCTAGAGGCACCCATCATGAGAATCTCATGGACATGTCCAGCCAAGACTTGAACTTAAGACTTCCTCCCACAGCTTCAAGGCGTGCACTAAGTTACCGAGCCTCAGACTCATCTATCTTGTCTAGTATGTTGCCTCATTGGCAGAGACTGGACCTGGTACACGGTAGAATTTTAACATACTCCCCATGTGTCTTATGCTTTCGCCTCATTTCCTGTGCCAGAACTCGAGTTTTGTTTCTTCAGAAAATGTATGACTGAAGTCTGAATGCAGTATGACTTTCTGCACGGAACAAATGTTAGTAATTTGATTAAAATGCCTATCATCATTTATAATGTTTTTAATTTGATTAAAATCCCTGATTTTTATTACAAACTAGAAGTTGCAGATATGGCCGCTCTAAACAAAGTGCCGATTGAATGCCACAACTTTACTGGATGTTTTGGAAGCACGATGAATCTTTTGCTCATGGAAGTTGTGTATGAATAGGAATAAATCAGATAAAAAAAGACTGGTTTGGGCTCTTTTGCACGCGGTCCTGTATTGTCAACAGCTTTCATGCAGACTACTCAGAACGTTGATCTTAAAATGTTTTTCCTTGTTCTTTGGGAATTTGCGCTCTACTTGAAATGTTTATGATGCTGCTTCAGCGTTTAACTGTATTTGATCTTTTGGCATATTCCACTTTTTTCAAAGTTCTCGGAATCGTGTTCACCAATAAGTAGGACAATAGCTAGATTGAACAAAAGTAACACATATTTGTTTTATATCTTCTCCTTCCAGGTGAAATACAAACAGAAACGATAGGATAATCATGTCAAAACCATTGTATAATGCACTTTTAGCAGACAGAGTTGTCAAAAAGAAGTGCGCAACACCATATCTAATCAGAAATACCGATTTTACTCATAAAATTTAACTTGTAAGTTAGCTAATGTGAGACAGGATTGTTCCCCGCTTTCTTGCTGCCGCATAAAAAACACAGAGCTGAGTATCATGCCCGAGCTCATCGTCTTCCTCGCGTCGCATATACCGAATTTCTCGACAAAGTTGACATCCAAATTGTTTGTGAAGGTGTCATGTTCCAATCTGTGCATTATATGTCTTCCGACAAGACCCTGTGATCTCTCTTTTGTCGATGAACTAGATTCAACCAAATCCAGCTGTATATCATCATTCACGCACACCGTCTTCTCATGCACCGTATATCCTTTTGCAATCTGGGGGCTACGAAAGTATAGCGAACTATTGTAAAACATGTCACCAATGCTGCTGCGTGTCCCAATTCTCATCTGCCCCAACTCTCCTCTCTCTCCTTCCATGCGGAGGTCTGAATCGCGCAAAATTGTTAAATGAGAAGTCTCTCCTTCACAGCTTTAATCGTGCGCGGACGTGTTATATATTATAGATAGAATCGCTTCCAATAATATATAAAGAATCGCTTCCAACAAACATTTTCTTCTCATCTATGAGAACACATCAGTGCTATGGTAAATGCCAGTCAATTGTGCATAAGCTTGCCCTCTACAATGTGCATTGAAAATGCATGTCTGTGTTTGACTTTCATCTGCTCGCCTATTTCTTGAATTGACATGGAGCTGTTGTCGAATTCACAGTCATGAATCTTCTCTTAAAAGGTTACAAAAGGAGTAAAAGTGAAAAAGTATGTTTATAAAATCCAGCGCATACTCTAATAAGTTGTTTCGCAAAGAAGCATAAAATGTTACTTACGCATCTGGTAGTGTCACATGTTAATCGTAATTCATCTACAACGGGAAAGTATTATACTTCCTTTTGTAAAACACCGTTTGCGTATGTAAGTGTAAGAGTTCGTGTGTCTTTCTTTTAGTTTAATCTAATGGGATAACACACATAGGAATAGAGCTATTTTTTGGTTATGTGAAAATATTTGATATAGAATAGATAATTTGATAATCAAAATGAGTTTTGTACTTGGTATTTCCTCATCGTCATCTAACACATGTTTTTTTCACACTCTCAAAGCCCTGAAGCTTATTACTACGTAGCTTGAACTCTTACACACACACACACACACACATATATATATATATATATATATATATATATATATATATATATATATATATATATATATATATATGTGTGTGTGTGCACGCGATATATATATATATATATATATATATATATATATATATATATATATGTGTGTGTGTGTTTGTGTGTGTGTGTGCGCACGTGCGTGTTCGTGTGTGCGCTTCTTGGAATCACTTGCCATTCCATCCACCTAGAACAATTGACCCTTTCTAATTCTAATTCCATGAGTGCCTCTTTACGTTTCATGTAAGCCGACCATCTGCTTTCAGGTAATTTTAATCTCATCGATTCAAGTTCATATACACCCCATCCAAGCCGTTAATTTTTTCCCTTATCACTCTTTCAAGATGCAAAACCTTAATCCATCTTTACGGCAACATGCTTACATACAAGAAAAGATTTAGACTTCAGGAGTGAAAACAACACGTACACAAAGACAAAATTTTTCAAATAATTTCATTGGTGAACTAATCCAAAGATTCCATTTAATTGAACAATCATTGTTTTATTGTTGCAATTCTTTAAAGAATATTTAAACTTACTTTGTTGGGAAGAATGGATGGACACTCCAAGAAATGAGTAGGTACTACTAATCCCTGCTTTGTACCAGCCCTCTTTCACTTCAGAGTTGTGTTGTAGGCCCTCGTAGCTTTCCAATGACACTAAATAAGTGCCTATGTACTTTGGAAATGATGCAAGTAATGTTTGATACAAAACATACTACTTCCAAATTCAAGAATCAATGAAAACCTTCTAGTTTTGTTCACACACCTCCTGCTTGTTAAGCTGAATGCTTCCAGTACAATAGGAATTAGAAACATTCCTATTGGAGATATCAAAATAGCTTAAAGAGCAACTCATTCCAAGTAGAATCACTTAAAACGATTGACTATACATAGAGCAATCAATTTAGCAAGTGTAGCATTACCCCCGATTTTTTAGAACCTCTACAGAGTTTGACCAGTGGGTACTTCAATGCGCTTTTCTCCCAATGCACAAAATGCATTATCTTCAAAATCTGTCAGCATGTAAAGGACTTAGAGCTGATTCCAACAAGCTATAGAACATTGAAAATGGTGGAGAAATAACTGAGATATGAGCATTACAAAATGATTGTTCTCACTGACAATGAGAGAGAGAGATAAAGAGAAGTAAGTAATGATCTATTGTATTATAAAACAATGTTGTACATGATCATTCGCATGATAATCAATGCCCAATGGTAGGTAGAGATGTAGGCTATGTAGTGAACCTTCTTGTACTCCGACGACTGCGAGAGATGGATCCTACGGTGGATCATACAGTACCGCTGATCACCGTTTGGTATAAAAATCAGAAGATAACACAAGTTTTAATTGATGGAGGGTCTGGTGTGAATATTGCAACCGCTGCACTCTGTAAGAAACTGGGTTGGACCCAAATTGAACCAGTGCAGTTCTTTGTGCGCATGGTGGACCAATCCAGAGTCCATCCGGTGGGACTAGTACATAATATTCCTATTACCCTACAGGGAACTACATTTAAAATGACTTTTGTAGTCCTGAAGTTACCCGAATCTAGCCTCGACTACAACTTACTTTTCCGATGACCATGGCTCAAGCAAGCCAAAGTCGTGCAGGATTGGTCAGCTCAAGAGTTTATTTTTAAGAACAATCACCGAAAATATGTCGTGACATTGGATGCTATGCAACCTTGTGATATCCACGCACACCCATATATAGCAGAACCAGTCCATATGTTGGATGGGCTATCTAATGATGAGGAGGAGGCTTTCCTCAAGAAAAATAAGGACCTCATTGCCTTAGGGACTGTAGACTTACAATTGGTAGCAGATAAGTGGAGTCTGGCAGCTTGTACGGTCGTGCCACTGACTGAAGAAACAGAAGCAGATGCCGATATAATTATGGATGAAACGACCTTTTACAACAACTATTGCAGCCAGGTGATGACTTGGCAAAGCCTAGACAGTTTTATGTACCATAGGATCAGTTGGTAACATACAATTTGGAAGATACGGTCAACCCGAGGCCAGTAAAAATTAAGGCAAGATTAGCAGATACATTCCAAGAAGATTTGGTGCAACTCCTGCGCGAGTTCTCCGATGTCTTCGCTTGGGATTACAGAGACATGAAAAATCTTGACCCAAGAATTTATTAACACCGGGTGGTGCTGAGCCAGTAGTGCGACCCTTCAAGCAAGCCAACTACCGGATGAATCCGCATAATGCAGCCCACGTAAAAGCAGAGCTAGATCGCTTGCTTAAGGTTGGATTCATTGTTCCCATTAAACACGCAAAATGGATCTCACCAATAGTGATAGTGCCGAAGAAAAATAAACAGATACGCATTTGTGTCGACTACCAGAAACTTAACGCAACCACCGTACTGGATCCGTTCTCTCTTCCTTTTCTAGATACAATGCTTGATCAGGTAGCAGTTCATGAAATGTATTCTTTCCTGGATGGCTACAGTGGATACAATCAAGTGAGGATGGCAGAATAGGATATATCGAAGACGGCATTCATCACCAATTGGGGTGTCTATGCCTGCACAGTAATGTGGTTCGGTTTACGAAATGCCCCGAGTACATTCCAAAGATGTATGCAGGAAGTGTTCTCACCTTATCTGACAACATTCATGCAAATCTATCTGGACGATTTTTCATTGTTTGGCGATACTTCAGCACACCTATATCATTTACGGTGTTGCTTTGAAAAGTGTCGGGAGTACCGACTATGTTTGAATCCTACCAAATCAGTTTTTGCGGTCTCCTATGGAAAGCTGCTTGGTCATATCATCTCTAAACAAGAATACAGGTAGATCCCGATAAAGTAGCAGCCGTGTTGAAGGCATCGGTCCCAAAGACACCAAAAGAAGTCATGCGGTTCATGAGCCACATCCGGTGGCATGGCAGACATTTACGGTGGTTGGCTCATCTAGCGATGCCACTTAACCGACTTATGACCAACACCCCACGAAAGTATGAATGGACTAATGAGTGTCAAATGGCATTTGATTGTTTGAAGGTCTTAGTGATGCAGGCTCCAATCCTGCAACCGCCTGATTGGGAACGACCATTCCACGTATTTGTGGATGCATCAGACATAGCAATTGGCAGTGTGTTGATGCAACAAACTGACAAATGGTTTCGGCCTATGTACTATGCGAGTTGCCGATTAGCCCCTTGTAGCTCAAGCGTAAGCACCACCTCCTTTACTTGTCAATCCGCGGAGACATGAGGACTGGTATGAAGACCACGAGCAAGTGAAGGCACAAGTGTGTGAGTGAAAGCACACCAACATGCACACACATACACACACACACACACACAAGGCAAGATCAAAGAGAGGAACAATGGAAAGCTTCGATTGCAAAAGAGTTCTCTTACAAACGCTCTATTTTCTAACAAGCTAGCCTCAAAAATGAGCTCTCTAGCTCTTTTTATAGTTTCTTTGAGTAGTTTTGGCCCTATCCAGACCTAGTGTTCGGCCTAGTTAAAAATTAGGTTCCAGGGCTTATTTGAGCGCTCAAACGAAGTCTAAAAATTATGAAAATTGGTATGATGGTACTTCTAATACTCCTCAAGCTCAAGGACTCCTCGGCTTGAACAAAATGGAGTTACAAAAATAGAAAATGGTATTTGCAATGGTTTTTAGTGATGAAAATCACTATTTTTATAGGGATTTCTTCTGAAAATTTGACATACACTTCTTGGAGCTCCCTACTTGCTCCTTCTTCTTGTGTGTGTCCACCTTTCTGATGTGCTTCCATGCTTGTGCTTGACCTTGAGTTCCAACACTCCCCCCCCTCTCGAGTCTGTCGTCCCTGACAGACCCTTGTTGTAGTGGTTGTTCCAAGAAGTGCTTTGAGAGGTAGTGTCTGTTCGGTAGGAACAAGAGCCATCTACCTTCCTTGCAAGTTGTAGTGCCTTGGTATGTACTTCTTCATTGGATTCCAGCATGACTGTGTCGTTGTGAGTCTGCGTTGATGTCCTCTAGATCTTCCAAAGTTGATGTTCATAGTAGCCCCTACTGGATGATGGGTAAGTGTGTTCGTGCATGGGTTGAGGAAAATATGTGCCTTGTGCTTGGCCTTGTAATGTAGCCCTATGCATGCTTACTTGGAAAATGCATCGGAAGAAGTATGGTGCAAAAATTGGGGTTCTTGAGCTAAGTGCTCAAGGGTATGCCGACGAAGAGGTTTCCTAAGCTATCATGGTTATGAAGTTTCCAAAGTAAAGATACTTACCATGGAGAAGGTCGATCGATGTTCATCTCTTCATGTTGTACACTCGGCCTTTGGGATGGAACATTGTTGATGAATGTCCATGTTGATGGTCCACTTATGAGATCTTTTGAGTGGCTGATCATGTCTCCTCTTTTCAAAGCATCATTTGTCAAATACAGAGAATTGAATTTCTTTATATTCCTTGACAAACAACATTCGAGAACTACACCAAGCTTAGTTTCACATATTCTCTTTAGCTCACCATAAGCAAGAGTCTTCTCATCCAGTATACATACAAAGATTTGCAGGGTACCAGAACTACCCCTTGCAGATATCTCCCTGGATGCTCTCATACAGTAGTAGTTAAGCATCACTCAAGTTGCGGACCTTCAAGCTCTTTACTCCTACCATGTACGTGGTTCGTACCCTTTTCTCTTTTTGGCTTCTTTGTTCAGACCTTTCTCATGTGGGAGAACATAGGTTGTTGTGGATGTAAGAGCTTCTTAGGTACCCACATCTGTAATCGCCCTTGTTGAGCTGCAGCTAATTTCTTAGGCACCCAAACTTGTTGGATACCTTGTGATTGAGCTTGTCCGAGCTGCTTCCTTCGTCTTCCGGCCTGGTTGGCTTGCCTAGATGGGCTTTGTGGGGGCAAGGCTGGTGGTTGCTCTCCTTTGCGTACCCAGATCTGTTTCATGCTCAGAACTGCTTTCTTGTCGAATGGTGTCTTTCTATTTGATGTAGCAGTTGTCGTGAACGGTTGTGTTTGCCTGTGTGGTGGACTCACTACTGTGGCTACTTGATTCTTTGGAGAAGAAGAAAGATCCACCCGCCTTCAAACATGTTCTTCCACGATTGACTCCTTCTGCATCATAGAGCTTTTGACACATACAACATCTTCTTCCATATGATTAGTCTTAAAAGAACTACAAGATGTGACATCTGGATTTGTGAGCATGCCATTTTCTAGTTCTAATGTAAAGCATTGTCCCTGGACCCAAACTTGAAGAAGTTGACTTCTTAGGTTTAAGTTGACTGCATTGTCATAAATCCAATCTTGTCCTAAGATAAGTGGTTCTGTAAGGTTCTCATCTTGACACACTAGCACTTTGACTTTCATTGGAACATCTTGCAGGTAGATGGGAAGTTCCACCTCGCCCAAACAAGGGGTTTCCACACCTCCCAATCCTATGAGATAAGCTTCTATGGGATTGATGTTCAACTGCAAGTTTTGGCAGTAGGATAGTCTAACTGCACTACTTGCTGCACCTGAGTCAATCAATGCTTTCACAGTCTTTGCACCCTTTCCTTGTCCTATCTCTATGGTCACAAAGGGACGTCGGTCAATGACTTCAGAAGTAGTTATGCCCAATTTTTGGCACATATCCATGTGATATTTTGGAGCTTTTGAGTTGACATCTAGGCCTAGTCGTTTTAACTTATTTTGCCTAATACGCTCTCGAACCTCTACTTGTGCTTCTTCTCTCACCCTTATATCTTCTTCTTTTCGCTTCTTAGCAGTGTGGAGTCTCATTAGCATATCCTCTGTAAGAGGTTCTTGATATAGCTTGACTCGACATCCACTAATATAGCTTGGCAGGATGTCTCCTTCTAGAGTGGCTAACTGAACTGCACCGCTAGTGGAAATTCTATTAATGATCATGGGTCCGTATCCTCTTTTTTCCAACTTACGGGCATGTTGCTTTAGCGTATAAACCAGCACGAGGTCTCCCTCTTTCAATCCTTTATCTTTGATGTGTGCATCAAAGTATGCCTTTTGCCTCTTCTTTGCAGCGTAGATGCCTGCCGCCGCTCGTAGCCTCGTCTCACCTAAGCGTTCTAGATCAAAGATCCTAGAGGACAACTCATGTCCATTCCACTCATGCTCTTGTGCTACCTTTAAAGTTGGGATTAGGAAATCCAATGGTAGCATAGCATTCTGTCCGAAGACCATCTGAAATGGGGTGGCGTTGAGTACCATTTTGTAGGCAATTCGATAAGCCCAAACAGCATGATGAAGTTGTTTGTCCCAATAAGAGCGTTTATTATTTACCCGTTTTGTCAATACGTTACAGAGGATCTTATTGGTGCTCTCGGCTTGTCCATTAGCTTGTGGGTGATAGGGGGCAGACTTCTTATGTATCACCAAGAATTCTTGGAGAAGATTTTCAATGACTTCATTCAAGAAGTGTGTGCCTCTATCACTCACTAACTCTATTGGTAGTCCATATCTCATGAACACATTCTCGAATAAGAACTTAGCCGTAGTCTGAGCATCATTCTTTGTTGTAGCTTTCACTTCTACCCACTTGGTAAGGTAATCTGTGGCTACAATAATATACTTTGCATGGGAGTTTCTAGCTGGGGGGTTAATAGGACCTACAAAGTCTATACCCCATTTCAAGAATGCACGTCCTCCCATCATTGGCCTCAAAGGCATCTCGTCTTTTCTAACTGGATATTGTGCATGTTGGCATGTGTCACATTTCTTCACATAGGTATGTGCATCCATATGAAGAGTGGGCCACCAAAGTCTTGAGAATAGAATGGTCTTGATCACTCGGTCAGGACCAAAATGTCCACCTGTAACACCACTCTGTGTAGTCTCTAAGACCTTTAGATAGTCTGATTCATGAACACACTGTCTGATATAGATTGTCTCCTACTAAGGCATAGCCTTGAGCCTCTTGCTCCATGCTTCATCTTCTTGTTAGACTAGCCTCTTTGGGTTATCTTCCCGACCTCATAAACTCTACCAATGGAGCACTCCAATCTGGAATTAATGACACTTGATAAAGGGTGGCATGCTCCACTGGTGGTCTCTCTCTGCACATTGGACAATTCTTAATCCACTCATGTATTTATTTGTCCATGCTAGGCCAATACACTCCTAAACGTTTCAGATTTTGTAATGTGTGCTGTTTAGAATAATGATTTCCTAGCAATCCTTCATGAGCTTGTTGCAACCAACTAATATGTTCATTGTCCTCAACACAACAAGCTAATACACCCTCAGTATCTTGTTTGTACATGCTTCCTGCCAATATGTGATATTTTTGTGATTTTACAATTTCTTCTTGTGATGTCTTAACATTCTTATTTGTGGGTCCAAAGGTTAGGACTGGTACCAACTTATTTGCCCATTTAGGAACAACTTCTAAATTGAACAGATAAGCATCGGGTAATTCATCAGACACTCCTTGCGGTGACTCTCCTGAAGTGATGCGAGAAAGGTGATCTGCCCGAAGGTGGGTTCTACCTTTCTTGACAACAACTTCAAAGTCATATTCCATTAGTAAGAGGAACCATCTTACTAAGCGTCCAATATTGCAAGGTTTATTGACCAAATATTACAAAGCTTGATGATCAGTGAAATACTTGAACTTGTTGGCCAATAAATAGTTTCTAAACTTCTTCACAGCATATACCATGCCTAAGCCCTCTCGCTCACTGATGGTATAGTTTCATTCAGCTGCAGTTAGTTGTCTGCTAGCATAAGCTATGGGTAAATCTAAATTTCCTTCACCGGTGGGTTGTGCTAGCACACATCCTATGGCATGATTGGATGCATCCACATGGACATGGAATGGTTTATTCCAATCAGGAGTGGTCAGTATTGGTGTTGTGCACAAACGTTTCTTCAATTCATTGAAAGAATTCTCGCACTCGTCGTTCCACTCAAAATTAGACAACAAGGCATAAAGGGGTCTAGCTATGATCGCGTACATGTGGATGAACCTACGGTAATATCCACAATGGCCCATAAAGGCTTGTACCTCTCTAACATTCCTTGGCCTTGGCAACTCCGCTATGGCTCGTACCTTATCTTCATCTGTTGAGATTCCATTCTTAGAAACAATATGACCTAAGATTTTACATTGACACACCATGAACACACACTTTTCTGGGTTTAGACACACTTGATATTTTTTACACTTGTTGAAGATTTGTCTGAGCTTAGGGATGTGGTATCTTCTTTCTTGGGAATGGGCACATAAATCATCCACATATACTTCTAAGCTCTTTCGCAAGAACTCTTTGACGACATGACACATGAGCCTTTGGAATGTTGCAAGTGCATTGGTGAGCCCAAATGGCATCACACGAAATGCAAAGATCCCCGACTCCGTGGAAAAAGCTGTTTTGTGTTGATTTTCTAAGGCAATGGTTACTTGATTGTAACCTGAAAATCCATCAAGGAAGCTATAAACTTCCTTGCCTGCAACACGCTCCAATAGGTGTTCTGTGATTGGAAGCGGATAACTATCTTCGATTGTAGAAGCATTAACTTTTTTAAGGTTAATACACACTTGCAACTTCCAGTTTTTCTTGGGCACCACTACAATGGGGGACACCCATTCAGTATGCTCAATCTCATAGATGAATCTAGCTTCAATCAGCCTATCAATTTCTTCTTTTATTTTGGCTGCATATGTATCATTATAGGTGTAGGGCTTCTGTTTGGTGGGCTTAGCATCAGCAGTTATGGGGATAGTATGAGAGCAAATTCTTGGATCTACCCCTTTCAAGTCTCTATAATGCCACGCAAACACATCCCTATATTCCCTTAATAGAGCTACGAGCTCCATTTCTTCTCTTGCACTTAGGTCATCTCCTATATATGTGCATCTCTCTTCGTTCTCTTCAATGGTCACTACAATTTTCTTGGTCTTTTATTTATTATCATATGATTCTCCTATGATGGCCTCTCTCTTAGGCATTCGTACCAAAATTTTGCGGTCGTCAACTTCATATTTCTTGAAGTTTTCTGGTACTTCAAACAATGATTCCTCCTCTTCTTGTTTCCTTGCTTTTCTTTTCTTTTTCTTTTGACTTCTCTCACTTCCATCCTTTGAATTTACCGTTTTAATACTTGTGAGAGGTTCTTCTTCTTTCTGGGTGAACACTCCTATATCTTCTAGATAGTGCTGCTCTAAGTTAAAGCAACTATCCATCACAATGGACTCTATATCATCGTCATCCTCTATTTCTCCTATGACATCACTAGGGTCACATTCTTCTAGCAAGGGCTGACACATGAACATTGAAATATCATAACCCTCCTCATCACAATGAGGTGCCCATTGTTCTTCATTGACAGCAATGTCCATGGTGGCTAAGATTTCAGGCCAGCCATGAGGCTCAAATTCCTCATTTGGAAAGATCATCAGTGTGTAGGCTGGGTCCCTAACTGGTCTATCTCCTGGCAAAGTTCCTTCTTCTCTTGCCTTTAAACGTTTTTCCTCTTCCTCTGCGACCTTGCACATCCACAAATGAGTATCTTCATGCAGCCATGATAGATCAGGTGAACTTTCAGAATGCACAGAGATGGAATCTTCTTTCGCTTTGTGGATAGGATTCCACTGTAGGGGTGGTACATCTCTGAACGAGTAATCCTTCAAATTAACCTTGGTGGTGACCCCTAAGTGTTGCAAGTACAAAGAGTTGGTTCCCCAATCCTACACTATTTGCAATTGTCATAGGAAGGGTCTTCCTAGGATCATCTCGTAGACGTTATTTTTCTCAAAGTCACATATAGCAAAGGTGTGTTCAAACTCTACACCACAAGTGGCTAGAGTTATCCCTTCTTG
Source organism: Ceratopteris richardii (assembly GCA_020310875.1). Classification (NCBI taxonomy): domain Eukaryota; kingdom Viridiplantae; phylum Streptophyta; class Polypodiopsida; order Polypodiales; family Pteridaceae; genus Ceratopteris; species Ceratopteris richardii. The sequence goes on along the minus strand of CM035419.1, from coordinate 116,862,718 downwards.
CAATCCTAGAGGTCTTTCAAAGTGGCCATCTGCCATTTGAAGCTTCATTCTAGTTGGTCTTAATGTGGGTTTGCCCCATTGCTTCCACAAGGAGGTGGTCACAATAGCAACACCAGCACCTGAATCTATGATTGCTTTGGTTGTGTAACCTTTGTAGGTGATTGGAAGATAAGTATTACCTTCTTCGCCCTCACACATGTCCCCTATTTTGTCTAGAGGTATCTGTGGTACTTTTTGCTTAGAGCCTGCTTTTGGCATTTTGGAATCAAGTTCTGGAACTTGATCCTTGACATGATTCCATAGCTCAGGTTTTGCTTTGAGCAGCTCTTCTACAGTGAGATGACATTGAACCTTAGTGTGCTTCATGACATCAGTGTTCCTTGGGACCACTGAGTCTTCATGTCTGACGAGTATTGTGGGAGCTCTGATCTGAAGAGATTCAGATTCCCATGGGCCTGGAAATTGAGGCAGTTCTTCTAAGGTATTAGATTCAAAATCTATCCTTTCGTCTTCTTGTTGTTCGACTTGATCTCCGTAAATGGATGGAATGTCTTGGGGAAGTTGATCATGAAGATCATCAATCTCAGGAATAGGAGGGGATTGGCCTTCTCTCTAGTATCCTTCCATGTTCTTGTTTTCCTCTTACTAGGCTCTCCTGATTCGCTGGACTCCGATTGTTCTGCTGGTTTATCTTGTTTTAATGCTTGTTCCCTAGTAACTGCATGTACAGGTGCCACATTACTGTTACTGGCACTTGAATCCGCCACTAAGCCTACCACATTAATGGGTGTAATCTTGGGTGCACTAGAGGGGTTTCTTGGACAATCTCTGGGGAGATGGTCTTTGCCACAATCAGGACAAAAAGCTTGTATTGTGATAGCCTTTCCTTGACTCGGAGATGGTGGGTGGGGACAATCACCAAGGAAATGGTCGCCCTGGCATCTGAAACATGGTCCTCTAGGGGCTTGTGGTCTTACTTGTCTCAATTGGGGCCTAGGGTTAGGATTTGTGTACATGACATTGGAGTATTCTAGTTCCCAATTTTACTCCATAGGTGGTGCCTCATATTGATACGGGTAAATATGTAATAAGCATGTGGACTACCTTCATGGGAGTAGTCTAAACCTTGAGCGTGAGAGTCATTATCTGAGACCAATGGGGTTAGTGGCACTAATGCTCTATTAGGGTTCTCCTCCGCCATCGTATACTTAACTGGGATCACATTGGCAGGAGCTGGTGGCTGGTTTCCTAGGACTGGTTGTGGTCTATATTGTGCTTGATATTGCTGTTGTGGTCGATAATATGGTTTTTGGTATTGGTTCTGAAACCTACCTTGTTGATAAGGTTGTTGATAAGTTTGTCTAACAGCCTGCCTATTGTACGGACAATCTTGAGCCGTGTGGTTCGTGTATTTTCTCTCAATAGTGCAATACGGAACATTCCTTTCTCTAATGTTTTGGTTTTGCATTGGGCATACGTTAGCCATGTGGTCCCCTCCGCAGGTATAACATCAGTTCAATGAGGTGACTCTCTGTGTTTGTCTATTTTGGACTCCCAACTTCTTGGCAACTTGCTCAGCTATCTCATCTATTTCCGTAGAGATTCTCGAAGTATGACTAGTAGAACTATCAGAATCTTGATAGAGTTTGGAGAGTCCTAACTCCTCACCCAAGTTGTCTTCTATGTCAATGCATGTCCGCACACACTCTTCTATGGATCTAGGCTCTTTCAAGTACACATATGATCTTAACTTTGTGCTCAGTAAGCCATCTAAGAACAAAGCCACTTGTTTGGCTGGTGTGGGTAACTCTGGAGCAGGGCATCTTTCTAAGTACTGTCTGAACCTTCTACCTGCTAGTCGCACTGTTTCTTGGGGTGTCTGCTTGAAGCTGTGGATCAAAGATGATGTGTTATGCCTGATACCACTCTTGGAAAATTCTACAATGAATTCATCTAGCAGTTGACCTATATCGCGATAGTTACGACTACTCAATGGTTGAAACCAAGCTAAGGCAGTGCCCTTAAGAGTCAAACCAAATGTCTCGTACTGGGTGAACAAATCCTCAACTTGTTCAGCTCTTAACACTTGTTTGAACTCGGCCACATGATCATAAGGATCTCATGTCCCGTCAAAATAATTCTTCATTGCCTTGATCACTTGAGTGGGTCTAAGGGTTCTTATGTGCTCTCGGGGTCTAGGCAATGGAAAATCATGTTCATCTCTTTGTTGCCTATGTGCTTGATGTCTCTCTCTTTTAGGTCTTTCATTTTCAGATCCTGATCTATTCCTGCCCACGTGTGTGCAAAACTTACCTCAGGTGTCTCTCTAGTTCTTTCTCTCTGGGCTTCATGAGCTTGAGATGAACCTACTCCTTGGAGGCCATGGGAAACATTGGATCTTGGTGGAGGGAAAATCAATTCACTCTTCCAAGTATATACGTGTCTATCATGTTCTGTTACCAAGAACATCTTCTCTGATGTGTTGTCTAGGTAGACAACTTTGCCTGGTATCTCTGGATCCTTGAACTCGTAGATGATGACTATGCCCAATTGGCTAGGTTGATCTGGCTTGAATCTCCAAAAGGCTTCCTTTGTTTCTCTATCCAAGAATAGTTCTATGCTTTTGTTGTCTTCAGGAATCCAGTCTGGAGTGATCACTCTGGTCAAAATTCACTTACCTCTAGGAGTCTAGGGTCCTTGTCCTACATTTCCTTGTTCTAGGTCTCTTATCTCATTCTCAGGAATGATATTTCCAAACTCATCAGTCCTATCTGGTAGGTTGGTGACCACATACATGGTTCCTTCCCTATCAATGTATGAACCCTCTTCGAACTTGACCACCGAGTGTTCAAGTCCAAAGGGTTGATCTGGATTTTTGAGTTCTACCACTGATCGCCTCAGTCCATCCTCATAGATGCGAGCACCTAATCGGTTGGTCCGAATATATTCCAATTGTGTCTTATAGGGACGTTCTGGTGTTTGTAGATGGGCAGTTCTTGAGCCACCTGCTGGTTTCCCCATGCTAAAAGACATTTCAAAGTCACGTGTTAGAGCTTAGTACGTAAGGACAACCACTTAGTTGTTGTGCCCAAGACTTAGCTGTATGGTTGACACTAGACTGAGAAGATATAATGCTTTGTCTATCCTTGCCTAGGTGTCTACCAGATCTCAGGTTCATAAGCTTTGGCTAAGAGTCCAAAATTTCCCCTTGGTATGGTTCAAAAGTCCTTTGAAGCCCCCTTGGTTTCCTAGTCCCACTTGAAGGTCTTATAAAAAATAGTTGAGACCGTGTAGGATTTGAAACGAGCTTTCCAATGAGCTATAGAGCTCAAAAAATGGACTTTGGATGAAAAAGTTATATCAAATCAAGCTCCTAGGGGTCAAAACAGGCAAACAGGACCTTTTGGAAAAAATCATGATTTTGTAAAATCAAGAGAATCGCGATTTTGTGAAGATCAAGAGAATCGTGATTTTGTGAACTTCAAGAGAATCGCGATGCTGTAAATCTCCAGAGAATCGCGATTTTGTGAATCTCAAGAGAATCGCGATTTTGTGAATCTCAAGAGAATCGCGATGCTGTGAATCCCAAGAGAATCGCGATGCTGTAAATCTCCAGAGAATCGCGATTTTGTACCTTGAGAATCATGATTTCACAAAATCGTGTTTTTGGCTGAAAATCGTGATTTATGGAATCGTGATTTTGAGCAGAAAATCGTGTTTTTGAGAATCTTGATTTTGAGCAGAGAATCGTGTTTTTGAGAATCGCGATTTTAAGCAGAGAATCGTCTTTTTGAAAATCGCGATTGCCAACAGAGAATCATGTTTTCACAGAATCGTGTTTTCACAGAATCGTGTTTTCACAGAATCGTGTTTTCACAGAATCGTCTTTTCACAGAATCATGTTTTTGGCTGAAAATTGTGATTTGTGAGAATCGCGATTTTGAGCAGAACCACAGAATCGCGATTCTGAGAATGACCACAGAATCGTGTTTCTTTCAACAAACTTTTAGGTGGAAATAGAAAATCGTGATTTTTCAAAAAAATTTGAATTTTTCACAAAATCGCGATTTTCTTCACAGAATCGTGTTTTTTGGCGAGAAATTCAAATTTATGAGCGCCAGCAATGGCGAGCTCCGTATGTGCAAAAAATCATGAAAAAACACAGGTGCTTGCTCTCCTTTGCATCTCCTAGCTCCTCCTCGCACAATAATGCATGAAAGATGGTATGAAAATGGTGAAAATGCACTAAAAAACAAGAAATTTCTATGAAGAAGGAGATGGAAGAAGGTGGAGATGATGATGATGATGAAGATGAAGAAGAAAACTCAGAAAATGAACAAAAATGACAGTTTTTTTACCTTCCAACGTCGCAAATCTACGATCTTACCATCACAACGTTCGTCCTCGAAGCTCTCTCCCCGGCAACGGCGCCAAAATTTGGTGTAGCTCAAGCGTAAGCACCACCTCCTTTACTTGTCAATCCGCGGAGACATGAGGACCGGTATGAAGACCATGAGCAAGTGAAGGCACAAGTGTGTGAGTGAAAGCACACCAACATGCACACACATACACACACACGCACACAAGGCAAGATCAAAGAGAGGAACAATGGAAAGCTTCGATTGCAAAAGAGTTCTCTTACAAACGCTCTATTCTCTAACAAGCTAGCCTCAAAAATGAGCTCTCTAGCTCTTTTTATAGTTTTTTTGAGTATTTTTGGCCCTGTCCAGACCTAGTGTCCGGCCTAGTTAAAAATTAGGTTCCAAGGCTTATTTGAGGGCTCAAACGAAGTCTACAAATTATGAAAATTTGTACGACGGTACTTCTAATACTCCTCAAGCTCGAGGACTCCTCGGCTTGAACAAAATAGAGTTACAAAAATAGAAAATGGTATTTACAATGGTTTTTAGTGATGAAAATCACTATTTTTATAGGGATTTCTTCTGAAAATTTGACATACACTTCTTGGAGCTCCCTACTTGCTCCTTCTTCTTGTGTGTGTCCACCTTTTCGATGTGCTTCCATGCTTGTGCTTGACCTTGAGTTCAACACCCCTACAGAGAGAAACTACTCTGTGAGAGAACAAGAGTGTCTTGGTTTGGTATACTCTGTTAAGAAGTTCAGGCATTACTTACTGGGATGCAGATTCACTTTCCATGTGGATCATGCCACACTAGTGTATTTGGTTCGCCAACAACACTTAGGTGGCAGACTTGCTAGATGGGTTTTACTACTATAGGAGTTTGATTATTAAGTTATTCACCGACTAGGTACGACACATGTCTTGGCGGACTTTTTATCTCGCCTCAATTCTGGTGAGACTCCGTAAGGTGTCGATGACACAACGCCAGCTATTTATGTAACCGATGCAGCTCACGAAGACTCTACAAAACTTCTGGTTGCCCCTGCATACTATGATACGTTAATGACTTTTCTTACTGATGGTTGTCTACCTCCTAATACTCCCGCTGCTCTGCGCCGAAAAATTGCAGTTTACAGTTGACGATTCCGGTTGATTGTGGGTCAACTGTATTACATCGATTAGACTGGTGTCTTACTCAGATGTATTCCTCCACATGAATCGGCATCAGTTATTGCCATGGCTCACTCAGCACCTACTAGAGGACACTTCGCAGCTGATCTTACTCATCACAAAATCTTGCAAAGTGGGCTATGGTGGCCTACCATGTACAGAGATGTTGTTCAATTTGTGCAGCAGTGTGATGTCTGTGAACAGTCTGGACAGCCCTTGCAGCGTCATTTCTTTCCTCTCCAACCGGTTCTACCATTGGAGCCCTTTCAGAAGTGGGGTTTAGATTTCATTGGCCCAATTACACCCCCAGCTACCCTCACCAACAATCGATATATTTTGACCTGTACAGATTATGCCACTAGGTGGGCGGAAGCTTGGGCTTTACGTTCTGCCACAGCCGTTTCGGTGGCCAAATGTTTGATGAAGGATGTCTTCCCTCGATATGGATTACCTCTGGAAATAGCGACGGACCAGGGTACCCATTTTGCAAACAACTTAATAAAAGTGCTGACTCAGACTTTCCAAATTGTAAAGAAGCTATTGCACCAATGAAAGTAGTGGTACCAAGCCTGTGAGTCACTTTATCTCAAAAATTGCTACCGAAAGAATCTTTTCCATTTTGGTTGGATGTGCTCAGATCGTTGGATGAACAACGTTGGGAAAGCTTTATGATTCTTCAAGAAGTTCAGTTACGCCAAGCCCGTACTCATGATCGATTTCTAAAAACCCCTGTCTTCACGATTGGCCAACTCGTTTTATTCTATAATGCTAAAGCAAATAGATCTGTTGGAAAATTTAAGTTACGGTGGTTCGGTCCATATCAGATTGTTGAGCAAGTGGGACCCGTCACTTTTTGGTTGGCGACCTTAACATGTGTTTTCCTTCCAAAAGTGATTAATGGCTCTAAGCTCTGCCCTTATCACACGACGTCTAGAAACTCTTGAGGTGTACTCGATCATTTTTTTCTTTTCTTTTTTCACTTGTTAATGGCTTTTTTTTTCTACTTCCCGTGTTTAGGTTGACTATCTGACCGTAATCCTTCCGTTTTGCTGATCTAATCATGATTAATAGCCACCTCTATGTCATTGCTTCTGTTCATGCATGCATGCCGCACTTATGAAGGATATCTCTCCAATACTGCGTTATGATTAGGGTTATTGCCGTCTAATGTTTCCCGTGCTATTACCTTATCTTGTTCTTTCCACTGATAATCGCTATTGTGTTTGTGTGTTTGTGTGTTTGCGAGCTTTGTGTACTCTGTGTGTTTGTGTATCTCTAGGTACGCCATGGAAGTTCTAGCTAATATAGTAACCTTCCGTGCAGGTCTCACTCCAGAGGTGAGTGAGTACTTGCGCACTCAGGGATTGTTGGCCTTCGCTGAATTGCCTTGGCATTCAATGGAGTGTCACCCCTTTCACGCGCAAATTATTTCTGGCATCGCCGCCATGCCTGCTACGGAGTAGTGTTGGCCGATTACATGTCTAAATCCTCGTGTAGTAATCACTCTAGCCACGTTTGCTGAGGGATTCCGACTCCCTCCGGAAGGATTGGAGAATGGTCCACTCCTTCCTCTTGCCACCATGAAGGGCCTGTTTCCCTGGCACTCATCTAATGAGTTTGCCATCCTTTATCGCTCGGAACCAGAGCATACTTCTCTACAATTCCTTGTAGCCACACTTACTTTGCAAAAATGCACCTACGGTATATCTCAACCCTCTTATTCAATGATAGATACGGCTTCCCGTGAACCTGTGAATTTCACGGCATTTTTCTTTAGGCGCGTTCACCGTGAATGCGTAGCGGTTACAAAGAAAATCGCCAAGCATGATATCCCTTGCACACGCTTACCTCATATCCTAACCTTCCTCTTTCTGGTGATACAAGCCGCGCAACCTCCTCCAACCACTCCTTTTCTGTTACATGAAGAATCTACCCAAATGGTCGAAGACGAAGATGATGACGATGTCGATTTGCTTCAATTCTTTCACCGCAAACGCAGATGCGTTAGTCCCTCCCAGAGTCAAGTACAGGGTTTTACTACGGGACATGAAGCTGAAGTTTTCCAGGATACTGCCACCTCCCTACAGCTAGAGTCGTCCATTCCATCTTCTTCTCTCAAGCAGCCAGATCAAGATGTCAACATGGAAGATGTAGCTTAAGTAACTTCGCGGGAGGAATCTCATCACCCGGATGTGGAGGCTGTAAAGGATATCGAAGCCGCTATTGGAGGCACGGATTTTCAATCCCCCTCATCACCAATCGTTGTATCCAAAGCAGATGCAGTCCTTACCGAAGTTACTGAAGGAATGGAATGCCAATCTCCTTCATCCCCAACCACTGAGGTCCAAGCAGAAGCAATCAAGGAAGTAATTGGCATTGTTAAGGATGTTATTGAAGCTGCTAAGGAGATCAATCAGCATGAGACCGGAATTGTTTTGGTTCCAATCCGCCTTATTCCTCTTCCTTCACCGATTACCCGTTCCGAGCATGTAGAAGGTCTTCTTGGTGCAACTTCCACTAGCATTCGAGAGGCATCAGCAGTTCAGTTATCTTCTCCTGATTACTCTCCACCATCCTTCCCTCATCTGCTCTTTGCTTCATTGTCACAACCTCCTCCTTCTCTTCCTCCCCCGACAGTCATGTTCACCGAATTGGAGTCTATGAGTCGCCTCCTTATACAATTTTCCCAGCAATTACCCCTCCAGATGAAGCTAGCAACTCAGAATATTCGGCAAGAGTTGTAGGGTAAAGTTGATGTGCTCAACACAGATATTGCTCCACTCCAGGAAGAAGCCAATGCGGTCAAAGCAGAGAATGACGCACTGTAGATTCAGCTTCAGCAACTTCAAGAACGGTTAGCAGAGCAAGATAATCTGATTGCCCAACGGGATAACGCACTTACTGAGTTGAAGGAGAAGACCATTCTCCTAGCAGCTCGTGATGAAGAAATAAAACAGTTGGAACAAATGGTACAGGATAAGGAAGATGCTCGGGTTACTCTCGGCAATCTATTGGAAGAAACACGTGCGGACCTTGAGTTGGTGACACAGAAAGGACAAGAAATGGCCGACTTGGCTATGCAGAACACTAAAGAACTCAAGATAGTTTCCGTCGAACTTTTCCAGAAGAACTGTGATTTGGAAGCAATGACGGGCTGGATGATTTAGCTAAAGAAAGAGATGGAAGGTATTATGAAAGAGAGAGATGCCTATTATAAAACTATCCAGTATCAAGCTCAGGAACTGGAACGAAGAGAAAATCAGTTGGGATTTCAGGCAGAGCAATTATCGCGCATTGATGCAAAGATTGCAGAAATAAACCTGAGACGAGATGCTGCACTAGCCAACGACTTTTATCTACAGGAATCATTTTTGCAGACCCACGCAGAATTGGTGATGAGTCAGGTAGTTGCTGCGGTTTGAACAGATGCACAACTGGTCGAGCCGGATATTTTGAAGACTATGCTAGACTCATTAAAGCAGAAGATCACTTGCACTTTTAAACTCACTAGAACCCTGTATATACAAGGCATTATTGATGAGCCTTGATTCTATTTTCCTTTTTGGGTTCGATTCCACCGTACGTGGCAGTGTTAGCCGCCGGATTGGATTATAATTTTATTTTTTATATATATTCGCACGCACCGGAAAGGCGTGATGAAGATTTGTAACTTTCTTTGATTAATCAAAAGGCGAGCATGGCACTCCTCAGAGAGAGATGGGGAAATTGCCAGACTGTCTATCTGGGCGACCGCGCTGGAGTTGTCATATTGCAGATTTGCTCAAACTCTAAGTACTGTGTCTTGTTCTTAAAGTTTCAGTGATTAATGATTAACATAATAATACTGTGTTAATATTAATAAGCATGTGTGAATTCATAGTTGTTAATTCGTGTGTACTGCATAGTGATAATCATTGAATTGGAAGACAGTTAATGATTTGATTGCATGATTGAATTGGGAAAATTAAACAAAGGGCCTCTGCACTGTCATACCCCTATCCATCCCCAAGAACCTAGAAACGAGATTAAAAGTGGCTTACAGAAGCGCTTTTAACAGTAACATGTGAGATTTTCCAAACTGACAAGCACCACATTTGTAGATCATATGTTGCTTGGATACATTAGGTATCCCAGGCACACATTGATCTCTACATATTTTCTTTAAGGTTCTCTTACCAATATGCCCTAATCTCTTATGCCCAATTTCAAGCTCTAACAATGTTTGATCTTTGTAGCTATAAAGTGCAATATTCCTTTTATCTTCAAGTTCAAAAGTAAATAATCTACCTATCTTTTCTCCTTTGGAAATTCTCTTGAATCCATGTTGGGGATCCTCCACAAATGCTCCATATTTGTTGAACCTGACCTGCAAACCCTTTTCCACTACCTTGACCATTGAGTGCTTGGTATCATCACCTGTTTGTACCTGATGTTTACCCTTAGGTTCCTCAAGTTCAGAGAGAAGAGCTACATTTCCTACCACATGGTTTGAGCAACCTTAGTCAATGTAGAAGAGATGGTCATCATTCATAACTGGCTTTCAAGTCATATTCATAATCAGAAGAGAATCCTCTTGCTCCTCTGTATAGTTGTTGTAATCTTTCCTTGATTTGTAGCTTCCTTGGTAGTTGTTATTGTAGTTGTTGTTTTATTTGTTATTGTTGCCTTTATGATGGTTGAATCTTCCTCTTGATTGTGTATATCCACCAATTTGGAAACATCTACCTCTCTGATTCTTGAAATTCCTATAACACTCATCTATAGTATGATTTGATAAAACCACAAATATTACATGGTGAGGAGTTGTAAGGTCTCCCCCTACCTTGCTTACCTCCTCTACCCCTTCCTCTTGAGTCTCTACCTCTCCCTGCATAGTTGGCTTGAGAGGTTGTACCTTCATCCTCAATCTTCTTGCTTTTCCTTTTCTCTTTAGTCTTGCCTTTATCTATGTATAGGGAAAAAGAGCTATTACCTCTTGATGAATCTCCATTTTGTTGAGCTTGGCTTCATGGGTAAAGATTTGCCCCATGAGTGTGGTAAGATCTAGAACCTACATGTCCATGTACAAGTCCATGGAAGTTGTGAAGCTCTCCCATTTGTCATTTGCTTTAATGTCATTGATTACTTGTCTCACAATCTGCTCTTCTTGAGATTTCAATCTCCTCTCTTATGCTTGCCAATTGGTGAGCCACATCCTTGACTTTGGTCACATATTCTGAGATGCCTTGCTTGGGTTGCTTTCTTTGAGTGTTAGACTCAATCCACAATTGGTTCTTCCTAGCCCTTGTGTTGGAAGAAAAATATGAAGATAGTGTTTCACAAGTCTCTTGGATGTCTTACAGTTCCTAATGTGTGGAAGAAGAAAATTAGAGATTGAGTTAAGTAAGTATGAACTTTCTAATGCATCCTTGGCATACCATGAATTTAGTCTTTCATGCTCCTCTCTTGTAGGTTGTCCTTTGCTTCTGAAAATGGGCATCTCCTCATCTCTTGAGATGTATCCATAGAGACTCCTTCCTTGCAAGTATTTCTTCATCCTCAAGGACTATGCTTGATAGTTGTTCATGCCCAATTTATCAACGAAAGAAGGAAAACCATCTCCCATTTTACCTTAACTTTGCTCTGATACCACTGTTGGGAAGAATGGAGGGACACTCCAAGAAATGAGTAGGTACTACTAATCGGTGCTTTGTACCAATCCTCTTTCACTTCAGAGTTGTGTTGTAGGCCCTCTTAGCTTTCCAATGACATTAAATAAGTGCCTATGTACTTTGGAAATGATGCAAGTAATGTTTGATACAAAGCAGACTACTTTTATATTCAAGAACCACTGAAAACCTACTATTTTTGTTCACACACCTGCTGCTTGCTAAGGTTAGTGCTTCTAGTACAGTAGGAATTATAAACATTCCTTTTGGAGATATCAAATTAGCTTAAAGAGCTACACATTCCACGTGGAATCACGTAAAATGATTGACTATACACAGAGCAATCAATTTAGCAAGTATAGCATTACCCCCGATTTTTTAGGACCTCTATAGAGTTTGACTAGTGGGTACTTCGATGTGCATTTCTCCCAATCCACTAAATGGATTACCTTTAAACTTTTGCAGCATGTAGAGGACTTAGAGCTGATTCAAACAAGCTATAGAACATTGAAAATGGTGGAGAAATGACTTAGATATGAGCAATACAAAATGATTGTTTTGAGTGACAATGACAGAGAGATAAACAGAAGTAAGTAATGATCTATTGTATTATAAGACACTATTGTACATGATCATTGGCATGATAAGCAATGCCCAATAATAGTTGAAGGTGTAGGCTATTTAGTGAGGCGTGTAGTGAGCCTCACTCTCTTACAATATGATTAGCTAATGCCTCGGAATTGAAGTCCTCTAAACCGCGAGTTTTACATTCATCTTTTATAAATGTTTCATTGAAATTTTGAACTTGAATTTAACTTTGGCTCTCACTAAAAAGTGATCTCTAATCTAGGAGATATTCTCTCCAAATAAAGACGTGACTTTTCCTTCTAGCTAACTCCACGAGTTTAGTGGTAGTTACAAATATTCCTCCAAGTCAATTTGACTTTTACAAATGGTAAAAGATAGATAGAGTCATAGCAGTGGTTCCCATGGAACTTCAATTATTCCTCATAAGATCTTCTCATGCCTAGCCAAGTGTGTAGGCTTGGCATTTGCACCAACATACTTGAATTTAAGTTGTTGAAGCATCTAAAAGAGGTATTTTACTTTGTCAAATCATGTGTTTATTTTTAAGATTCTAGAAATAATAGTTAAGGTTTTTACTCAATTGAATGAAGCACACACACACATAACTCCTGTTGAAAGTTCTCAAATTTTGCATAGTTCACGTTTTTTATATGTACTTACGATTGGGTAGGACCTTAGCCTAGTGGAATTCCATGCGAAGCCACATTTCATTGGTAGCAGGCAATAGCATGGGTCCTAGTCACTTATGCATGATTTCTCAAGTCGTGAATTAGAATTTAGTTCGGACAAAGTGGTCACTTCTCATAATATGCAAGGTATCCCTAACAACCTTGATGAAGTTAGACCCTCTAGTCAGAAGTATTGAAGCATACTATAGCTTCTAAATTACAATTCCCTAGGGGTAGGCATCTATTCGAAAAACCACATGTGTAATAGAGTGTGAAGGTACCCACCTTTGGAATGAAAACATATTGAGTTTTATGATATTGAAGAAAAGATGATGAACCATTCAATAAAGCAACACTATTACAATAGGCAGCCACAACAAAAATAGAGACAACAATATCAATCTATGCCTACCTGCTAGAGGTGCATATGGAAATCCCCACAAAGGCCAATAGCTCTATGGAGAACCATACTATCATCACCCTAAGTATAATAAATGCTAAACAGAGCTAGAAAGTTCTATTTTATACCAAAAACCACCTACTCAAAATATTATCCTCCTCAAGTATGCTAAGGAGAACATGGAAGGGGATATTATGTGTGGATCTAGGAATGGTTGACACAAGCTCAAGGTACTCTCAGCCATACCTAAAAGATAAGAATGAGTATCCTATATATACTTTTAGTGACGGTCTATTATATAAAAAATAAATGTACTATCTTGAAAATCGTAATGAAAATTCAATTTGGATGGAAAATTCAAGTACAAGTGTGTATTATGTCCATAAATTTGGTAATGTGCAATGGAAACATGCTAGAAATTATTCCATTCCTAAAGATGCTTGCTATCCAATACGCTCAAAGTACACAAAGCATTACAAACAAACACACACACACACAAACTTCTTAAAACGGTGGAACATGCTAGTTGTGTTGGTGAATCAGAAAGGCACACTGTCAATACAAGTGTGTATTATGTCCATAAATTTGGTAATGTGCAATGGAAACATGCTAGAAATTATTCCATTCCTAAAGATGCTTGCTATCCAATACGCTCAAAGTACACAAAGCATTACAAACACACACACACACACACAAACTTCTTAAAACGGTGGAACATGCTAGTTGTGTTGGTGAATCAGAAAGGCACACTGTCAATCTAAGCAACAAGAGGCGAAACACTCAAATGCAGAAGGGAATTCACCCCCTCCACAATCTCTTGAACAAGAACTATGTAGGTATGAGAAGAAGAAGAAGAATAGAAATTTGACTTGTCAACAATGCAAGGATAATATTGGTCTCAAATGGGAGAAGAAGATGGGTAGTTTAGGAGATGAGCTACAAGATTAAATGAGTGAATCTTGTAGCTTAGAATTCCTATGACCAAATTTGAACAAAGTACACCTGACATTAAGCCATTAAAGAACATTGAAATGAAACACATCTCAATACCAAACTGGTTAAGGAAAATTAGAGGCATGTTGAGATAGAAGGAAGAAATTCAAAGGAAAAATCTACAAGTATACTTTAAAGAGTGGTGGGCTAGTAAGGCTCACAAACCTACTAAAGAGATGTGTGGCCTCTTAAAAAGGAAACAATCTAAGGATGCTATCCCATTCTTGATGGACATCAATGGGATCCAATGCAAGACGGAAGAAGAAAATAGCTCTGTGATTTTCAACCACTTTATCCAACTCTTGGGGATTTCAAAACCTCTTTCTCCCCTAAGGCATGATTGCAGGGTCAGCATTTCTAGAGTTAAATCAAAAAGAATCCCACATAATAAGCAGACTCTTATTGAACCTCCCATTTCGGATATTGAGATTATAGAATTTATGAATTCCCTTCCTAATGGGGAAAGCCGCGGTCTTGACGGCCTCACCAATGCATTTTTCAAGGCCTTCAGATAGGTGGTGGCCACTCCACTACATTTGGGGTGGCAAAAGGCATTGTCTTTCAAAGCACTGCCCAAATGTCTAAAGAAAGGTGACATCAAGATTATACATAAAAAAGGAAACAAGAATAGGATTGAGAATTGGTGCCCAATTGTGATGCTACAAACACGGTAGAAAATCCTTGCTAACGTAATTGCCAATAGAATTTCTTGCCACTTACAAAGTGGGTTAAGTGAGGACCAAAAAGGCTTCATCAAGGGTAGATCCATCCTGGAAGCTATTATTGATATTTGGGAAGGTCTAGATTTCTCTAAGGCGCCTACTCAAGATGTTATCTTCCTTAAGATTGTCTTCGACAAAGCTTATGATAGGCTTCAATGGGACTTCATTCTCCAATCTCTTAAAGACCTCGATTGTAGTAAAAAATTCACTAAGATGATCTCTACACTATTGGAAAATGCATCAGTGTAGATAAATATCAATGGCCATTTTTGAGAAGCTATCATATTAAAATTCTCTTTCAGACAAGGATTCCCTTGGACCCCTCTGCCTTTTGTCAATTATGCACAAAAATCAAGAACAATGATAACGAAGAACAAGAAACTATAAACTAACTATAAGAAACCAAATACACGTCAAAGTCCATATTGGGAATGCAAGGAGAGAGTTTATTCATTACAATGAAGCCTCATTTATACAAGAAAATAGGCTTAGTAAGCTCTTCACACTCAACCTTCTCCCAACCCTCCAAATGAGCGTTAGCATAAGATTTTTCTCATACAAAATATGCTTCAATGTGCCCCTAAGAATCCGGATGCACTACAACAAGTATCGAGGCATTGCCAAAAGGTTGCAATGTTGATCGTTTCATTGCGTAAGAAAGTGTTCATCTCCTCAACAAACATTCCATAATAATTTGTTCCTGGGTGACCGGAAGCTCAAGAATGCATATTTGGTCGTTTTGGACATAATGGCCGTCCAAGCAAATAATGTCATCACTTGCAATAGCCAAACGAAGTGGAGCCAATGGATAACCTTGTCTCATTGATTAGGATAGCATGCATCTAATATTGATGTGAGCACATGTGTTACCCCAAAGAGGTGAGACAATCATTATGAGTTTCTTCCCGCAACCCAATTCCTTCACTGATCGAAGACTAAACTCTCACTCCACTCTATCGTAGTCTTTGTCAAAGTCAATTTCAAGGAATACAATATTCTGATGTGATTCGATGGGAACTTCGACCTTCCCATACATTGATGATTGTGTTGAGGATGTATGTACTCTTAATAAAACCTTTTTGATCCATCTTGATCCATGAATTAAGGTGGAAAGATATGCGAATAGCGATGACCTTTGCAAAGACCTTGTACCCTGTTTGAAGCATCATAATAGGCCTCTAGTTTTTTATCTTTTCTATGAATTAACTTAATCACATCAATGTTAATAAAATCTGGTAGTGCACTGAAGTATGTGGCCTACCAGACCATGCATAATGGTGCTACCAACACATGCTTGAAAGATCTATAGAATTCTTTGGTGAGAGCATCCAATCGAGGGATCTCAAGCTTCGGTAAGGAGTCTATTGATTTGAAGGTTTCTTCTTTGGAGATGAAAGAATCAAGCAATGCTACCATATTTTGTGGCATCCTTTTGTTTCTTATCCTGGACACAATGGCCATACATTTTTCCTATATGTTAAGAGATGTGGAACCTTTTTCTTGCTTCCTTTTGATTAGATCACACATTTCTTTAGTAAGTATTTCTGCTTTTCCTGCCCCCTCACTCCTTAACTTTAATAGTATTCGATACATCATCAACCAACCTATTGGGAAGTTTCCTTTAGGAAGATATGAAACTGTAGTTAGGGCCCTTAAAATTACTTGGACCAAAATTATAGGTTTTGTGTTCATGCAAGATATCTACATTGCTTTTTAATCGAAGAAAACTTCAAAATATTTAGGTTGACATATTTATTTAAATCTTTCTTTTAATTAAAATATAGAGATGAGACTACATCATTCATAAGGGTTACTTTATCTTGATATCATGAAAATTTTGAATTCCTATGTATAGTCCTCATCAGTTTTTAAAGAGAATTTAGATGCATTCAAAGACGTCTAAAAAAAGGACATAAAAATGAATAAAATATAGAAAGCCAGATAAAAAGTGAGCGATTGACCAAAAATGGTACTAAAATACAGGGAAATACTTGTTGATGATTCAAACATTTCAATGCCTTTGGAGGTCGATCTCTATTAATAATGGGGTTCTTTTAATCTCTTCATGTGGTATAACGTTGCAACTTCAAGTGATGGAGAGCTATGGTACAATTTGTTTGATTCATCTCAGAACATGGAAGCTTTTATCTTACATACACCTTGTTCACGAAACTTTCAAGATTTCTACTTGTAATATTCTTTGTAAATACTATCTATTGATTCATGTTCACTATGTTGTCGTTAGAATTGAATTTTCGTCCAACCATCCTCCATCTGTACACATTCATAAATGAATCAATTATGGCCATACGAACAATTCGAATTAGGACGTGCTTTTGACTCCTTTAACTCTAGAACTTCAAATCAAACTTTAAGTGGACAACTTGAACTTCATATAATCTAATCGATATCATGATATGTTTAACCAATATTCAAACATTACCGCATATGAAGCATCAGAATTGAATATTTGACTTCATATGCAAAAACCAATACAGAGGTCCTCACACCATGTAAGTAACCATGAGAATGGTACAAATGCGAAGATTCACTTTACCTAGCTATAGAAAATTGAAAATTTATCTACAAGAGTCTCCATTTTGGCACTTTATGTCTTCCCAAAATATAATTTTAGTCTTAGTAGGGTATCATGGATACACTACTAGAAATAGGGCGGGATAGTGACGCCCCCAAATTGAAAAAACATCAGGAACCATCACTTATGCGATGCTAGCGTCGCATAAGCGACGACCCTATTTTTTTTTCTTTAAGACATGTCGTTGCATAAGCGATGTTAACTTCGCTTATGCGACACTAAAACTATGCATCACAAATAGCATCGCTACTTAGCGATGCTTTAACGACCTTGGCAGACTGCCTACGATGCTTGAGCATCCCATAAGCGGCGTATTGTGTTCTATAGCGTCGCATAAGCGACACTCTGGAATGTTAAAAAAAATAATTGATTTCTCTCGGTACATTTGTGCTGGGATTTGGATGGCGACACAGAGAGAGAGAGGGGGGAGAGAGAGAGATAGATAGATAGATATTTAGATAGAGAGAGAGCAAGAGAGAGAGAGATAGAGAGAGAGATCGATAAGAGCTTTGTGAAGCAAGGTATACACACACATACATATGCATACACACACACATAGACACACACACACATACACATATACACACACACATACACATATAGACACACACACATACACACACACATATACACACTAATTTACATACACACATACACATGCATACACACACACATATATACACACATAGACACATGCATACACACATCAACACACACACATAGACACATGCATACACACATCAACACACACACATACACACATAGACACACACACACAAACACATACACACACATAGACACATACACACTTACACACACACACACACATCCAAACACATTTACACACACACATACACATGCATGCAGACACATATATATAGATACACATGTATATACACACATAGACACACACATACACATCTATACACACACACATACACACATAGACACACAAACACATACACACACATACACACACACATATAGACACATACACACACATATATGCATACACACACATAGAGAGACATACATACACATACACATACATGCATACATATTCATACATAATGCATCTGCATACATACATACTTAAATGCATACACACACATACACACACATGCATACATATGCATACATAATGCACATGCATATGCATACATACATGCTTAAATTCATACACACACATACACACGCATACACACATACACATACACACATATATATGCATACACACACAATTAAAGTGACATACACACACATACACATACAATTATACATATGCATACATACATGCTTACATGCATACACACACATACACACACATACACACATACACATACACACATATATATGCATACAGTACACACACGTAGAGAGACATACACATACATGCATACATATGCATACATAATGCATATGCATATGCATACATACATACTTACATGCATACACACACATACACACACATGCATACATATGCATACATAATGCACATGCATATGCACACATACACATGCATACACACACATACACATGCATATACACATACACATACACACATAGACACACACACACACATACACACAGACACACACATATATGCATACACACACATATATGCATGCACACACACATAGAGAGACATACACACACATACACATACATGCATACATATGCATACATAATGCATATGCATATGCATACATACATACTTACATGCATACACACATATATGCATACATAATGCACATGCATATGCATAGATACATTCATACACATACACACACATAGAAACATACACACACATAGACACACACACATATACACATTAATTTACACACATACACATGCATACACACACATACACACATAGACACACACACACATACACACATGCATACACACACACACATACACACATAATGCATATGTATATGCATACATACATACTTAAATGCATTCACACACATATGCATACATATGCATACATAATGCACATGCATATGCATACATACATGCATACACATACACATACACACATGGACACATACACACACATAGATGAATACACACACATAAACACATACACACTCATAGACACATATACACACACATCCACACACATTTATACACACACATACACATGCATACAAACACATATATATAGATACACATGTATATACACACATAGACACACACACACACATACACACATAGACACACACACATACACATACACGCACATATACACACACACAGACACACACACTTACACACACACACACATTTACATACACACATACACATGCATACAAACACATCTATATAGATACACACACATACACAAACATACATGCATATGCATACATAATGCACATGCATATGCATACATACATGCTTACATGCATACACACATACACACGCATACACACATACACATAGACACACACACACACATACACACACTTATATGCATACACACACACATAGAGAGACATACACACATCCACATACATGCATACATATGCATACATAATGCATATGCATATGCATACATACATACATGCATACAAACACATACACACACACATATGCATACATATGCATACATAATGCACATGCATATGGATAGATACATGCATACACATACACACACATAGACATACACACACACACATATGCATACATAATGCACATGCATATGTATAGATACATGCATACACATACACACACATAAACACATATGCACACATAGACACATACACACACACACATATACACACAGATTTAGACACACATACACATGCATACACAATATACACACATACACACAAACACATACACACACATACACACACACATATACACATAGATACATATCCACATAATGCATATGCATATGCATACATACATAATTACATGCATACACACACATACACACACATGCATACATATGCATACACACATACACACGTAGAGAGACATACACACACATGCCTACATATGCATACATAATGCACATGCATATGCATACATACATGCTTACATGCATACACACACATACACACACATACACACACATACATATACACACATAGACACACACACACACACACACATAGAGAGAGACCCACACACATACACACATATATATGCATACACACACACATACGTAAAGAGACATACAAAAACATACACATACATGCATACATAATGCATATGCATATGCATACATACATACTTACATGCATACACAGACATACACATATATACACACACATACACACACACACATATGCATACATAATGCACATGCATATGCATAGATATATGCTTACATGCATACACATACACATACACACATAAACACATACACACACATAGATACATACACACACATGGACACATACACACATATACACATACACACACATATACACATAGATTTACACACACACATAGACACACACACACACATACACAGACACACTTACACATGCATACACATAGACATACACACATAGACACA
The DNA here is from genome assembly GCA_020310875.1 of Ceratopteris richardii. Taxonomy (NCBI): domain Eukaryota; kingdom Viridiplantae; phylum Streptophyta; class Polypodiopsida; order Polypodiales; family Pteridaceae; genus Ceratopteris; species Ceratopteris richardii. Next base: position 116,842,038 of record CM035419.1, on the reverse strand, counting down.
CACACACTTACACACATAGACACACACACAAACTTACACGTACAAATACACACAGACACATATATAAACACGCACATAGACACATATAGACTTACACACACATACACACATCCACACATATTTACACACACACACAACACATGCATATAGACATATATATACAGATACACACATTGCATGGATATATTTAGACATGAAAGGTCTGGATCCGAAGCTTTATCATCATCGAGTTTTGCTTTAACCAGATGCTACTCCAATGATGCAGAACCGGTACAGAATGAACCCTAATTTTGTAGAATAGGTCAAGCATGAGCTGGACAGACTGATAAAAGTTGATTACATTGTTCCGATTGAAAATCCAAAATGGGTTTCCCGCATACTAATTTTTCCGAATAAAAATAACAGTTACGAATCTGTGTGGACCACAAGAAACTCAATGCGGCCATTGTACGAGATCCTTTTCCCTTATCATTTTTGGAGAGTATGCTCGATTAGGTTACAGGACGGGAAATGTATTCATTCCTCAATGGATTTGACGGCTATAACCAAGTCCGGGTGGTGGACGCAGACATCCCAAAAACCGCTTTTATTACAAAATGGGGAGTTTTTGCATGTACTGTCATGTCATTTGGATTACGGAATGCACCAAGTACTTTCTAACATGATTGCATGCAACAAATCTTTGCCCACTATCTTACTTCATTTATGCGTATTTGTTTGGATGATTTATCTAATTTGGGCACTATGGCAACTCATTTAGAAGATTTGTGAGTTTGTTTTGATTCCTGTCATCAAGTTCACCTCTTTTTGAACCCAAATAAATCCATTTTTGCAGTGAAGTGTGGCAAACTACTGGGCCATGTAATTTCAGAAAAGGGCATTGCAGTGGATCCAGACAAGATCAAAGTCATTCTTGAAACTCCAATGCCCCGCAATCCAAAGGAAGTATTACGTTTTCTAGGTCAGGTGCAATGGCATGGTAGGCACTTACGAGGTCTTGCTCATATAGCCATCCCATTAAAAAAGTTGGCCCATGTGAAGCCGGTAGATTTTGTCTAGACACCAGAAGCACAAACAACGTTTGAGCGCTTACGAAAAATTCTAGCCATTGCACCGGTACTGAAAGCTCCACATCAGATGTAGTCATTCCATGTATTTGTGGATGCTTCAGATCACGCTATTAAAAGTGTTTTGATGCAGAAGGAGGACGAAATTTGGTTCCATCCTGTGTTTTATGCGAGTCGGCAATGCAGAAGTGTTTTGATGCAGAAGTGTTTTATGCGAGTCGGCAACTCACAATTGTTGAACATAATTATTCGACAATGGAACATGAATGCTTAGGCTTAATCTATTCCATCAAGAAGTTTCGGCATTACTTGTTGGGCCATCCCTTCAATTTTCATGTCGATCACAATGTGTTGTTATATTTGGCTAAACAACAGAATTTGGTAGGCCGCCTTGCTCCGTGGGTCCTGCTTTTACAAGAATTCGAATTTGATATCCTCTATCGCCTTGGCGCTAGCCATGTGATTGTAGATTTTCTCTCACGCATTGATCATGGGGAACCTCCTGACAAAGTCTATGATGCTCCTCTATCGGATGTGGAAGTTTCTTTGGTCGTTGAAGTGGAGACTGCACCTCTCACCTACCCCACATGGTATGAGGAAATGCTTAGTTTTTTGGAGAATGGTGTTGCTCCATCCTACTTAAGTTTCATAGCATGAAAGAAAATTGGCCTTCATAGTCGTCGGTTTACTATTATTATGGACCATTTGTATCATAAGGATCCAACTAGCTTTTGGATGCGCTCTGTTCCTCCACACGAGGTGTATGTCGTCATTTCAGAGGCTCATGCTGGTGAAGCTAGCGGACACTTTAGTCATTTGATTACGATGCGGAAAATTCAGCAGTATAGCTTATGGTGGCCAACTATATATTCCGATGTGCAACAAGGGGTATGGAATTGTGATCCCTGCCAATGCACCGGTGAACCTTGTGCTAGCGAGCACTTTTTGTTGCAACCGATTTTGCCCCTCAAATCTTTTCAAAAATGGGGATTGGATTTTATTGGTCCTATCAAACCCCTTGTTGCGCATACTGGAGGCATGTACATTTTAACTTGCATGGATTACTGTACACGTTGGGCATAATCATGGGCAACTAAGCAAGCTATTGTGTGGACTATCACTCGAAAATATCACACTGATATCTTTTCGCATTATGGCTTAGCGTTGGAATTGGTTTCTGATAGAGGAACTCATTTTTTGAATCATTTGATTACTAAACTTACCACAAATTATCAAATTAAACATAAATTTAGCTCCCCTTACTATCCTCGGGTTGGCGGAGAGTATTAACAAGGTGTTATTGCAGATGCTTTAGAAATTGTTGCTGGATTCAACAGATCCATGGGAAAAGATGCTTCCCACTATCCTTTGGGCTTACAGAACTACTTATAAAGTTTCCATTGGTAGCACACCTTTCAAATTGCTCTACGGACAAGAGGCAATACTCCCCTTTGAATTTGTGGTACCTAGTCCCCGAATTGCGGTGTTGAAATGGTTGGTTTCGGAGGAGTCTTTTGTGTATCGAATGGATCAGTTGTGGTGTCTAGATGAACAGTATTATCGTAGCTTTTTACTACTCCAGGAAGTGCAGAGCTGTCAAAAGCTGTGGCATGATCGCAATCTCCGCACTAAGATTTTTCGATCGGGGGATTTAGTTTTGTATTTTCATTCCAAGATGAAGAGAAAGATGGGTAAGCTGAAATTACGATGGACAGTTCCATTCCGGATTCATGAGATGTGCAGACCCAGTTCATTTTGGTTGGCTACATTAAATGGAGAAGTTCTTTCGACTATCATTAATGGGTCTAAGCTCACGCCCTATTAGGGTTCACGAAAAAAAAACCTTTTCAATACGAATATTATCATTGAATACATTGGATCATGGGATCTCAGGCATGATGCGTAGTTTAACTACTTAACATGCAATTGTACAGGCAATCAACAAATGGTGGCGGCTGTGATGTTTCAAATCTGATGATGAGTTCTTATTTTGAGAGCCAATAATCAGTGCAGATTTGCGATTTATGATCCCTTGATCACTCATCATGGCGCAGACTTGCAGCTCTCTACACAGGCAGGCCAGCCATAAAAGGTTGCACATTCTACCAAATTCGGCTTATTTGGCAAGCTTGCATACAGGGTGACTATAGCAAACAGAGCTCTTGTGCGTACGAACAACGAGGCAGATGAACAACAGCATCGTGATGGCAGTTTCATTTTTTGACTATCACCTTCTGTACATTCTTTGAATGCAGAGGACTCTTACAATGCACAGTGTTGGATTGGCACAGCATTAGGCCTCACCCGCAAGCAAAGGAGATTTCCATGGCGATAGCCAGGCAAATAGAGGGCAACTGTTGGTGCAGACCAATCACCAATTGAAGGCTTGGAAGATCAAATGATGAAGGAAGAATCAATTCCTAAAGTGTGGAAGAAGATTACAATCAGAGGACAAGAGAAGTGTACACATATGTACATTAGCATAGTCATAGATGACTTAGATCTTTTGTTCAGTAAGAATTATGTACAAATTATCTATAAATACCTTGAGAAAAGTCGGGGCATGTATGAGAGCATATGTGACAATAGTCAGATGTCAAGAATGAGGGAGATAGAAGTCATAAGATAGAGGAAAGTGAATGTGTGTTAGCTCTCATCACTCAGTTGTATTTTTCTCTGAGTAAATGAAAAATTTTGCGCCCGATGTTTCTGCGTGTTCTCCTTCTACAGTAGATCAATTGTGGAATGCTTTTGTACAAGTCTAAGTTAAGAGTTGCTTGACCTCTGTGCAAAGTTTCAGCTTCCAATTGTAATCAGGCTGAGTGAATTAAGTGTAGGAACATTCATATGTGAAGTGTATTCACAGGTTCCTAAAACAGGCGCATATTTCGAAGTTAATGTTTTGGTCATTTCTCCTAGCACAGTTTAAAGTTTTGCATGAGTGAGGGCTTAATCTTTAAGTTGGAAGATAAGATACTTATGTCTAGAAGCATTTTGTAAAACGGGTTCTATTCAAGGAGAACCAAGTCTTAAAAGTTACAGGTATAAAGTCGACTGTTCTGAGTAACAGTTTCTGACATAGGTAACTTGAGAAGTTGATTTCTCAAGCTACACTTAATCTTTTGATGAGATTCAACTTGGAGTAGATGCGCAATCTCTAGGAGATACTTCGTACAAAGTTTCATCAAAAACTTTACACGTTTGATAGGTCAATGTGGAAAAATAGTGCAGCAGACTTTTCTGTGTTTCATCTTCTTCACAGATTTGTTAATCTTTTGGTAATTAGCAATTGATCCTCTAAATTAGTGGAGTGTTTGATTTATTCTTGGTATAGAGGTGTTCTAATCACAAGAATAAGTTGTTCTTTTGGAGATTAACATTCTCCATCAGTGGTATCAGAGCAGGAGACATCAATTTGAAGGAATTTGAAGAAAGAAAGATCTCGACTGCTGCAGATTCAAGAAATTCAACACTTGAAGGATCAAGAAGTGAAAGCTTGGAGTCAAAGCTTGGGGAGAAGACAAATTGACATCAAGAAAGGCAAAAGGAGTTCAATTCGAAGTAAAGGTATATACATTGTTTGTAAAGCTTGAAGTTTCAATACACAGGTGGATACAAGATGGGAGAAAGCTTGCAGATTGATAAGCTAGATAGGGAGAATTATCCAGCATGGTCCATGAGGATGGAAGCACACCTCATGAGCAAAGATCTTATATCATTTATTACAGGAGATGAAGAAAAACCAGAATTTGCAGATCCAAGTATTCCTACTAGGGAAGAACTTGCAATGTTGAAGACTTGGATGAGAAAGGATGCTCAAGCTAGGAGTATCATCTACATGGTTGTAAATGATTACCTTTTACCTCACATCAGAGGTTTGGAAAGTGCTACAGATGTTTGGAATGCCTTGGAAGAGCATTTCCAAAATACAACTAAGTCAAGGAAGTCCTCACTATGGGCTGAGTTCACAACCTTCAAGAAGAAGAGCTCACAATCAATTTCAGATTATGTGGCAAGGATGAAAGATATTGCAGATAGCTTGGGAGCAGTGGATGAAGATATTGAAGAAGAAAAGTTGGTAAGACAAATACTTACAGGTCTAAGAGGTGATGAGAAGTGGAAGCCTTTTATCTTGTCCATAGAGTTGTCACTTGATCACTTTACTCCTGACCTTAATCAATTGCTAGGACACATGCTAACCTTTGAGCAGGATCTTAAAGGAGACAATGATAGAAGTACAAGTCAAGCTATGTACTCCAAAGACAAGAAAAAGAATGGCAAAGGAAAGCAATCAAATGATGATGAAGGGAATTCAAATCAAGCTAACTTCACAAAAGGGAAGACAAATTTCAGAGGTAAAGGAAGAGGAGGTAAGAACAAAGATAATGCTAAAGCTTGTTGGATTTGTGACAGAACAAATCATTTGGCAAATGATTGTTGGTATAATAATCAAAATGGAGGATACAACAATCAGAATTATAGTCAAAGAGGTAGAGGAGGCAGAAACCAAAGAGGCAATTTCAGAGGAAGAGGTGGTAGGACATCATATGGTAGAGGAGGTGGAAGAAACTTCCAATCTCAGTCCTACAACAATAATTATTACAATTATGCATCAGATCAGAAGGATGACATGACTCTTATCCTGAATGCAACTCATGAATCAATGGGAGAAGATCAAAGAGTGTTTTATATTGACTCAGGGTGCAGCAACCATCTGAGTGGGAATCTATCCTTGATGACTGATATGGAAGCAAGGGTGAATGGACATACAGTTCAAACAGGTGACAATACCAAACATAAAGTGGAGAGCATTGGATCAGTGAAGACAAAGAATGGAAGTACACTTCTGAGCAAGGTACTTTATGTTCCTACTATTCCTAAAAATTTGATAAGTGTAGGGCAAATTGTGGAGAAAGGATATGAGGTAAGATTCACAAATGATGGTGTTTATGTACAAGATCCAAATCAGGGATATAGAACCATAATTGCAGGTAAAAAGGAAGGAAGATTGTTTACTCTCAAAGTCCAAGGTAATGTGGGACATGCATTGTTTACCTATGGAGGTCAAAAGGTGTCTGAATTAGACCTATGGCATAAGAGGCTAGGTCATTTCAATGAGAGAGCTATAAAGGAGATGTCAAAGAATCAGGTGGTGCTTGGATTGCCAAACATTGAAGGGCAACATATGGTGTACAAGTGTGAAGCTTGTCAATTAGGTAAAGCACATAAGAGTTCTTATAACAAATCAGGGTACAAGTATTCAAACATGCTTGATTTGGTTCATACAGATGTATGGGGTCCCTCAAGGGACTATAGCATAAATGGATCCAGATATTATGTGTTGTTTGTTGATGATGCAACCAGGTGGATTACTTTGTATGTAATCAAGGACAAATCAGAAGTCTTCAAGACATTCAAACATTTCCATGCTTATGCAGAAAGGATCACAGGACAAAAGCTCAAGAGGTTAAGATCAGATGGAGGGGGAGAGTATTTCTCAAAAGAGTTTGATGATTATTTGTGGAATGCAGGTATCAAAAGAGAAGTGACTTGCAGGTACTCCCCTCAACAAAATGGAGTAGCAGAAAGGAGGAATAGGACTCTTGTAGAGTTTGCAAGAGCCATGATGAAGGAAAAGAATTGTCCAAATTACTTATGGGCAGAGGCCATTAACACTGCAACATACCTTGAGAATAGGTTGCCTTGCAAAGCTTTGGATGGAGGAACCCCTTATGAAGCATGGTGGGGTAAGAAGCCTAGTCTTGATCATTGTAAAGTATTTGGATGTATTGCATATGCTTATGTTCCTTCACAATTAAGACATAAGCTAGAACCAAAAGCAGAGAAGTATGTGTTTATTGGATATGATGATAGACAAATGGGTTACAGGTTGTGGAGTCCATCCACAAAGCAATTTCTTGTTACTAAAGATGTGACATTTGATGAGCAAAACATGTGGTATACAGGATCACCAAATGAGTATGCAGGTGTTGAAGAAATACAAAGGAAAGGAAAGGCAAAGGTAAAAGTATGTGAAGAAATTGTTGATGAAGTTGACTCTAGATGTAGAGTGCAGGATCATGTAGAAGAAGGGCCAAGATTTGATCCAGAATCAAATGAGGCTGAAACTTCAAGAAGTGCAGAAATCAGGAGATCTACAAGAGAAAGGAAAGAGCCTATAAGGTATAGTTATGATACATCTTTCCTAACAACAAAAGATTATGCCTACATTGTGAAAACAGAAGAAGATCCAACCACTTATGAAGAAGCCAAAGGTAAACAGAATTGGGAGAAGGCAATGCAAGAAGAGTATGATGCTCTACTTGAAAATGAAACTTGGGAATTAGTACCAAGACCAAAGAATCAGAAAGTCATTGGATGCAAGTGGGTATATAAAACAAAGAGGTTTGCAGATGGTAAGGTGTCTAGATATAAGGCTAGACTTGTGGTTAAAGGTTATGCCCAAACTTATGGGGTAGATTATGATGAAACCTTTAGTCCTGTTGCTAAGATGTCTCCAATTAGGACATTGATTGCTATTGCTACTTGCAAGGGATGGAAATTATCACAATTGGATGTGAAGAATGCATTTCTTAATGGTTATATTGCAGATGAAGTATATATGGAGCAACCAGAAGGCTTTATGGAATCAATTGGATCAGATTATGTGTGTAAGCTCAAGAGAGCTTTATATGGGTTGAAGCAAGCCCCAAGAGCTTGGAATTACAGATTGGTCAAGTTCTTGAATGAATGTGGGTTTCAAGCATCAAAGGCAGATAGTAGCTTGCTAGTGAAGGCAAGTGAAAATGGATATATTTACATGTGCATTTATGTTGATGATATTATTGTTACAGGAACAGATGCTCAAGGAATCAATGAACTCAAGAAACAAATAGAGAAGGAGTTTAAGATAAGTGACTTGGGAAACTTATCTTATTTTCTAGGAATGCAGATTGTGTATACTCAACATGGAGTATATGTTTCACAAGAGAGATACTTGAAGAATCTTTTGATCAAGTTTAACATGGAAGATTGCAAGACCTCAACCACTCCATTGGAGGTAAATCATAAATTAAGCAGGTATGGAGGTGAAGAGTTCAATGACATGAAGAAATATCAGAGTTTGGTAGGTAGTTTAATCTATGCTACCTTGACAAGGCCAGATCTATCATATGCAGTAGGTGTGTTGTCACAATTCATGCATTGTCCAAAGAAGACTCATTGGATTGCAGCCCAAAGGGTACTCAGATATATCAAGGGAACCCTAAGTGAAGGTTTGTATTATGGTTTCACTTCTGACACAAGAATCAAAGTGTTTAGTGATGCAGATTGGGCAGGTGACTCAGATGATAGAAGGTCTACTCATGGATATCTATGTTATGTTGGAGACAAGTTAGTGTCTTGGTGTTCAAAGAAGCAACATACAGTTGCTTTATCATCCACAGAAGCTGAGTATAAGGGAATGGTAGAAGCTGCAAAGGAAGTGATATGGTTGAAGACATTGATGAAGAGTTTTGAGTTTGATCATAGTACTCCAATAATTTTTGGAGACAACATGAGTTCTTTGTATTTGGCAGCTAACCCTGTTTTTCATGCCAGGACTAAGCATATAGAGATTCAGTATCATTTTTTGAGGGAAAAGGTACTTGATAAAGAGATTGAAGTGATGTACACTCCAACAAAAGAACAAGTGGCAGATATGATGACAAAGAGTCTGGATGGACCTAAGTTACAAAGGTTCAAAGACATGGCAAGTATCAAGAAGACAGAGAAGACCTCAATTGATGATTGAGGGGGAGCTGTTGGTGCAGACCAATCACCAATTGAAGGCTTGGAAGATCAAATGATGAAGGAAGAATCAATTCCTAAAGTGTGGAAGAAGATTACAATCAGAGGACAAGAGAAGTGTACACATATGTACATTAGCATAGTCATAGATGACTTAGATCTTTTGTTCAGTAAGAATTATGTACAAATTATCTATAAATACCTTGAGAAAAGTCGGGGCATGTATGAGAGCATATGTGACAATAGTCAGATGTCAAGAATGAGGGAGATAGAAGTCATAAGATAGAGGAAAGTGAATGTGTGTTAGCTCTCATCACTCAGTTGTATTTTTCTCTGAGTAAATGAAAAATTTTGCGCCCGATGTTTCTGCGTGTTCTCCTTCTACAGTAGATCAATTGTGGAATGCTTTTGTACAAGTCTAAGTTAAGAGTTGCTTGACCTCTGTGCAAAGTTTCAGCTTCCAATTGTAATCAGGCTGAGTGAATTAAGTGTAGGAACATTCATATGTGAAGTGTATTCACAGGTTCCTAAAACAGGCGCATATTTCGAAGTTAATGTTTTGGTCATTTCTCCTAGCACAGTTTAAAGTTTTGCATGAGTGAGGGCTTAATCTTTAAGTTGGAAGATAAGCTACTTATGTCTAGAAGCATTTTGTAAAACGGGTTCTATTCAAGGAGAACCAAGTCTTAAAAGTTACAGGTATAAAGTCGACTGTTCTGAGTAACAGTTTCTGACATAGGTAACTTGAGAAGTTGATTTCTCAAGCTACACTTAATCTTTTGATGAGATTCAACTTGGAGTAGATGCGCAATCTCTAGGAGATACTTCGTACAAAGTTTCATCAAAAACTTTACACGTTTGATAGGTCAATGTGGAAAAATAGTGCAGCAGACTTTTCTGTGTTTCATCTTCTTCACAGATTTGTTAATCTTTTGGTAATTAGCAATTGATCCTCTAAATTAGTGGAGTGTTTGATTTATTCTTGGTATAGAGGTGTTCTAATCACAAGAATAAGTTGTTCTTTTGGAGATTAACATTCTCCATCAGCAACGACATCAACTCGCAGGACATTAGCATTTGCATAGGACAGGAAGTGTTCCAGTTGTCAATGGCATTAATTGCTGAGAGATTCCATGTGGCTAAGGAAGGTATCATGATGAGCACGGAGCCTATCGATGTTGTAGAGATGTGCACATTGCTCAACAAACCATGTTCGGGTGAATACCAGTTTGCACAATTTGCGGACGACAATCCTTTGAAGTGGGGCATGTTGTTAACGACAATGATCATCAACTTGCAGGCTAAGCATTATGGGGTGTCCCAAAAGCTCTATGCTCTAGTGAAAGAATAAGCGAAGACCTAGGTAAACTTGGCAGAAGAAGGAAGCGGGGAGATTCTTTCAACGTACCGCACGTGCTATTAACGTAGTACTGGACTCCAAGATGGGAGTAGTATTTTTCAAAAGCTGAAGAAGGAAGCCGGGAGATTCTTTCAACGTACCGCACGTGCTATTAACGTAGTACTGGACTCCAAGATGGGAGTAGTTTTTTCCTTAATTTTTTCGACCCTAGAGTACTTACCTCGAGAATACAAAGTATGCTCGAGTAAAGTATTTTTTCAGCTTTTAAAGAAACAAGCGGTAGAGCAGAAATCTAGAGGTAATACTTCTTAGGAGCAGGCAGAGACCAAGGTTGATGAAGAGGAGGAGTCTAAAAGGCAACAGGTGGAGGAGAATCAGTGGAAACGAAGGCCAAGGAAGAAGCAGAGAGGAAGGCCAAGGAAGAAGCTGAGAGGAAGGCAAGAGAGGAAGAGGCAGCACAAAAACAAGTAGAAGAAGAGAGACAACAAAATCTCGAGGAAGAGGAGACACAGAAAAGAAAAGAGCAGGAAAGGGTAGAGAGAACTGCCGAAGAGGAGAGACGCCGGAAGCAACAGCAAGACCAAGGTGGCCATTCCGGAGAGTCTTCAAGCCCAATACCCATCTTACATACATTTCATGAGTGCAGTCTGGTGGATAAATGGAGAACTAAAGAAGGGAGGGTGAAGTTACCCCCACTCCGGTCCACCGATGTTATCTACCCGTGGATGTTCAATAATGAAACTGTTCAACCGGAAATGCTTGGAGACTTAGCTCGTGGACTAGCCTAGAGTTTGGTAAAAGTTGAAGATTTTCAAAATAAATATAATTCTATTATTTTTGAAAAGGATAAATGGTTTGTAGAGCAGGAGCAGATGACAGCTCATCTTAACCACCTTCAAGCGGAGGTAGAAGCTATCAGAGCTGAAAGTACTGTTAGAGACAGTCCTGTTAATGAAGAGTTAGTAGATGAATTGAATGAGACACTAACAGAGAACAATACTTTAAAATTCATTGTGGAGGAAAAACCCAAAATCATAGCTAGATTACAAGCGGAGGTCGGATAGACGCAAAAATTGAATCAGAAACTAAAGAAAAGTAATAAAGAGTTACCTAAGAAATTGCAGAAGGCTGAGCAAGAAGTGCAGAAGTTAAAGGCAAAAGTTAAAGAACAGAGTGGAGAGATGAAGAGACAAAGCATATCAACCACCGAAGTGGAAGAAAGACTGACAGTTCAGAATTTGAAGTTTACGGCCTTAGAAGAAAAGCTCCAGACTGTTCAACAGAATTTAGACATCATGTAGGCACAAGTTGCAGGAATACCCGAACTAGAAAAACAAGTAAAGCAATGGAAGCAAGATTGTGCAGATGCAAACATGGTATTGGAGGATAAGAAAGTGGAAGTGGATAAGCTCCGGAAAGCTACTTCAGTTTTTAAAATTACCTCTCAAACTAAGTTAGAAGAAATGACAAAAACTACTGCAAAAAATATAACTAAATTAGCAGATGTAACTATTGCTTTTGATAAACTATTAGAAGGGTTCCAATAGTAGATTCCACAATTAGAAGCTTCTATAGTTAGTTATAGAAGTGCTAGTCGACAACTATTAGACCCTAAGGAGTTTTTTGAAGCAGAAATATTATTAGTTGAGGAAAATATTAGAGAAATGTTCAATGAGTTGCAGTATGATGTAGAAAGAATTATGTTTCCAGAAATGCATAATCAAGATGATGATCTCTACATTCATATATTTTGTAATTAGTGGGTTTGGATCCACCATGCGTGCCAGTGTTAGCAGCCGGTGTGGATGACTATTTTTGTAATCACCATTCTTATTTACAATGTAATAATGGAGATATCAAGAGTTTTCAAAAATTGCAATTTCCTTTTATTTCATATTTCGGAGGTTCAAAACGGTGTGGAACCCTTACCCTTACTCCTTTCTTACGAAGTACGGTGTTGAGTTTTATGGGATCGAATTTCGGAAGTGACGATTACGAAACAAGCAGATACGCAGAACGATGAAGAGTGAAGTATGTAATCTGGAAGCCAGATTGTAAATATGATACTATAATGTAGACGCTTCCATATTCTCTAATTTAGAGTCTATTTTACTATGAAGTTATGATTCTGGATTCATTGGATGTTATGGATTGCCTTTGTGTGTGCTCAATCTTATTGAAGTAAAGGAACAGAAACACATGTTTACAAGTATTCGTATTCGTAAATCCCCATTCCTGAACCTATATACTAGGGTACTGTTAGTCTATAGGCGAGCAGTATGCTAAACAAATGTAAATTTTCATTAGAAATGGAATGGTTTGCATCATCATTTGAACCTTTATAGGCTGATAAATTGTCTAATTTGGATCAGCACTTGACTCTCCACTTATAAAAAGAGTTAGCAATATTATACACATCCTTTAAGCTAAGTGATGTCTCCTTGGTATATGAGAGTAAGGACTGAATTTCATCTTCCACAAAAACAACATCATCGCTAACCAGATTGCATTTAGTTTGTAGATGATATAGAGGATAGCCTTTGATTTCCAAACTATACCCAATAAATATACATGCTAGTACTTTATCATCCAATTGTTTGCATTTTTGTTCAAGCAATTTCGCATATGCTCGAAAACCGAAAACATACAGATGAGCAATAGATCGCTTTCAACCATGCCAAACCTCATATAGAGTGATAGACTACAATGGTTTGGTGGGACACTTGTTAACTACATATGTGGCACACATGACAAACTCAAGCTAGAAGCTATGTGGTAAAGTTCCACTTTTGACCATACATCTCACTATGTCCATGAGAGACCTATTCTTCCTTTTAACAACTCCATTTTATTGAGGTGTACATGCCACTATACAATGGAATTTTATGCCATGCTCATCCAAAATGCATTGAACTCAATAAGTCATATATCCCCCCCATCAAAATAGAAGGTGTCCATTTTACATGTTGATAAATTTTCATCCATAATCATGAACTCTTTAGAGCATATAAACACCTTGACTTTTTGCTTTCAATGGATAAACCCATGCATGCCTGGAAAATTCATCAATGAAAGTCACAAAGTATAGATAAAGGTGTCTATATAGGACCACAAACATTGCAATTCATGGGCACTTCTACCTAAACCATCTTTTTCGAAGGAGGAACACAACATATTTCCCAAAATATATCCTTTGTAGACATGTTTACAAGGTGCCTCAACTATGGGAAGAGAGGAAATATCACTCTCGCACAATGGGAATACCAACATGGAGGAGATCTACCTCATAGATGTCAATCCTTGGAGACATGAGGATGGTATGATAACCTTGAGTGAGAGGAATGCACAAGTGCATGAGTCAAAAGCACACCAACATGCACACACATACACACGTGTGCATACAAGCTAGAACAAAGGAATCTTTCATTCATAAACTCTTAGTACAAAGTTTAATAAAAAATCCAACCTCAAAAGTGAGCTCTCTAGCTCCTTTCATAGTTTTTGACTAGTTTTGGACTACTTCATACCTAGTGTCTTCCCTAGTTAGAATTTAGGTTCCTAAGCTAATTTGAAGGCTTAAATGAGATATAAAAATTATGAAAATTGAGACATGGACTCTTCTTACACTCCTCAAGCTCAAGGACTCCTTGTCTTGTAGAAAATGGAGTTACATCTACCAAAAATAGGTATGTATATTGAAAAGTAGTGATAATAATTACTCGTATTCATTTTCAGATCTGCATTGAATGCTTTGTCTGCTCAATCTTGAGCTCGAGCCTTGCCTCTCTTGTTGCCCTTCTTGTTTGAGGCTTCCTTTCCTGTTAAGTACTCTTTACTTTCTAACACTCTCCCCTCTTGAGTCTATAGTCCCTAACACATCTTTGCTTCATGGGATGTTTCATGTAATACTAGAGGACATTGGCTGCTAGTTTGTGCTCTTGTGGTCTAAGTCCCTTTGTGCGATCAATTTGTAGGTGTTCCTAATCTATAGTTCTTGGGACTTCTAGGTTTAGTGTTCTATAAAATTCTATACATTTCCTACTCACAAGCAGATAATTGCAGTAGATGGCTGGGTTTGGAGATGAACACCTTGAAATTCCCAAAAGCTTGTCATAAACATATCTTCAAATGTTTCCTTGTAGTAGGCTCGGAGGTACTTGATATGAGCATGCCAGGTGTGTATAGTGTGAATGGAAGGAGTATTACTCATATCATATACTAAATCAAAATTACCATTTTCAAATCCTCGTGTAGAGATATATAGTGCTTCAACATTTTTGAAAGTTCTGAATACTATTAGCATCGGGTTGAATATCCTTCAAAAGCATCTAGACTTCAATGTCTAGCATCAGCTTTACATGGCACATCCAGTGTCTAATATGTTTTATCATGTGTGAGCTTGGTGGACCCAACTATGATGGTGCTAGATAGGGGTAATTTACCAATCCATGCATTGTGGATTATTCTTGACCTTGATGGCAAATGCAAACATGATCATCTCTTGGGTACTAGACCGCAATATGGGCTTCATAAGATATGGTGAGCTGCATTGTTTCATGTACGTAGCATCTCAAGATCTGTTTCTAGTAAGTGTTTGTGCCAATATGTTGCCTCTCTTTGTTGATGCCCAAAGGTCCTTAGGTTGAAATTGTGTGGAAAAAGTCTGAGCTTTGTCAATGATGCATGACACTTCCGCATTATGATTGGTGAGGATTACAAAATATGATTGTTACTGCAGCTTGGAGGTTGTTATCAATTGTTTGTGCACCAAATTTTGAAAGTATTCTGATTTGAACATTGTTTCTTCCACGTTTGTCATTGCTTGGATTTGGATGGCTACTTGATCATCATGAGTTTGTCCAATTCATTCGAGCCATTTTAGTGAGTGGGGCCTAGATGCTTCATATACTTCCTATCCATCATCTATAACCGAGCCACTTGGGGTTGCTTGCAGCTCATATTCCTCTTCAAAAGACTGCTCAACAAGAATCTCTACTGTCTCTTCTATTTCATGTACTTCTAGGGGCGATGGTGGTCTTTCATATTGGAGAAGTAGTATTTTTGAGTTCTTGGAATTTCCTTTATAGATCAGCCAATCTAGATGGTTTAATAGTAGCAACGTTGGGTTCTTAGACAAGTTGAGGTGGTGTTGCATGTTAATGTTGTTGGTGTAGCTCATCTAGGTCCTTTGATAATTTGTCATGTAAATCCAACAAGTTAGCATATTCTTCAAGAATGATGTGAATGTTCTCAGGCAAGATGGCATGGAACTTAAATGGACTGATCGGTTCTCTAGGTGTATTCTCAATAGTGACTTCTAGGTTCTCTTGGTTCTATTGTTCTAGTCGTTTGTTATCTTCCTGAGCAGCTACAAGATGATGCTTTCGTAATGCCATGCTGCATGATAATCAAGCATTGCATTCCATCTATGTACGTAAATGGATTTCTATGACTTTTATAGAATCTTGGTCCATATTTGGTATCCTTGACTCGAGTACATTGTGGGAGAGTTGCAAAGTGTTGTATTGAACTTGCAATATACAACATTGCTAGCCACTAGGTTTGAAATCGGGGCTTGCAAGTGTGTAGGCTATTCTTGATGGGCTTCATTGTGCTCTGCCAACTATTGGTACTCATGCCTCAATTGATTGGTAGAGTTGATCATAGAAGTGATTGTTGAATCTACTATAGGGATATGTACAGTGGATGTAGTTTGTATAGTGTTTAATGTAGGGGAAAATGGAGGGGGAATGGGAAGAGCGAATTCTATGGAGAAGGGTGTTGGGAGTGGAGGTGAGGTTGGTGGAGAGGGGATTGGGGATGGTAGAACTATGGGGGGTGGAGGAGGTATTGTAGGTGGGGAAACGTCCATGGAATCGGAAATGGTTGTGAGTGAGGGGGCCATCAAGAATATTGGTACAATGGGTGTTGTGTTTGTGGTGCCTCATAAAAATTGAGATGATGGAAAGGTTGGTTGGTAGGTAGTTGCTAAATATTGTTGACTCTGTGAAGACTTATCCCACCAAGAAGAAAGTGGGGTTTCTTGACAGAATATGGAGGAAAAATGAGATATGATTGGGAAGGGATGATAGTGTATGCCGATGAAGGAAGCAAAAGATGGTTGAGTGGCAGGATGATCTATAACGGGTTTGGATAGGAAGGATGTGGTTGCAAAGATACTTGTATGGTATAACAGGTTGGTCATGAAGAACAAAGTTGTGAATGTGATATAGTGTTGTGAAATGTAAAGGTGGGACCTATAGTGGATGTGTCGGTGATAAGCACTCTCTTTATTGAGTGTCATTGGAATGGGTTCAGTTGGTATGGGGAGTGAGTTAGGGGGTATAAAAAAATGAGTTCTTGTGATTGAGTGACTACTTTTTTAGCGGTGGTAGGGTGAGGTTCAGAGGTTCTAATGGGTGAAACTCAGGAAGTTTGTACTATAGTTTCATTGGTTAGATTTATGTTTTCTATAGTGGTTAATGGTGTGAAGGTGGTGGTGTTTGTTCATGACAAGGGTAGACATGGTTGCTTGTGTTGAAGTGAGTGAGGATCCAAATGTTTTTACTTGATCTTTTTTGTGTGAGGATGTATCCTTCATCATAGTACACTGTTCATCCCTTGAGCATGTGGTCAATTGCATCAACTACACCGATAGCTTCCAATAAGGCACATAAAGATGCCAAGAACTGTGATTCTACATTCTCTACTACCAATACTTGTTTCATTATGATCCGAGTTCTTTGCTTAGTAAGGCTATTGTGGGCATGAGCAACTTTCATTGTCTGGTGTAACGTTCTTAGAGTTGTTGTGTATGTCGTTTCACATTCTCCTTCTTCCTCTCTATCATGTTTTCCCTCTTCCTCTGAATTGGTTTCTTGTTGCTCCTCTTCCCAATGGATGTGTTATTCTTCTCTTGTGTGTTCTTGTTCTTCTTTCCTCTCTATTGTTCTATTTCACATTCAGTTTCAGATCCTATGTGTACATCTATCAAAGCAACATCATGAAGAAGCTCATCAAAGTCAAAAGTACCTAATTCCTCTATTCCAACAAGTACTTGAAAGTCAAAATCAATGGGTAAGGGTGGGACGAATAGTATTCTTTTGGAGATGCCATTTGTGTTGCATTTATGAATGTAGATCATGAAAGGTTGTAGAGTTTTCTCCCTTGTTGATGAGATATCTAGAGTCATGAATGCACCTCATGGTTGTCCGCATGGAAGTGTTCCTTGAAAGAACTTGGAGAAGCTTGTAGGAGGTAGAAAAGTGAGTTGCGAAGCGATGATGTTTGGTCCAGCCAACCGGCACAAGACTTTCCCTTGAGCTTATGGAGAGTCAAATAGACCTTATAGGCATGCGATAATTGCAATAAGATGCACTATGTACTTTGTATCATGAAGGAGAAATAGTCGATACAAAATAGATATGTTGACACATTGACTAGCTCAAAAAACTTACTATCTATGGAAGAGACAATGAACTTCAATTGCTCATAGCGACCAACTTTATTACAATTAGAAAAAATCGTTTTATGGGAGTGATACACATAGGGGTGAGTGTATAAAATACACAAGATTATAAGGAATAAGCAAAATATGCTATTGAAATGAATCAAACACTCAACAATGGTACCTCCTATTTTTCAGAAATACATAGAGATTGACCCTGAGACAGAAAAAACTCAAATTTCTCCCAAGGTATTGAATCAAATGCTTTGCCAATTTATGGGCATAGATTAGACACTAATATCTTCCAGTGAGCCATCTTTCGTCCAATTTCGATCTTTAAAGAGAGAGCTACAGCCTCTGCAAGCTTATTGTTGTCGAAGAAGATGATGCAAAAAAATGGAGCAAGACAATGATGGTCACAAGTGTATGTATATTGCTTCCATATATTGTAAAAGTGTTTTGAACTCTTTATGTAGACTCTAGAACTAATCCACGACTTCTAAAAGTGTATTTTGAATTCAAATGAAGGCAGTGAGAGTTGTTGGAGGGAATCAATTCACTTTCCTACAATCTAGGAAAAGTGAAGATCTAGTTTGATCTACTTTTAGGTGATTCATTGCTTGATTGATTGCAACCCAACCACCACAAAATCATGGCATTTGGGCTCTATCTTTCTAATTTTACATGTGTAAAGCTAAAGCTCAAGGCTTTTACAATGGTAAAAGATTCATGAAAAATCTATTAAAAAAATACAATAAGTGAGCATAAGTAAAAGAACTCTCCAACAGATATTCCTTCAACATAATCCAAGTGATGGTTTTTTATGGAGATCAAATCCACCTCAAGCATAGTGTAACGTTGATGTTCCAACAGCTCCCCCTCAAGCTAAAGTATGCTTCAGTCTTCATTCTCTAATAGGTTGAATACCTACCATAGCTTTGAATCTACAAAGCTTTATTCCATCAAGTGCCTTCGTCATCATACCTGCTACTTGCTTTTTAGTAGGAACAAAAAAAATGTCAATCTCCTTTGCCATGAGCTTCTCCCTGATGAAGTGGTAATCAACCTCTAAGTGTTTGGTTCTCGCATGGAAAATAGGGTTTGTTGCTAGATGCATGGAACTTACATTGTCTCCAAATATATGAGGTTTGGAACTCACAAGTCCCAAATCTGTATACAATACTTTTAACCATATTGCCTCTTGAGTTACTATGGTCAAACCTCTGTACTCTGCTTCAGTTGAGGATAAAGCAACTGTTGGTTGCTTCTTGGAACTCCATGACACTAGCTTCAAACCTTCAAATGCAAAGTAACCAGAAGTACTTCTTCTATCATCCTTAGCTCTTGCCCAATCTACATCTGAATAGATTTTGATATCCAAATCTGAAGAGTAAGGATAGAAAACACTTTCATTGATTGTACTTTTGAGATACTTAAGTACTCTCTTAGCTGCATCCATGTGTGGTCTTCTTGGTGAGTCCATGAATTGACTAAGCGCTCCCACACTATATGACCTGTTGATCATGTATTGCTTTGATATATCCTTCAAGGTTCTTTCGTTCACATGAGCAAGTCTCGTATGCCACACTTCAAGCTCACTTAGGGTTTTACACCCAAAACTGAATAGGGCTATGTTCCTAGTTTCTCCTACTTCAAAAGTAAAGAGTCTACCATGCTTCTCAGCTCTGGCTATCTTCTTGAAACCTTGACATGGATCTTCCACAAAAGCTCCATGTTGGGTGAACCTGACTTGCAAGCCTTTTTCAACTATTTGGCCTACATTTTTTAGGTTTTTAGTGATAGTGGGTACATAGAGAACCTTACTCAGAATGTTTGTCCTGCCATTGGAAGCTTTGACATTACCAATCTTCTCCACATTGTGCTTTGTGTCATCCCCTGTTTGTACTTCATGTCTATGCTTTGGACTTTCCAAATCAGATAGAAGAGCAATGTTGCCTGCAACATGATTTGAACATCTTGAATCTATGTAGAAGAAATGATCATCTTTTTTACCTTCTTTGTGGCTTAGATTCATAAGAAGCAATGAGTCTTTGTGTGATTGATCTTCTAAATAATTTTTTAAGTCCCTTCTATTATATCCTCTACAGTTATTGTTGAAGTTGTGTCCACCTCTACCTCTATTGTTGCCATATCCACCTCTTCCACTTCCTTTCTAGGTCTTCCCATTGAACCAGCAATTTTGAGTGGTGTGGTTGGTCTTATCGCAGATGGCACAAGGTTGAACATTTTGACCTTTGTCTTTGTCATGCTTTGGTCCTTTCTCCTCCCCCTTTCCACTTGCTCTTGCTTGCGAACTTGGCTTGGGAATGTTGGGAAAGATGGATGGACACTCCAAGTGATGAGTAGGTACTGCCAAATCTTGCTTAATACCAATCCCTTGTAGGTTCAGAGTTGATATGTGGACCCTCTTATCTTTCCAATGACACCATAAAAGTGCCTTACTTTGGAAATGATGTATGAAATGATTTGATCAAAATAGACTACTTCTCAATAGAAGAATCCAAGAAAACTTTCTATTTTTTATTATACACATACTGCTTGTAATGTTTAGTACAACCAATACAATAGGAATTGGAAAAATTCCTTTTAGGAGTATCTAATTAGCTTAGTAAGCTAATGATTCCAAGTGAAATCACTTGAAATGATCAACTACACACAGAGAAATCAATTTAGCAAATTAATCATTACCCCTGATGTTTTAGGACCTTTGTAGACTTTGACCAATGAGTGCTTTGACGTAGATTTCTTCTGATTGGCTGAATGGATTTGCTTCAAGACTTTGTCACCATGTAGATAACTTGGAGATGATTCCAAAAAGATATAGAGCATTGAATTTGGTGGAGAAATGAGTGATATGAGTAGCACAACTTGACAGTAAAAAATGACTATAACAGAGATATCATAGATGTATTAATGAACAATTTTGTACAATGTCATAGGCTTGGTAATCATAGCCCTATGATGAAGAATGGTGTAGGCTACAATGTGGGCCTTACACACATACACAAAGCAATGGAGAGCGTGGGAAATGACTACACTAAACCCCAACTTTTACAAGAGAGTATATATAAGTGTTTCATCCAAATTTGAATTTGAATTCAAATTTTGGCTCTCTCTAAAAGTGAACATTCATTCTAGGAGATATTCTCTCAATGTAGTTGTTACTTTCCAACTAATCAAGTCCACGACTTTTGGGTAGGTGATACAAATATTCTCAAGTAAAAAAGATAATGACTTTTACAAAGGTAAAGAGATAAATTTCCACTAGGAATAGTTTCTATGTGGTTGTGACATGTACACCTTCTCTAAAATCCAGCCATTCAAAAATGCATTTTGTACATCCAACTAATACATGTTCCAATTTTCTGATGTAGGCACACTTACCAATACCCTGATGGTTGGCATTTTGGCCACAGGTGAGAAGGTTTCCTCATAGTCAATGCCGCCGGTTTGTGCAAAACCCTTAGCCAAAAGTCTAGCTTTGTACCTGCTTATTGACCCATCGAAATTTCTTTTTATCTTATAGATCCATCTAGAACCAATCACCTTCATAGACTCCTTCTTTGGTACTAGTTCCCATGTATCACTCTCTTTGAGTGCTTCAATCTCCTCATCCATAGCTTCCTTCCATTCTGCCTTGGTCTTAGCTTCTTCATATGATGTTGGTTCTTCAATTGATAAATCTTTTGTAATATAAACAAAATGATTAGTAACAAGAGATGTGTCATACCCATATCTGATTGGTTTCTTGCTCTCCCTTTGTGATCTTCTGATTGCTTGATTAGAGGATTCGGGTATATCTTCCAATTTCTTCATCTTGATTTTACCTTTGGACTTCCATGCCTTGAACTCTTCAAGGTTAATGATGTCTTCGGTCATTTTCATTAAAGACAACATATGTACTGACCATGAATCCCTTGTTTTAAGGATTGTAGAACCTGTAACCTTTCTGATTTAGATCATATCCAATGAAGATGCATTCTCTGCCTTAGGCTCTAGCTTACCTCTTATCTGAGAAGGGATATGCACATATGCTACACATCCAAAGATCCTGCAATGATCAAGTGAAGGTCTTCTGCCATGCCATGCTTCATAAGGGTCATCCCATCAAGGGATTTGGATGGCAACCTGTTTACCAAATAAGTGGCAATAGATACACTCTGTGCCCAAAAATAGTTAGGTAATTTTTTCTCATTTAACATTGACCTAGTTGTTTTAACAATCAATCTATTTATTCTTTCTGCTACCCCATTCTGCTCAAGAGTATACCTTGTGGTAATTTCTCTCTTAATTCCTCTGTCTTGCAAGAATGCATCAAAATCATTTGAGAAGTACTCACCTCCTCCATCTGACCTTAGCCTTTTTAGATTTCTCCCTCTTTGATTCTCAACAAGTGCAAGATACCTTTTAAAGCAACTGAATACTTCATCTTTGTGCTTCATAAAGTACAATATAGTCCACCTACTGTATCATCAATGAAAGATACATAATACCTTGATCCAGAGATTGAGGGATCCTTGATAGGTCCCCATACATCTGTATGAACAAGTTCTAGGTAGTCCTCATGCATGTAGCCTTTCCTTGAGAAGGGTAACCTGTGAGACTTTCCAAACTGACAAGCACCACACTTATAGATCATGTGTTGCTTGGATACATTAGGTATCCCAAGCACACACTGATCTCTGCATATTTGTTTCAAGGTTCTTTCACCTACATGCCCTAATCTTGTGTGCCAAATTTCAAGCTCTAATAATGTTTGATCTTTGTAACTATAGAGTGCAATGTTCTTTGTATCCTCAAGTTCAAAAGTGAAAAGTATACCTATCTTTTCTCCTTTAGGAATTCTCTTGAACCCATGCTTGGGATCCTCCACAAATGCTCCATATTGGTTGAATCTAACCTGCAAACCTTTTTCCACAATCTATCCAACACTCATCAAATTCTTGGTGATAGTTGGTACATATAGAACCCTACTCAAGAGATTTTTGTTCCCATCAGAGGTCTTAACATTTCCAACCTTAATTACTGAGTGCTTGGTGTCATCACCTCTTTGTACCTGATGCTTACCCTTTGGATCTTCAAGGTCAGAGAGAAGAGCTACATTGCCTCCCACATGATTTGAGCATCCAGAGTCAATGTAGAAGAGATGCTCATCATTTATACCTGGTTTTAAGTCATACTCATAATCAGAAGAGAATCTTCTTGCTCCTTTGTGTAGTTGTTGTAATCCTTTCTAGATGTGTATCCTCCTTGGTAGTTTCCATTGTAGTTGTTGTTGTACTTGTTATATCCTTGATGGTGATTGAATCTGCCTCTTGATTGTGTGTATCCACCTCTTTTGATAACCTCTACCTCTCTGGTTCTTGAAGTTCTTGAAAAAATCATCTGTAGTATGATTTGATAAACCATAAATATTCCATGATGAGGAGTTATAAGGTCTCCCCCTACCTTGCTTACCTCCTCTGCCTCTTCCTCTTGATGATCTACCTCTCCCTACATAGTTGGCTTGGGAGGTAGTTCCTTCATCTTCTATCTTCTTGTTCTTTCCTTTCTCTATAGACTTATTCTTATCAGTGTATAGGGCAGAAGAGCTATTACCTCTTGATGAGTCTCCATTCTTGTTGAGCTTGGATTCATGAGTGAATAATTGCCCCATGAGTGTGGTAAGGTCTGGAATCTGCATGTCCATGTACAAGTCCATGGCAGTTGTGAAGCTCTCCCAGTTGTCATCTGCTTTAATACCATTGGTAACTAGCCTTATAATATGCTCCTCTTCAATTTCTTCTCCTATACTTGCTAACTAATCTGCTACATCTTTAACTTTGGTCACATACTCTGAGATAGCTTGCTTAGGTTGCTTCCTTTGGGTTGTAAATTCAATCCACAACTGATTCTTCCTGGCCCTTGTGTTGGAAGAGAAATAAGAGGACAATGTTTCCCAAGTCTCTTGGGATGCCTTACAGTTCCTAATATGTGGAAGACGAAAATCAAAAATTGAGTTAAGTAAGACCTTGCTAATGCATCCTTGGCACACCATGTGTTGACTCCTTCATGCTCTTCCCTTGTAGGTTGTCCTTTGCTTCTGAATATGGGCATCTCCTCATCTCCTGAGATGTATCCATAGAGGCTCCTTCCTTGTAAGTATGTCTTCATCCTTAGAGACCATGCTTGATAGTTGTTCCTGTCCAATTTATCAATGGAAGGAAAACCATCTCCCATTTTACCTTAACTTTGCTCTGATACCACTGTTGGGAAAAATGGATGGACACTCCAAGTGATGAGTAGGTATTGCCAAATCTTGCTTAGTACCAGTCCCTTGTAGGTTCAGAGTTGATAAGTGGACTCTCTTATCTTTCCAATGACACCATAAAAGTGCCTATGTACTTTGGAAATGATGTATGAAAAGATTTGATCAAAACAGACTACTTCTCAATAGAAGAATCCAAGAAAACTTTCTATTTTTTATTATACACCTGCTGCTTGTAATGTTTAGTACAACCACTACAGTAGGAATTGGAAAACTTCCTTTTAGGAGTATCTAATTAGCTTAGTAAGCTAATGATTCCAAGTGAAATCACTTGAAATGATCAACTACACATAGAGAAATCAATTTAGCAAATTAATCATTACCCTTGATTTTTTAGGACCTCTGCAAACTTTGACTAGTGAGTGCTTTGATGCAGAATTCTTCCAATTGGTCGAATGAATTTGCTTCAAAACTTTGTCAGCATGTAGATAGCTTGGAGCTGATTCCAACAAGCTATAGAACATTGAATTTGGTGGAGAAATGAGTGAGATATGAACAGCACAATTTGACAATAAAAGATGACTATAATAGAGATATCATAGATCAACAATGTAAGTATGATGTATTAATGAGCAATGTTGTACAATGTCATAGGCTTGGTAATAATAGCCCTATGATGAAGAATGGTGTAGGTCACAATGTGGGCCTTACACACATATACAAAGCAATGGAGAGCTTGGGAAATGACTACACTGAACCGTGACTTTTACAAGAGAGTATATATAATTGTTTCATCCAAATTTGAATTTGAATTCAAATTTTGTCTCTCTCTAAAAGTGAACCTTCATTCTAGAATATATTCTCTCAATGTAGTTGTTCAACTTTTCAACTAATCAAGTCCATGACTTTTGGGTAGGTGATACAAATATTCTCAAGTAAAAAAAATAATGACTTTTACAAAGGTAAAGAGATAAATCTCCGCTAGCAATAGTTTCTATGGAACTTCACATTTTTATGAAACTCAAGCCAAATGTGAGGGCTCTGCATATAGCGCACTAGTTGAATTACCATGATAGGAGTTACCTTCTTTTATGCTATTGTTGGCCTCTGACTGAAGAGTTGTCCAAGAAAGATGTTGAAGTCTGGAGTTTGCACATCCATGATGAGATCGTAAGCCGTGGTGAAGGATTGCCATTGCTTATCACTTCAAATCTCATTGAGAATTTGCCTCATGATAGCCTCTTCTTCAATGAGCTCTCCAAAGGATGCTAACTGATACGCAACCTCCTTGACCTTGGTCGCAAACTCTATGATGGTTTGTTTAGGTGTCTTCTTCATTTGATTGAACGCGTTCCAAAGATAATTCTTTCTTGCTTTGGTACTAGAAAAAAAGAAAGTCTCGAGGGCATCCCAAGTTGCTTGAAATGTCTTGCATACTCTAATATGTCGTAATAGAAAGTCAAAGATAGAATTTATATGTACAACCTTGCTTGAGCATCCCTTGCACACCAAAGTGTGAGCTTATCTATCTCCTCTTGTGTAGGTCCTCCTTTGAATCCTGGAATAGGCATAGCTTCATCACATGCTACAATTCCATAAAGATTTATACCTTGCAAATAGGCCTCCATTCTGATTTGCTAAGCTGCATAGTTGTGTCGATCAAACTTCTGGATCATTGAGGGAAAGCCATCACGCATCTTGATCTAGCTCTGATACCACTGAAAGAACTTGGAGAAGCTTGTCGGAGGTAGAAAAGTGAGTTGCAAAGCAACAAAATTTGGTCTAGCCAATTGGCACAAGACTAGTCCTTGAGCTTATGAGACTCAAATAGACCTTATAGGCATGCAATAAGTGTAATGAGATGCACTATGTACTTTGGAGCATGAAGGAGAAACAGTTGATACAAAACAGATAGGTTCACACAGCGAGTAGCTCAAAAAACTTACTATCTATTGAAGAGATAATGAACTTCAAATGTTCATAGCGACCAGCGTGATTACAATTACAAAAACTCCTTTTATGGGAGTGATACAAATAGGCTTGAGTGTCTAGAGTGCACAAGAGTATAAGGAATAAGAAAAATATTCTATTGGAATGAATCAGACACTCAACAGTGGTAGCTCCTATTTTTAGGAATACGTAGAGATGACCCCGAGATATCAAAACTAAGATTTCTCCCAATATACTGAATACAATGCTTTGCAAATTTACAAGAATAAAACAAACACTAATATCTTCCCAATGAGCCATGTCACATGGAATTTGAGCCTCTATAGAGAGAGAAGTAGCCTCTGCAAGCTTACTGTTATTGAAGAAGATGATGCAAAAAATGAAGGAACCAGACAATGATGGTCATAAGTGTATGTATATTGCTTCCATGTATTGTACAAGTGTTTTGAAGCCTTTATATAGACTCTATAAGTGATCCAAAATTTCTACAAGTGGATTTTGAATTCAAATGAAGGTGGTAAGAGTTGTTGGAGGGAATCAATTCACTTTCCTACAATCTAGGAAAACTAAAGATCTAGTTTGATCTACTTTTAGGTGATTGATTGCAACTCAACCACCACAAATTCGTGGAATTTGTGCTCTATCTTTCTACTTTTACATGTGTAAAGCTCAAGCTTTTTACAATGGTAAAATATCCATGAAAATCCTTTAAAATAATACAATAAGTGAGCATAAGTAAAAGAACTCTCCAATGGATATTCCTTCGACATAATCCGAGTGATAGTTTTTATATAGATCAAATCCACCTCAAGCATAGTGTAAGATTGATGTTCCAACATTCCTCTCATCCTTTTCCATTGGGGTGTGGATGATTTTTTATTCTTGAATAATTGAAGCCTTGACCAGGTTCAAGGCTCTCTCAATGGGTACGTTGTAGGATAGAAACTTGTGGACAATTCATGTTACGGCACAACCTCCATTGAATACAAGCTTGTGTAGCCATCTTGCATTTGCTGCATAAAGTTGTTAGATGATCTAGTTAGGGAGGTCGATGGTCATCCCTGTAGTCTCTATCAAATACAAAGTGAAACAAATCCTTTTGTTAAACTAAATTTAAGGTGAGCTTGAATCGCTTCATTTCGTGATTACATAACAAAGATGGGATCACGAAAGTTCTTGATGCATCCTTAACTATGCTTGGTTGTAAAGTGTGAATAAAGTAATAACATCTTGTGAAGTCTGGCTTTGGCAATGTCTCACTAAAATACTCTACTAATCTAGATCTCTATCAAATGGTCTACAGCTTCGGTGCATTCCGGAGCTACTCAAACTCTTGAGAGAAATACTGGAACCAACCCCATACGTTTTTGAACTCACACTTGGACTTGCAAATATATGTAGCTTCTCCAAGTGGTCTTCCTAGCTCGTTCAACTAGTGTGAGTGTGTGTTCACCCGTTCTATTTGTGTGTCATAGGGATCTTGAATTGGTATAACCCCCAAGTGTCAGAACTGTGCTCGCCTCTCTATGGGATGGTCCTCAACAAGTAAGTTGTTGATGTTTGTGGGTTGTGAACTAGCTCTTGCTTCAACCATAGTGTACTATGATGTGGGGCCTCCTTATAGATCTGTTATAATAAGAAGAACACATTAGTATTGTCTAAGAATCTTGTTGAGACCTTATTCCCTTTACAATACCAATATGTCTCCCTATATCCCTATGTGTGGTGTTAGTGATTGTGTAAGTGATGAGTGTGTGGTGTAGTGAGAATGTGGGTTAGCATGAAGCCTATATGCATACTCGGGCAATGCATTAGCTCAGCATGCTCCTAATAGTTACAAATATATATGACAAGGTTAGTTCAGGTGATAAATTACAATGCTTGACTTTCCAGATCTCCCTTATGGGATTACAAAATTGACTTTTAGGTTTGTACATGGTTCTTGATGATGACTCATCTTGGTGAAGTTGTTATAGAGAACAAATTTACATTGTCACTCAATTACAACAATGTGGTGTGTAGATTTTGGGGGGGTTGGGATGTACTAAAATAAACTAGAACCTAAGATCTCATGTGTAGATATTTTCTACAGTAATTCACAACACTACAACACACTACAAGTAGCACTTCTGCTTGAACATTCTCGCACTATGACATGATGGTTCGATCTTAGAAAAACACAATTTTCATGTATCAACAATACAATCAATCACTTGAAATTATGGATCTAGAATATATGAGTGTTTCCAAATAGGATGCAAGTTATAGTTTTGTGAATTGACTTCGTTTTTTTGTGGGCCCCACCTTGGGGGCTCAAAACAAATTTCGAGATGGCTCCGAAATAGAAATTTGCCTTCTACCTTCATGCCAATTTTTGTAGCAATCTGAGGTCACTTGTGAATCGTGTTTTCTCCACGTCTTCTCATGTACTCTTCATTGTCGGCCTTCTCCACACTGGCTCTGATACCATGTCACGAGGAAGGAGATAAGGAAGAGAGCTCACACACACTCTCTCACAATCAAAGAGAAGCACACACACAGATTGAGGAAAGGAAGAACGATCTTCTTCTTCTATTACATAAAACCAATGTACAAGAATGACCTAAAAACTACAATACAACAAGTGCAATATATAAGGAACAATACATAAGGGAAAATCCTAATGTCCACGAATGAGTGAGCTGGCAAGAAAACAAATGTGCCATCATTCTCTGTAGATAAATCTAGTAAAGCTCAATGAAGCATCACTGACATATATTGGTGTGACCACTATACATGTGAGAGAACTGAAAAAGTGATATGTGTCATCTTGGATCATCACATGTTGAGTTTGATATCTCAACATGTCCTCTCATCATGAGTCTTAGCGGCGTCTCATCTTTACGGATTGGATATTGAGTTCATTGACATATTTCACACCTCTTCACATAGGTATGTGCATCCATATGGAGAGTACGCCACCAAAGACCTAAAAAGAAATCGCGTTGATCACTCGGTCAGGTCCAAAGTGTCCTGTTGCAACACCTTAGTGTGCAGTTTATAAGATCTTCATGTATTCACTCTCATGTACACACAACCTCAAATATACGTCTTGTCCATGCTTGTATATATTATCTCCAATGAGTGTATAATATAATGCTTCCTTCTATAGGCTTTTTCTTTGTGCTAGAGTCATCTCTTGAGGGAATTTCTTCATCCTTAGAAATTCAACCAAAGTACTACTCCAATTAGGTATCAATGACACAATATAATTAGCATGTTCAATAGTGGGGTTTGTGAATACAAGTTGGATAATCCTTGAACAACCTATAGATGTTTGCTTCCATACCTAATCATTTGAGAGTCTATAGGGTTCTATGTTTGGAATGATGTTTCCCTAATGCATATACATGTGCTAATTGCTATCAATTATTGTGCTCCTCTTCTTCCGCACAAAAAGCGAAGATGTCTATATTGTTCTGCTTGTAGACAATCCCTATGAGTATTTGATATCTCTATAACTTGACAATTTCTTTGTCCTTTATCCAAATCACTAGATTCTTAGGTCCAAATGTGAGAATACGCACAAGTGTTTTAGCCCAATTAGGAACTACTCCAATTTGAACAAATGAGCATTAGGAAGTTCTTCTGATACTCCTTGTAGTGAGTCTCCTAAGTTAATTCTAGAAAGGTCTTCCCTAAGGTGATCCTTACCCTTTCTCATGGCTACTTCAAAATTGTATTCCATTAGTAAGAGAAACCATCTTACTATTCTACCCATATTGCAAGGGTCTTTCACCAAGTAAAGTGTTGTTTGATGATCTATAAAGAATTTAAACTCATTTGCAAGAAAATAGTGCCTAAATTTTGTAACTACATATAACCATGCCTAATGCTTCTCTCTTTGTGATTGTATAATTTCATTCTGCAACATTGATTTGTCTACTTGCATATGTAATGGGAAGTTCAATGTTTCCTTAACCTGTCAATTGTGCTAGCATGCATCCAATAGCAAAATTGGAAGAATCCACATGAACATGGAATTGCATATTCCAATCTAGCATTATCAAGGTTGGGGCCGAGCATAATCATCTTTTCAGTTCATTGAAGTATGTCTTACGTTCTTCATTCCACTTAAAGTTAGACACGAGATTATACAAAGACTTTGCAATGATAGCGTCCATGTGGGTAGATCATTGGTAGTCTCCACAATGACCCATAAAAGCTTGTACTTCTTTGACCATTTTAGGTCTAGGTAATTGTACAATAGCTCTCACTTTATCCTCATCTATTGATATTCAATTATCTGACACTATGACCTAATACCTTGCCTTGCCTAACCATCAAAACACACTTTCTTGGGTTCAATTATACTTGATATTCTCTACACTTGTCAAAGATCTATCTAAGCTCTCGATGTGTGTTTGTCTTATGTGGGAATGCGTGCATAGATCATCCACATAGACTTCTAACTTCTTCCTCAAGAACTTCTTAAACACATGACACATCAGCCTCTAGAATGCTATAAGTGATTTGTGAGCCCAGCAATGACCTGACTCACTAGAACTTCAGTCTGTGTCTGCAAAAATGCTTCTTGCAAGTAAAAGTCATTGGCAAGGGCTGCATCGCGGCTCAATCTCATATCATTAATTTGTCCATCTATTCTGGATATTCGCTCTACTTGAAAGCCTAGCTGCTTTTCTCTTCGTTCCAGCTCCTGAGCTTGATATTGAATGGTTTGATAATAAGCATCTCTTTCTTTCTTAATCCCTGCTACCTCCTTTTGAAGTTGAATGGTTAAACTCGTCTGGGCTTTGAGAGCACAATTCGCCTAAAATAGATCGGCAGTTGTAGCCTGGGGTTCTGCATTAGTCTGCTTAGCTAAAGTAGCCATCTCCTGTCCTCTCTACACGACCTCATCAAGCTGTATTCGAGTTTCCTCCAACAAATTGCCAATCGCCACTCGAGCATCTTCTTTATCCTGTACCAACTGATTTAACTGCTTGATCTCTTCATCATGAGTAGTTAACAAAACATCCTTGGTTTTTAACTCTACCACTGCTGCATCACGTTGTGCAATCAATGTGTCTTGCTCTGCAATCCTAGCTTGAAGTTGCTGAAGTTGCATCTGCAAAGCATGGTTGTCTGCCTTAATGGCATCTACTTCTTCCTGTAATGGGGCACTATCAGCCTCTAAAACATCAACTTTGTGGTGCAACTCCTGTCTGATATTGTCGGTTGCCATCTTCATTTGCATTAGTAACTGCTGCGAGAATTGGATCAAAAGTCGGACCCATATAGATTCGAGTTCATGAAACACCGAGATTGGAGAACGAAGAGTAGGAAGGGATTTGGATATAGAAGCGGAAAACAGATGAGGGGAAGATGGTGGAGAATAGTCGGGAGAAGAAGATGGAGAATTGGGTACGTCGGGAACAACAGGCTGGACTTGGACAATGGGCTCAACACTGTTCATGGTGGAAGAAAGTGGGATAAGAATGTTAGGCACCAGCACTATTCCGATGGTCTGCTGCTTTGTCGCTTCCGTTCGGTCAATCACAGCATCAACTAGAGCAATCACTTCATTGAGAATCTCTACAATAATTGCTTGAACAACATCTTGATTCTGCTGATGAGAATCCTCTCGAGAAGAAACTTCTTCAGAGTCAGCGGTGGAAGCACCTTGTTCCTACTGCTGGATTGGAGAAGAATGGGCAGAAGAATCAACATGGATGGAGGTAGCGGTGTCGTGGAAGACCTCTTCTTCATGTCCAGCGTTGGATCCTTGCACTTGGCTCTCAGAGGTACTTATACGTCTGCGTTTCCGGCGAAGGAGTTGAAAAAGATCTGCATCATCATCTTCCTCATCTTCGATCATCCGAGTAGATTCTTCATGCAACAGGAAGGGAGCGTTTGGCAGGGGTTGTGCAGCTTGAATGGCTGGAAAAAGAAAAGTGAGGATATGGGGTAGACGCGAACGTGGAAGGTCACCCTTATTGACATGTTTGATAACCATAACACATTCACGGTGAATGCACCGGAAATAAAAAGATGCAAAATTAACAGACTCGCGAGAAGCCATATCTATCATCGAGTAGAATGTGCGCGAGATACCGTAGATGCGTTTTTGCAAGTTCAAAATTGCGACTAAAAACTGTAAAGCGATACGCTCCAGGTCAGGTCGACACAGAATGGCGTACTCATTAGATGAGTGCCGTGGAAATAACCGGGTCATGGTGGCTACAAGAAGGAGTGGACCATTCTCCAATCCATCCCGAGGAAGTCGGAAGGCATCGGCAAACGAAGCCAAAGTGATCACGACTCGTGACGGTAAAAAAAGGATAGGCTAACTCTGCTCCATAGTAGGTGTGGCAGCGATAGCGGAAATAATCTACGCATAAAATGGTTGACACTCCACTGAATGCCAAGGCAATTCAGCGAAGTTCAAAAGACCACGGATACGCAAATACTCACTCACTTCAGGGGTGAGTCCTTCACGGAAGGTAGCAACATTGGCCAGTGCTTCCATGGCACGCACGAGGACACAAGAACACAGAAAACAAAGAACGCAGAAACACACAGACACAAGAGCGATTATCAGTAAAAGAAACAAGATTAAGTAGACACACAGGCAACATGAGGCGATCGAAAACCCTAATCATCCCGCGGTATTGAAATGATAACCTTCGTAATTACGACATGCATGCATGAGCAGACACAGTAACACAGGGCGGCGATTAATCATATTTAGATATCAAAACGAGGAGACTGACGGTCTATATTCAGTCGAAATAAGGAAATAAAAAGAAAATAAGTGACACACGGAAAACCGAAGAACACGTCAGCGGTGATCAATCGGTTGGTGATATGGGCGTAACTTTGAACCATTAATCGCTTTGGGAAGGGAAACTCCGGTCAATGTAGTCAACCAAAAAGTAGTGGGTCCCACTTGCTCACTAATCTGGTAAGGACCAAACCACCGTAATTTAAATTTTCCAGCAGATCGATTTGCTTTAGCATTATAAAATAACACAAGTTGGTCCACCGTAAACACAGGAGTCTTGAGGAACCGATCATGGGTACGGGCTTCACGAAGCTGAACTTCTTGAAGAGTCATGAAGCTTTCCCAGTGTTGTTCATCCAATGCTCTAAGTGCATCCAACCAAAATGGCAAAGAGTCTTCTAGAAGCAATTTTTGAGCTAAGGCAATGCGTAAACTCGGCACTACTACTTCCATCGGTGCAATGGCTTCCAATCCATAAGCAAGCTTGAATGGGGTCATGCCAGTAGCAACTTTGTAGGTAGTCCGGTAAGCCCACAAAACTGCAGGTAGTAACTGGTCCCAATGTTCTGGACATTCCAAAAGCAATTTGTGGAGCATAGTCAACAAAGTCTTATTGGTACTTTCTGCCAAACCATTGGCACGTGGATAGTATGGTGAGCTGAATTTATGGACAATTTGAAAAGTCTGAGTCAGTACTTGCATTAAGCGGTTTGCAAAATGTGTTCCTTGATCTGTCACTATTTCCAAAGGTAATCCATAACGCGGGAAGACGTCCTTCATCAGGCATTTTGCCACCAAAATAGCTGTGGCCGACCGTAATGCCCAAGCTTCCGCCCATCGAGTGGCGTAATCGGTACAAGTCAAGATATAGTGATTGTTGGTGAGAGTAGATGGAGGTGTTATGGGACCAATAAAATCTAGACCCCACTTTTGAAGGGTTCCAGCGGTAAGACATGTTGAAGGAGAACGGACGGTCCCAATCACGTGGTTGCAAAATGGGGGCCTGTGTCAGTAACACCTTTAAACGATCAAATGGATTTTGGCACTCTGGAGTCCATTCGTACTGCCGTGGAGGACTAGTCATAAGCCGATTAAGTGGTGTTGCTAAATGAGCTAACCACCGTAAATGTCTGCGGCCATGCCACTGGATCTGGCCCAGGAAATGCATAACTTCTTTCGGTGTTGTGGGGATTGGAGCCTCCAACATGGCTGCAACTTTATCCGGATCAACTTGTATTCCTTGTGCAGAGATAATATGTCCGAGTAGTTTGCCACAAGATACCACAAAAACTGACTTTGTCGGATTCAAGCATAATCGATATTCATGATATTTTTCAAAGCAGCACCGTAAATGATACAGGTGTGCTGCAATCTTGCCAAATAAGGAAAAGTCATCCAAATATACTCACATAAAAGTAGTCACATAGGGTGAAAAGACTTCTTGCATACATCGTTGAAACATACTTGGAGCATTCCTTAACCCAAACCACATTACCGTACAACCATAAAACACCCCATTTTGTGATAAAGGTTGTTTTAGGTATGTCCTGTTCAACCATCCTCACCTGGTTATAACCACTGTAACCATCCAAAAATGAATACATCTCGTGCTCTACCACCCGGTCGAGCATTGTGTCCAAAAAGGGGAGAGGAAATGGATCCGGTTTAGTAGCAGCATTCAGTTTCCGGTAATCAACACAAATGCGCAGCTGTTTATTTTTCTTCGGGACGATCACGATTGGAGATATCCATTCAGCATGCTCGATTGGTACGATGAATCCCACCTTCAGTAACTGATCGAGTTCTGCTTTGACCTGTGCTGCATAATTGGGGTTCATTCGGTAAGTGGACTGTTTGATTGGCTTCGCTTCTGGTTTGAGCACTACCCGATGTTGATAAATCCACGGGTCCAAACCTTTCATATCTCGATAGTCCCAAGCAAAAACATTGAAGAACTCACGTAGAAGTCGTATCAAATCATCTTGAAATGTCTTTGAGAATCCTGCCTTAATCTTAACGGGTCGCCGGTTGACCGCATCACCCAAATTATATGTTACTAACTGATCTTCCGGTACATAAAATTGTCAAGGTTTTACCAGATCATCAGCTGATTGCAAAAGGTGATGTAAGGTGGCTCCATCCATAGCGACACTATCATGTGTAGCTGCATCTCCGGTCACTGGTACCACCATGCAAGCAGCCGGACTCCACTTGTCTACGACCGACTAGAGATCTACAGTACCTAATGAGATCAGATCCTTATTAGTCTTTAGAAATGCCTCTTCCTCGTCGTCAAATAAGCCATCCAACATGTGGACCGGCTCCGCTACATATGGTCTTGCATGAAGCTCGCAAGGCTGCATGGCATCCAATTTAACTACATATTTACGGTGGTTATCTTTGAAAGTTAACTCCTGCGCAGACCAATCCTGTACCACTTTGGCTTGTTTCAACCATGGTCGACCGAAAAGTAGATTGTAGTCGAGGCTGGATTCTGGTAGTTCGAGAACTACAAAAGTCATTTTAAACGTGATACCCTGCAAGGTAATCGGAATATTTCGTACTAGTCCCACCGGATGGACTCGGGATTGGTCTGCCATTCGTACAAAAAATTGTACGGGCTCGATTTGGGTCCACCCCAATTGCTTGTAGAGTGTTGTCTTGCTATATTCACACATGAACCGCCATCAATTAGCACTTGAGTAATCTTGTGATTTTTGTGCCAGACAGTGATCAATGGAACTGAATGATCCACCGTAGAATCAGCTTCCGGTTGTATTGTGGCAGTCGCCGGAGTACAGGAAGATCTAGGACTAACATTTTGTTGGAATTGTTGCCTAACTCCTGGCACTAAGGCGAGCAACTGTCCCAAAGGGAGCGTAATTGAAGCCTTGGTTAGAATATCCCATACCTGATCTGTTTGGACCATACTTCTCACCGATTCTGATGATGATTCTACTGTTGCTGGGGTAGTAGTTTGTTCATTCGCTCTTGCCTTAGGCAGGGGAACCTGTGTTACCGGAATTGGATCAAGAAATACCATTGGCTCTTTGGTTGTCCATTGACTAGCCCTTGTATACATTCACTGCTGCTCGCGAATACCAAGCTCGAACATCTCAGCGACGGGTTGTAACTACTTACCCGATCGAGTCTGAACCGCTGCTGCTTGTGATTCAACTGGGAAAATATAGACCATGTTGGTCATTGGATTCTGTCGCTCCTTCTTCCTTTTGTCGTACTCTGCTGCATCCTTGCAGAATCTACGAATGTGGCCAATCTCGCCGCAAAAATGACATTGAGATGGTGGAAGAGAAGTACCTTCCGCTGATGTACCCACCTGCCATCAATTTGAATTAAAATTGGTGTTCCGCTGACCCCTATAATTCCGATATCCTTCTGACTAATTGGTTCGCATCTATGGTGGCACGTAATGGGCTGTTGGCTGACCTGGTTCTTGTATGATGGCATTTACAGCTGCTCGCCCCTACACTTTGGCATTATACGTGCAATTTTCCGTTGAGTGTCCTGTTGTGTTGCAGATGGCACAATACATCTGGTTAAGGGCACATGTAGCATTGGTGTGCCCTGGATTTTTGCACTTGGTGCAATACATCTGTTTAGCCAGATCATCTGTTACGCTCTTACTAGCCTTCAGCCACTCCAAGTCTTCGGTGAATCCCCCAACTTTATGCTCTAGTTGCAGGGCCATCGTAATAACAGCATCTAGTGTCATAGCCCCCACACAGCGGATGATCATTATTTGTCTTAACTGTGGGGTCAAACCGTTAATGAACCACTGGGTTATAACATCATCCGGTAGATTAGCATGTGCCGGAGGCAGTTGTCTTAAGTGAGTTCTAAACAATGTTGCATATTCCTGAACAGTCTGGTGCGGCTTCTGCCGATTGTTCTACAAATAGTCAAAGATTTTGGCAGGATTCTTCTTCAACCGGAACCTATGTAAAAACACGTCTCTCACATCATCATAGTTAGCGAAATGGTTGATATCATACTCTGTTAGCCACCTCGCTGCTTCATTGACCAATGTAGCCTGAAATACGATGGCCTTGTATGCCGGGTCAGGTGGGTGGTTTAATAATGCATAACTAATCTCAAACGTGTGCACATGTGCATCAGGATCATCCCCTCGAAATCCACCGAACTTTGTGTACGTCACCCCTGTTGGAACTGGTTGAAGTGGAATGATTGGATGTGGCTGTTGTTGTTGTTGTTGTTGTTGTTGTTGTTGTTGTTGTTGTTGTTGTTGTTGTTGTTGTTGTTGTTGTTGTTGTTGTTGTTGACCACTCATGGTGCTAATATTGGTACCGCTGATGTTTCCTGAGTTCTGAGGGGTGTGCCTTGTCCTTCGGAATCTGTATTATCAGACTGCTCACCTTCCGGCTCGAAAATAGTGTTGAATCTCTTACATATCTCCAAATCAAATAGCCTATCCTCAGCTGTGGTATGAAAAGGAGGCAAGTTTGCCCCAAACACTAGTGTACGTAATAAGGATCCACCAGGGATTACCACACTATCACCGAAAAACTATAAATTCCCACCAATTGGTACCGAACTTTCACTGGAACTTGTCGAAGTTTCACTGAAACAGGGTATACTTCCACCAGCAACGATCTCTCTGGGTAACACAACTTTATCCCTGAAAAGGTTCAAATTTTGACCAGATGGTCTTGAATCAACTGCGCACTGCGTCCCTGTACACTCAGCAGTTATTGTACCTTCTTTAGAACGTACCAAAATTATACCGAAATCTACCGGAATCTCATCATGTATCACCGAACTGGTACCGGAATCACTGTTAAACGGCTCCGATCCTTCGACAACTGGGCTTAAATGGCCTGCACTTCTACCGCTTGAGGGTGTCCCTAATAGATTTGGAACTGCCCAGGGGTGCTGGTCTCTTCTATACTTCGGATGAGACTCATCGGACCAAGTAACCGGCATATATCACCTCTGTACCGCTTGCCTTACGTGCTGCTCTACCTTTACTGATTTCTTAATCAATTGCCATCTTCCCACAGACGGCGCCAATGTTAAAAAGGACAAACTTCCGCCAAGTCCGCCTTTTAATCTCTGTTTGGTTTCTTGGGGATGGTAGGGGTCTGATACTTCAGAGGCCCTTTATCTATTTTTCCCACTTAACTAACAAATTACGCAGTACACTATTACTCAGTACCAATTCTTCTACACAGTCTTACTATTCGCATTCCAATTATTCTTTACCCCGTAGGTAACACAGAAGTTAATCATCACCGTAGCGTAGATTGATCATCCTCACCGAACATTACTATGTTAACCATAAATTAATGTAATTCAACAAAGTAAAGTAACAGTACTCAGAATTACTGGAATCTGCACTCCGACGTCTCCGCAGGATTGCAAATCGCCCAGACAGACAGTCTGGCAATCCCGTCTCCTCTCTCTGGAGAACACCGTAATGTCTCTTCATTAATAGAAAACGGGTTACATCACTTTGCTACGACCTTTCGGTTTGTGCAGTATAGAAAAAATATAATATTACATGATGCCAATCCGGTGGCCTAACAGTGTGTTCAAAATCTACACCACAAATAGTGAGAGTTATCCCTTCTACTAATCCTATCTTCCATTTGTAACTTCATCTTCCATTTGTAACTTCATCCTTGTCGACCTTACAGCTAGCTAGCTTGGCCCAAGGTTTCCATAGGGAAGTGGCAGCAATGGAAACTCCTGCTCTTGAATCTAGGATGGCCTTGTTTGTGTACACCTGATAGGTGATAGGAAAATAAGTATTTCCTTCTCTCCTTCACTCATATCTCATGTCTTATCTATAGGTATCTCATGTATCTTCTTTTGAGTTCCTTATTGAGAGTGGGGACTATCAACTTCTAGCAATTGGTTTTCTATGTGCTTCCATAACTTGGGTTTGATCCTTAGTAATTCCTCTAAAGTGAGATGACACTACACTTTAGTATTCTTAACTACTTCAATGTTCCTAGGTAGAATAGATTCATCATTTCTAACCATGACTATGGGAGCTCTCATCTCAAGAGACTTAGATTCCCAATGGCCAATGAAGTGAGGTGATTCTTGTAAGGAATTGGATTCAAAGTCTAATCATTCATTTGACTGCACATCTTCTTGCTCTCCATAGATAGAGGGAACGTCCTGGGGGAATCGATCATGAAGATCATCCATTTCTTGGATAGGAGGAGGGTCCTCTCTCTCCTTGGCCCATCTTTCCTCTCGTATCTCTCTTAGGAACTCTTGGGAGTAATGATTTATAGAGGAAAAGAGTTCTAAATCATCACCCAAATTTTCCTCAGTATCGATGCAAATTCATACACATTGCTTTATGGTTTGGGGTTCCTTAAGATATACATATGATCGTATCTTTGCACTCAATATGCCATCTAAGAATAGGGAAACTTGTTTAGCCTAAGTAGCTAACTCTAGGATTGGACATCTTTCAATATATTGTATAAGCCCATGTCTTGCTAATCTCAACGTTTCTTGCAGTATATGCTTAAAGATATGGATCAATGAGGATATTATGTCTAATGCCACTCTTGGAGAAATCTATAGTGAATGTTTCTAACAGCCAATTAATATCCCTGAAGTGACCTTGATATAATGGTTGAAACCATGTTAAGGTTGTATTCTTTAAGGTTAGCCCAAAATCATTGTATTGCTTGAACAAATCTTGGACTTGTTCAGCTCTTAACACTTGCTTTCATTCATCCACATGATCGTATGGATCCCCTATGTTGCCAAAGTAATTCTTCATCAATTTTGCTAATTGAGTGCATCTCAAAAATTCTAGGAAGTTCTCTTGTTTTGGGCAGAGGGAATTCATCCGTGCTTCTTTGGTTTCTAGGGGATCTAGGTCTTTGTCCCTCTATTTTTTCAATAACTAGTCCTGATCTCTCTCTTCGTGTCGTATGCACAAAGCTGACTTATGTTTGCTCTTTGGATTTCTCTTTGTGTGCCCCTAGTACATGCAAAGATCTAGCTCAATGCTGACTATGAGGATCAGTAGACTTGTATGGAGGGAAAATTTGTTCACCCTTACATGTGTAGGCATGTCTATTATGTTCCATTACCAAAAATTTCCTTTTTGAAGTATTATCTAGGTAGATAACATTTCTTGGGACATCTAGATCCTTGACTTAGTATATGATTACCCCATCTATTTCACTAGGCTTTTCAAGCCTGAATCTCCAAAATGATTAATTAATCTCTATATTCATGAAGAGTTCTATACTTTTATTATTTTGGAGAATCCACTCATGTGTTAATGTTCTCGATAAGATTGAATTGTCTCTGAGGTGTTCTAGGGTCGCTTCCTTGGTTCTCTTGATCCAGATCTCCTATTTGAGACTCAAAGATGACCAATCCAAACTTGTTGCCTATTAGGTAAGTTGGCTACCACATACATGGTTCCTTTCTTATTGATATAAGATACTTCTTTGAATTTGACCACAGGGTGATCAATTACAAAGGGTTGTTCTAGGTTTCTAAGTTGGAGCATTGATCGTCTCAAAACATCCTCATAGATGCAAGCACCTAAGCGATTGGTTCATATATATCCTAATTGACTTTGAGTCTTATAGGAACCCTCTAGAGTTTTTGGGTATGCTAACCTTGAACTACCTCCTGATCACTCCATGCTAAAAGACATTTCTCAATCACTTGTATCTAAGATCAAAACTTAAGGATAGCCACTTGATTGTTGAGCCCACAACCTCACAGCATGCTTGACACTAACCTCATAAGATCTGATGATTGTCTATCCATTCTTCCTATGTGTCTACCTCACCAAAGGTTCATATGACCCAATTATTTACCTAGTATCAGAGTATAGCCATGTTGCTATGTTCTTTTGTATCAACTACTTGTTCCTTTTAATTTCCTTTGGTGTAAGATCTTGTTTTTATAACCACTTTGTCATGAATACTTTAAGTTTGGAATTAATTCTCATGATCGATCAATTATGTCCCTTTCCTTTAGGGTTTTCCACAATTGTGCTCTAACTAAATCTTGAACTTGATAAAATTAGGGTTTCTTGTGCTTGATTCATTCATATCATTTCCCTAATCAAGCTTAATTTGACCAGAATTCTGCAAAAATTAAGAAGTGTTGAATTTTTTGTCTAT
Organism: Ceratopteris richardii; assembly: GCA_020310875.1. Lineage (NCBI taxonomy): Eukaryota > Viridiplantae > Streptophyta > Polypodiopsida > Polypodiales > Pteridaceae > Ceratopteris > Ceratopteris richardii. The sequence continues at coordinate 116,801,242 of CM035419.1, read as the reverse complement.
CATCATAGATGATGTCTGTCAAAATAGATGATTCTATCATGTATAGCTATCTAGGGTGATAGATGTGTCTATTACGATAGATGCTATCTATCATCTATCATCTATTGTGGTCTTTATCTATTGTGATGGATAGGCATATCATGATAGATGTGCTTTTCATGATAGATGGCCTCTATCATCTATCATAGATTGGTTTGTCATGATAGACATGTCTATCCTGATAGACGGGATCTAAAGTGCCTTTTGTATGTCCCAATAGATGGTGTCTATCATGATAGACAAAAAAAAAGGGAATTCGTTTACTATGAATAGTGTTTTGGAATGATCATGATGTGTAGTCTACCGTGCATATGATTAAAATGAAAAATACCAAACTTTTTTTTCTATCATGATAGACAGAGGTCATAGTCTTTGGCCACATCCAGGGTTCTATTGTATTTGATGATGCTACTTGAGCTGCTGATGGAGTGAATCTCTATAGAAAATGCCCAAAAGCATGCAAAATAGGAAGCACAATATCTCTCTATCACTCTCTCTCTCTCTCTCTCTCTCTCTCTCTCTCTCTCTCTCTCTCTCTCTCTCTCTCTCTCTCTCTCTCTCTCTCTCTCTCTCTCTCTCTCTCTCTCTCTCTCTCTCTCTCTCTCTCTCTCTCTCTCGCACAAATGAAATGAGGGAATGAAGTGGGAGATGAGGATATGACCAAAAAAGCTGAAATTTTGGCAATGAAGGAGATGGAGGTAGGAGGTGAGTAGAGATGGTAGAGATGGTGATGGAGATAAAAAAACAAAGAAAAATAGAAAATTTACCTACTTACCTATTATTCAAGACTTTACATCTTATTGTGGCATGATCTTCCTCAAATCCCATTCCCCTCCCACATCATCGAATTTGATGTCACTCTAGCACAATGGGAATACCCATGTAGAGGAGATCTACCTCATAAATGTCAATCCATGGAGGCATGAGGATGGTATGATGATGTTGAGCGAGAGGAATGCACAAGTATGTGAGTGAGAAGCACACTAACATGCACACACACATGCATACAAGGTAGAACAAAGAGTAGAGAAAAAGAATCCAACCTCAAAGTTTCATAGACAATCCACCCCCAAAAGTGAGCTCTCTGGCTCCTTTTATAGTTTTTGACTTGTTTTGGAAAAATTTAGGTTCCTAAGCTGATTTGAAGGTTCAAATGAGCTCTAAAAATTATGATAATTGATACATGGGCTCTTCTGACACTCCCCAAGATCAAGAACTCCTCAACTTCAAAATTCAGTTAAATCTACCAAAAATAGGTATGTACATTGAAATGTAGTGATAAAAATCATTGTTTTCCATGAAACATTTCACGATAGAATCTGGGAGGGAATAACTAGAATGAAACCTTTGTATATTACACTTCAATTACTTGGAGACACGTGGAGGATAAGATCACAAAGTTAAAAAGGAAATTCTTAGATTCTTGCAAGATTGCAACTTATATTAAACTAATACCCACATTTTAATAAATATTCATTGTAGAATCTATAAAAATAATAAAATAATGCCTCCATTGATAATATTTTATTCAACTATATCCCAAAAAATGAGCGAAAATTGGGAAATTCTTACAAGGCCCGAAAGAGAGTTCAAATTTTCCTTAATTTCTACCTACATAGAGCCATCTCTTCTATAGCAAGATAATAATTCATTAATTAATGCATCCCTAGAGACACTCTTTTTTTTACTTTTAAGGTTAAAAGACTTTTATTCTTTTTTATCATTATCATAACCGAAGGAAATATACTTTTCTTTCTCTTGGATAGATCGTATGTCTAAGCTCTTCAAGTATATACTTGTAGTAACTATATCCAAAAATAGGCAAGCCACGTGCTCATCCTAAGTGGCCTTCAATTTGCCCTACAGCATATGGATGAGTTGATGCACAATTGGTTGTTGGAGGAGGGTACCTTCCTAGGATGTGAATTCAAGTTGAGATGCATCATAGATTACTATCTTAGCTTCTATAGCTTCTAAGAGTTCTTGTCGCTCTACAATAGTTTGTAGGAAATATCTAGAGACACTATTCATGTGTCACTGGGTATCAAAGATCTATTGATCTTTGAGGTAGATTGCTTCTTTACACTCTTGGATTTGTTCGTGGTATTAGTTTGCTTGGACATGCACATCATGGATAGTTCTTTCGCGCTCATGAATAGCATTTTGTAACCAATCACTTGAGTTTTTTTTTATTGACAACATGATTTCCTCTACCTCATTTCCATTTTTATGTACATGGGTGCATCTCCATTATGTATCTAGAAGTCACTCCATTTCATTTCCATTTTATATTATATCTGAAATGATGCGATGGTGATGCACCACAATGGACTCTCCTTCTCAAGGCTCCACAATAGTACTCTAATAGTAGAAAACTGAACTCCAGAGGCTGCAAACAGTTCTCTCCACAGGGCCTACAAAATATGCACAAAACACACAATACACATTGAGCACGAATATATATTTCTTAGGTGTTACAAATGCGGTCGAACTTACAATCTATGGTTGACCAGGCCACTATATGTTTTATTAAAGAACAAATGCAAAAGTGCTCGGCAACCATTTGGACTTTCAAATGGACACTGATGCTAGCAATCTCCCACTAAAGGCCAATAGGGCCAAAGTGACTATGGGAGAAAAATAAAAAATGATAAAGAATACCTGAGTGTAAGTATATAGACTATACCTCCCACCTGAGGGGCATGTTACACAATATACAAGTAACTGTGTGAGATCATGAATCAAATAACCTCCCATCAAGTGATAGCACTATCAAAAGCTATCATGTGGTAGAGCTTTGACCAAAGCATCTGTAGCATTATCTTGAGTATGAAGCTTCTCAAGATTAATGCACTCAGTGGCTAAGCAATCTCTAATGAAGTGACACCTCACCTCAATTTGATTGGTCTTTGCATGATAGACTAGATTCTTAGCCAAAGCAATGGCACTCTGACTATCACTGAGCAAATGAGGTACATGCTAAGGTAGAACCATATCATAAGCAAGATGAGAAAGCCACAATCCTTCCTTACATGCCTCACTTGTTGCAACATACTCTACTTCTGTGCTAGAAATAATTGTACATTCTTGAAGATGAGATCTCCAAGAGATAGCACCTCCAACAAAATGAAAAATGTACCCTGATGTAGGCTTTGAATTATCTACAGAAGCAGCATTATCAAAATCGGTGTAACCCATAATGGATGCCTTTCCTCTACCTAAACATGTTGGAGTTAGACGTCTGCGGAAGCACGCGAACAGCACAAGGAAGAAGAAGAAGCTTGGAGCACAACACACAATATTGAATGTATTACTAGAGAATGTACAAAGATAAGTAGCCCATTAGGGCAATAGGCGTATATACAAGCCGGGGGAAAAAACCTCCTAAAGAGGGAAAAAAGTGCCCCGACGGTCCTAGTGTGTTCATGCACATCACTACCTAAATATATCAACAAATCCCCCCTAGGAGTGATGCGGTGAACAAGGAGTTGGCACTCATGTATAAGGAAGTGCCAAGCTATGTGGAAATCACTCCACAAAAGGAAGTAAGCCCAAAGCTTTGCGGAAAGCTTCAAACTTCTCCCTAGGCAGAGCCTTCGTGAAAAGGTCTGCAATGTTCTCCTGCGTGGGCACATATGCCAAGCTGACCTCCCTAGCAGAGAACCTCTCCCTGACATAGTGATAATGCACCTCAATGTGCTTAGTGCGAGCATGGAACACAGGGTTCCTCGCAACTGCCAATGCGAGGAACCTCTGACTGTCAGTGAAGATGGTGGTGGCAGAAGACTGGCCAACACCCAAATCAGCCATAAGGCATCTGAGCCACACACAATCAACAGTCACAGTGAAAGCTGCCCTATACTCAGCCTCACAACTAGAAGTGGCCACAGTAGGCTGCTTCTTGCTCAACCAAGATATACATGAGCTACCAAGCACAAAGCAAAAACCACTGGTGGACACACGAGTGTCATAGCAACCAGCCCAATCTGAGTCAGAAAAAGCATGCACCAAATACCATCTGAAAGGGGGTGGCTTGGAGTACCATTTTGTAGGCCACTCGATATGCCCAAACAGCATGGTGTAGCTGTTTGTCCCAATCAGAGCGTTTATTATTCACTAGTTTGGTCAACACATTGCACAGAATCTTGTTTGTGCTTTCGGCTTGCCCATTAGCTTGTGGGTGGTAGGGGGCAGACTTCTTATGAACTACCAAGAATTCTTGGAGTAGATTTTCAATCACTTCATTCAAGAAGTGAGTGCCCCTATCACTTACTAGCTCTATAGGTAGCCCGTATCTTGTGAATACATTCTCAAACAAGAATTTAGCAGTTGTCTGAGCATCATTCTTTGTCGTGGCTTTTACCTCTACCCACTTTGTTAGATAGTCTGTCGCAACAATGATATATTCTGCATGGGAACCCTTAGCTGGGGGATTAATAGGACCTACGAAGTCTATTCCCCACTTAGAGAATGCACGTCCACCCATCATAGGTTTCAGTGGCATCTCATCTTTGCGTATAGGATACTGAGTTCGCTGACAGACATCACACCGTTTCACATAGGTATGTGCATCCATGTGAAGGGTCGGCCACCAGAAGCCCGCAAATAGTATTGCCTTGATCACCCGATCTGGTCCAAAGTGTCCTCCTGCTACACCTTGGTGAGCAGTTTCCAAGATCTTAAGATATTCACTTTCATGGACACATAGTCTCAGGTAACCATCCTTACCATGCTTGTAGAGATTATCACCAATGAGTGAGTACTCTAGGGCTTCTTGTTCTAGACTTCTTTTCCTAACCAGAGTCATGTCTGGAGGGAATGTTTTCGTCCTCAGGAAGGATACTAGTGGTTCACTCCAATCTGGCACTATGGACACTTGATAAAGAGTGGCATGTTCCACAGGTGGTTTAGTGCAACAGATTGGGCATTCCTTGCACAACTTTTGGACATCAGCTTCCATAGTTGGCCAATGCACTCCGAGTCTCCTTAGTGTCTGTAGGGTTCGTTGTTTTGAGTAGTGTTGCTCTAATGCACCTACATGTGCTAATTGCAACCATTTAGCGTACTCATCCTCTTCCACACAACAAGCCAAGACCCCTTGATCTGTGTGTTTGTACATACTTCCTGCCATGATGTGATACTTTTGGGCTTTTACTACCTCCCTATCCTGTGTGTTTATTACTGGATGGTTAGGCCCGTATGTCAATACTGGCACTAGTGGCTTAGCCCACTGTGGCACCACTTCCAAATTAAACAAGTAAGCATCAGGAAGGTCATCTGACACTCCTTGTGGAGCTTCTCCAGATGTGAGTCTAGAGAGATGGTCTGCTCTCAAGTGAGTCCTACCTTTCCTTACCACAACCTCAAAGTCGTATTCCATTAGCAAGAGAAACCATCTTACTAATCTTCCTATATTGCATGGCTTGTTTACCAAGTACAGTAAAGCTTGGTGATCAGTAAAAAATTTGAACTTATTTGCAAGCAAATAATGTCTAAACTTTTTAACTGCATATACCATGCCTAGTCCTTCTCTCTCCATAGTGGTATAATTTCGTTCAGCTGCATTCAATTGTCTACTAGCATAGGCAATTGGAAGATCCATATTACCTTCACTGGTAGGTTGCGCGAGTACACACCCAATAGCATAATTGGATGCATCCACGTGGACATGGAATGGCTTGTTCCAATCTGGTGTGGTCAAGATTGGTGTTGAACATAATCTTCCTTTAAGCTCCTGGAAGGAATTCTCACATTCATCAGTCCACTCAAAGTTAGTCAGAAGTTCGTACATGGGCTTTGCAATGACAGCATACATGTGAATGAACCGGCGGTAGTAACCACAATGCCCCATGAAAGCTTGTACTTCCTTGACATTCCTTGGCCTAGGTAGCTCTGCTATGGCTCTCACTTTCTCTTCATCAGTGGATGTGCCATTCTTTGACACTATGTGTCCTAGAATCTTGCCTTGCCTAACCATGAAAACACACTTTTCTGGGTTCAAGCAGACCTGATATTCTCTACATTTGTCAAAGATTTGTCTGAGTTCAGGGATATGGGTTTGTCTAATGTTGGAATGAGCACAAAGATCATCAACATAGACTTCTAAATTCTTCCTCAGGAACTCCTTAAATACATGGCACATCAGCCTTTGGAAGGTTGCTGGTGCATTGGTAAGCCCAAATGGCATCACTCTAAAGGCAAATATGCCCCATTCAGTGGCAAATGCCGTCTTATGCTGATCTTCTAGAGCTATGGCTACTTGATTGTAGCCCGAAAATCCATCGAGGAAGCTGTACACTTCCTTGCCTGCTACTCTTTCTAAGAGATGCTCTGTGATAGGAAGCGGATAGTTATCTCGAATTGTGGCTGCATTAACCTTCTTCAAGTTAATGCACACACGTAGCTTTCCGTTTTTCTTGGGCACCACTACAATGGGGGATACCCACTCAGTGTGCTCAATTTCATAGATAAATCCAGCTTCAACCAGCCTATCTATCTCTTCTTTGATCTTGGCAGCATAATTATCATTATATGCATATGGCTTTTGCTTAGAGGGTTTGGCATCTGAGATCATGGGGATGGTGTGTGAGCATATGTCAGGGTCCACACCTTTCAAGTCCTTGTAACTCCAAGCGAATACATCTCTGTATTCTCTTAGCAAGGCTATCAATTCTTGCTCTTCTTCTTCCGTCAGGTCATGTCCTATGTAAGTGCATCTCTCTTCTCCTTCCTCTATGGCTACCACTATTTTCTTGGTGGTTTCTTTGTTATCATAGGCCTCCCCTGATTGCGCCTCTCGTTTAGGCATTGTGATCATGACTCTCCTATCATCTATCTCATACTTCTTAAAATTTTCCGGGACCTCAAACAAAGATTCTTCCTCTTCTGGTGAGACTTCTCTCTTCTTTCTTTTCTTTCCTTCTTCCTTCGGGGTCACATGTGTGGCTAGCCTTACATCATTCATAAGCTCTCCGTGCCTCTGGGGCTGAAATTCTACTTCATAGAAGTATTCTTCATCTGATGCAAAAGGTGGGTCCATAATGATTGACTCTAGATCGGAGTCACTTGCATCCTCAAATGCATCAGGGCTAGGTTCGCACTCTTCTAACACTGCCTCTCCCATGATTGGCTCTATGGAGAAGACTGAAATATCATAGCCATCTTCACCACAGTGAGGTGTCCATTGTTCTTCATTGATGGCTACATCCATTGTTGCTAGGATTTCTGCCCAGCCATGGGTTTCAAATTCTTCATCAGGAAATACTACAGGTGCATAGGCTGGGTCTTGAATGGGTCTATGTGTTTCATTTGCACCTATTTCTCTGGCCTTTTCTCTTTTCTCCTCTTCTACTGCCACTTTGCACATCCATAGGTGGGTGTCTTCATGCATCCATGAGGATCCTGATCCTATGGAATGCACAGATTCCGTATCATCTTTGGCTCTATGGATGGGATTCCATTGGATAGGAGGGACATCTCTATGAGAGTAATCTTTAAGATTCACTTTGGTCGTAACACCTAAGTGTTATAGGTACAAGGAGTTGGTTCCCCAGTCCTGTACCACTTGCAACTGTCGCATAAATGGTCTTCCCAAAATCATCTCATAGGCATGGTTCTTGCTAAAGTCACATATGGCGAAAGTGTGCTCAAACTCAACACCACAAGTAGTGAGAGTTATTCCTTCTAGCAAGCCTAAGGGTCTCTCTATGTAACCATCAGCCATTTGCAATTTCATTCTTGTGGGCCTGAGTGCTGGCTTGCCCCAACGCTTCCATAGGGAAGTGGTAGCAATTGCAACAACTGCGCCTGAGTCTAGAATGGCCTTGGTGGTGTATCCTTGATGGGTGATAGGAAGATATGTGTTTCCCTCTTCGCCCTCACTCATGTCTCCTATCTTGTCCAATGGTATTTCTGGCACTGTTCTTTGGGATCCTACCTGGGAACGAGGTTTGGCTATTTCTGGTACTTGTTTGGCTACATGTTTCCATAGCTCTGGCCTTACTTTGAGTAGCTCTTCTAAGGTGAGGTTGCATTGTACTTTAGTGTTTTTCACTACCTCTGTGTTCCTAGGTATGACTGAGTCCTCATTTCGTACCATGACCGTGGGTGCTCTCATGCAAGTAGACTTAGCTTCCCATCGGCCTGTGAAGTGGGGTAATTCTTGTAAAGAATTAGACTCAAAGTCTAGTCTTTCCTGAGAGTGGGTGCTCTCCTGCTCCTCATAAATGGATGGGATGTCCTGTGGGAATTGGTCATGTGCATCATCCACAAGTTCAATGGGAGGAGGGGCTTCACTTTCTTTAGCCCATTTGTCTTCTTGAATCTCTGGTAGGAATTTTGGTGTGAATCGATTCATAGAAGATGATGTGTTTGGCTCCGTAGAGTTAGGCACATAGGCTTCAGGCACATAGGCTTCCTGGGCAGGAAGACTTGCTCCTTCACTTGCCTTGTCCTTATGTTGAGAGGCGGGTTCCTTTTTTGATTGTGCAATCAGCTTCTCTATTCTTTCTAGCAGTCCATCAAAGTGTAACTGTGTCTTCGCTGAACTAGAGATGTGAAATAGGCGACTGGCTTCAAACATGGTCTGAGCCAATTCCACCATCTTAGCACAAATTTTAGTTCGTTCAAGTTCTAGTTCTGCTCTAGGGTAACACTTTTCATGATCAATTATGTTTGGCCCTGCTTGGATTCTAGCCTGATATGCTTTGAGCATCATGTTTAGGTCCTCGGGAGTGGGATCTGCTAGGACTGATCCTACTCTTGGGGGTGGTGGAATTGTGTAAGGTGGGTTGGAAGGTGGTGGGTCAGATGGAGACGGGAATGGTGGTGGTGGGGTAGTGTGAGAGGGAGTTTGAGATGTGAGTTCAATTATCTTGGCTTTTGTTTCTCTGAGGCTTTCCTCAAGTTCACTCATTTTCTTTGCCCATTGTCTTTTCATTCTTTCACGACTATCTCTCCAAGCTCTAGTCCTCTTCTTTGTCATGCTCTCTGCTTCACTAACATCTGGGCTCTTTTCCTGGCCTACCCCTTGGTTTTGCTGCAGTGCTTGAGCTCTAGTGACTACATGTACGGGTGTAGTGGAAGTGACACTTCCTGTGGAATCTACCACTAACCCAATAACGTTAATAGGAGTGATTTTTGGCATATTATTAGGATTCTTAGGGCAGTCTCGTAAGAGATGCTCCTTTCCACACTCTTTGCAAAAACCTTGGATCGTCACTGATTGGGTTTGTGTAGGTGGAGGCACGGGACAATCACGAATGAGATGATCTCCTTGACATCTGTAGCATGGTCCTCTTGGGAATGGGGGTCTTACTTGCCTCGGTTGAGGTCTAGGGTTGGGGTTTGCATACATGACGTTTGTGTAATCTGACTCCCAACTAGGTTTATTTGGCTCTTCACTATAGTAGGACTCACCGTGTTCAGGAGACTGCATGTAGTAGGCCTGGGGACTGTCAATATGTGTAGAATCAAAGCTATGGTCACTCGGGTCACTTTCTAAAAGTAATGGAGTCACTGGGACTATGGCTCTATTCAAATTTTCTTCTGCAGCTGCATACTTTACTGGAATCACATTAGTAGGAGCAGGTGGTTGTTGTGCTAGCACTGTCTGGGGTCTCAGTTGGGCCTGATATTGCGGTTGGTAGTGTTGCTGAGGCCTAGTATACTGCTGAGGTGGGTACTGGTTCTGGTATCTTCCTTGTTGAGGGTATGGTTGTGGGTACGTCTGCCTAACGGTTTGCTTATTGTAGGGGCAATCTTGCGCAGTGTGATTGGTGTACCTCCGTTCTATGGTGCAGTACTGGCTACTAGGATTTACTTGGGGTTGAGCCATAATGGGACATACATTCGCCATGTGGTCGCCACCACAAGTACAGCATCTTTTCACAGGGGCAAACCTTGGGATTTGTTTGCTAGAGACACCTAGTTTTTGTGCCACTTTCTCAGCGAGTTCCTCAATTGATGTGGATTGCGTGGAAGAGAGGCTAGAGGCACTATCAGAATCTTTGTATATTTTGGAAAGCTCTAACTCCTCCCCTAGGTTATCCTCGATGTCAATGCACATGCGTACACACTCTTCTATGGTCCTAGGGTCCTTCAAGTACACATAAGATCTCAATTTGGTACTTAGCAATCCATCCAAGAATAAATCCACTTGCTTAGCTGGTGTGGGTAGCTCAGGGACAGGGCATCTCTCCAAGTATTGCGTAAAACTTCTTCCAGCAAGTCTCACGGTCTCTTGAGGGGTTTGCTTGAAGCTGTGAATCAGTGAGGAAGTGTTATGTCTTATGCCACTTTTAGAGAATTCGATAATGAATGCCTCTAGAAGTTGGTCTATGCTCCTGAACTGCCTCTCGTTTAGTGGCTGAAACCATGTCAGGGCAGTGTTCCTAAGGGTTAGACCAAAGGCATTGTATTGCGTGAACAGATCTTCCACTTGTTCAGCTCTCAAGACTTGCCTAAACTCAGCCACATGATCGTATGGATCTCCAGTGCCATCGAAGTAGTTCTTCATGGACTTAACTAGCTGAGTCGGTCTCAGAGTCCTTGTGTGCTCTCTAGGTCGTGGTAGAGGGAACTCATCCGCATTTCTTTGATTCGTGGGAGCTCTAAGTACCTCAGGTTCTACTCTGTTTGTTTCCGTCCTCGTTCTTTCTCTGCCCCCTGGGTTGGCAAAGCTTACTTCTGGCCTATCTCTACTTCTGTCTCTTTGAGTTCCATGAGCTTGGGATGTTCCAGCTCCAGGGTGACCATAGGACACATTCGATCTTGGTTGGGGGAAAACGAATTCACCCTTCCAAGTGTAAGCATGTCTATAATGTTCTGTAACCACAAAGATCCTCTCTAAAGCGTGATCTAAGTAGGTCACTCTGCCTGGGCTATCCGGATCTTTAAACTCATATATCATGATTGTTCCTATATCATTTGGTCGATCAGATTTATACCTCCAAAAGGCTTCATCAGTCTCTCGGTTCAGAAGCAGATCTATGCTCTTGTTGTCTTGGGGAATCCACTCAGGAGTGAGAATTCTCGTAAGAACAGATTTCCCTCGAGGGGTCCTGGGCTCTGCACCCATGTTTCCTTGTTCTAGGTCCTCTATGTCCGTCTCAGGGATCACATTCCCAAATTCGTCTGTCCTATCTGGGTGACTGGTGACTACGTATATGGTTCCTTCTTTGTCCAAGTATGCTCCGTTTTCAAACTTGAAAGCTGGGTGCTCTAGTCCTATGGATTGGTCAGGGTTTTTAATCTGGACCACGGATCTTCCTAGACCGTCCTCATAGACGCTAGCACCTAACCGGTTGGTCCTAAGGTATTCTAGCTGCGTCTTGTACGGGCCTTCTACCATGTGCAAGTATGGCACTCCTGAACTTCTCGTAGGTCGGTCCATGCCTTGAGACATCTCTGATTCACTGGTCTCAGAGCTAGGGTAGTATGAGTGGTGGCTCAACTGCTGGGCCCAAGACCTAGCAGTGTGGTTGACACTAGCCTCTGAGGACCTAAGACTTTGTCTATCTCTCCCTAGATGTCGCCCTGATCTAAGGTTCATAAGCCTAATTGAATAGCCCAAATTTGCCCAAGTACAACCTCATTGTTGAGTTCTTTTGTATCAGTTACTTGATTCTTTTTAGTCGATTATCGTGTTTATGCTCTAGTCAGAAATCACGTCGTCAGGAATATTTGAGTTAATTTTCGCACTGTAAGTTGATCGTTCCACGTTAGATTCTTTCCTTTAAGGTTATCGCATCACGAAGAGATTATGTTTAATCTTGAACTTGAGTGCATAGGTAGTCTTCAACTTGATTGATGCCTATCGTTGCCCTGACTTACTCCTAGCACTAGTCGTTCTTAGCCTAAGCTAGGAATTGATAGAGGGTGTTGAGGATTTTCCAACCTTGAGTTTCCTTCTTTGTGTTGTTGCCCTGGTGTGCCCAGGACGCGTGTTCCCAAGCTTGCACTTACTCTTGCTTAGAATGCCCTCAAGTGCTCTTGCTGGACCTGTAAAAGTCTCACGGTTAGCTCAAGACTTAGATTCAAATGACACAATAGACCACTTTCATGCATGTAACTCACAGACCAAATTATCCTTTACTTTTATGGAAAACAATCCCAAGGATCCCTCAGTTTTCCTACCTCGGGGTATGGTCAACTTCAAAAAACCCTATCTAATAATATTAATTTTCACATAACCAGTGGAAGTTTTGGTTGTACTCCCCACGAGCTTTCCAACAAAACAAGAATCACAGCAAACGGATTTCGTATGAGGAAGTTATGTCAATTCAGGCTTCAGGGATTAAAACAGGGTTCAAACAGGCCAATAGGGCAACAGGTTTTCCTCGGGTTATTTGCCTATAGCCTCCTTATGTGCTCTAGAGTCCATGATCCATGTCCAAAATTAGCCAAAGTCCTCAATTTAATAAACCCTAAAAAATGGCCGAAAATGGCTGTCAATCGCGATCGACTGGGCTGTCAATCGCGATGGACAGGTGTCAATCGCGATGGACTGGTGTCAATCGCGATGGACTGGTGTCAATCGCGATGGACTTGAGTCAATCGCGATGGACTGGTGTCAATCGCGATGGACTGGTGTCAATCGCGATGGACTGGTGTCAATCGCGATGGACTTGTGTCAATCGCGATGGACTTGTGTCAATCGCGATGGACTGGTGTCAATCGCGATGGACTGGTGCCAATCGCGATGGACAGGTGTCAATCGCGATGGACTGGTGTCAATCGTGATGGACTGGTGTCAATCGCGATGGACTTGAGTCAATCGCGATGGACTGGGCTGTCGGTCGTGATTGATGGGTGTCAATCGCGATGGACTGAAATTTTTGGGGTTTTCTGTGAATTTGTGTCAATCGGGGCTCTATATGTCGCGATGGATAAGAATCTCGGCGAAATGGGGTGTCAATCGCGATTTTTCTGTCAGTCACGATGGACAGGGGTGTCCGTCACGATGGACACGTGTCCGTCGCGATGGACACGTGTCCGTCGCGATGGACACGTGTCCGTCGGGGTCTGTCAATCGCGATGGACTAGCTGTCCGTCGCGATGGACAGTTTCAATCGCGATGGATGCTATCAATCGCGATGGACTGAAATTTTGCAATTTTTTCAAAAATTTTTGTGGATCTGTGCTGTGCAAGGCCTCTAGTCTACTGTGGTGCACTCAGTTTTACCAAAAGATGAAAGTTTCTGTCAATCGCGATCGACAGAAGCTAGCGACTGCGAGACAGTTCTGCACATTTCCGTACCTGCGCAACGTGCTGGAGGGATTGATGCTGCTGGAACCTGCAAGAAACTCAACAAACATGCAAAAACAATGCACACAATATCGCTCTCTCGCTCTCTCTCACAAGTGGAATGAGGGAAATGAGGTGGGGAAGGTGATATGATCAAGAAACTGAAATTTTTGCGATGATGGAGATGGAGGTGGGAGATGGTGAGGATGATGATGGTGATGATGGTGGTGAGGTAAGGAAGAGAAAAACAAGAAGAGTAAAGAAATTACCTACGACGCCAACGTCTCAACTCTACGTCTTACCATCACACGCTCGTCCTCAAAGCTTGATCCCCGGCAACGGCGCCAAAATTTGGTGTAGCTCAGTGATGAGTAGCACCTCCTTTAATGTCAATCCGGGAAGACGTGAGGATGGTATGAAGACCTTGAGCAAGTGGAGGCACAAGTGCGTGAGTGAGAAGCACACAAACATGCACACACATACACACACACGCGCACACACGGCAAGACAAAGAGTGAGAAGCAATGGAGTTCTTAGATTACTTTCAAAAAGCTCTTACAAGTTCATTTCAATTACAATCTAACCTCAAAAATGAGCTCTCTAGCTCTATTTATAGTTTTTGACTAGGTTTTGGCCCTATCCAGACCTAGTGTCCGGCCTAGTTAAAAATTAGGTTCCAAGGCCAATTTGAGGGCTTAAACGGAGTCTAAAAAATACAAAAATTGATATGTAGGTACTTCTAAGGCTCCTCAAGCTCAAGGACTCCTTGGCTTGCACAAAATGGAGCTACAAAAATAGGAAATGGTATGTACAATGATTGTTAGTGATAAGAACCACTATTATAAAGATGTTGATTTGGAAAAATTTGAAGGGCCTATCTGCCAGATTTGCGTCGACTGCTTTGTCTACTTAATCCTTCACCTCGCTCTGACTCTCTCCGCTGGCTTCCTTGTCTAGTCAGTCCTTGGGTGCCCATACTGCTCTCAACAGTGGACCATCGTGATTGGCTCACGTCATCGCGATTGTGTCACACCATCGCGATTGGCTCACGCCATCGCGACGGCTCAGCTGGACCATCGCGACAGTCTCGCACCATCGCGATGGCTCACTTGAGCCATTGCGACAGTTCACTTGGACCATCGCGACGATCCCGTCGACCCCACGCCATCGCGATTGGCTCATGCCATCGCGCCGATGCTGCCATGTGGCAAGCTAGACCATCACGATTGTTCGCTAGTCACGCCATCGCAACGACTCAAAATCAGACCATCGCGATTGGCTCATGCCATCCTGCTTTGTTACCATCGCGACGGGCTCACGCCATCGCAATTGTCCCATTGACCGACGCCATCGCGATTGCTCGCTGATTAGACCATCGCGACGGTTCATTCACACCATCGCGATTGTTCACATTCACGCCATCGTGATCGTTCATTTTTGGACCATCGCGATCATTCATTCCTGACCATCGCGATAGTTCGCATCTTCGGACCATCGCGATTGTGCCACACCATCGCCACGGTTCACCTGGACCATCACGACGGTCCTAGACCATCGTGATTGTCCACCCCAAATGCAATTTTTAGGGTTTGATTTTTTGACCAATTTTGGGGCTATTTTAAGCAAATTTTTGGACCATTAAGCTCATAGGAGACCCCTTAGCTCATATTTGGAGAAAAATTTGTTTATCAATTTTTACCCCCTAGGGTCTGAACGCTCATATCTTTCTCATCCGAAGTCCGTTTTTCGAGCTTTATAGCTCGTTAGAAAGCTCTTTACGAGTACGACGTGACCTCAACTATTTTTTTCAAAAGGAATACATTTTTCTTAGAGAGGATAATTTGAGGTTAACACAGTTGGGACTAGAAAGCCAGGGGGCAGCATTGAATTTTTGGGCAAAGGGAAGGAACTTTAAAGGTGTATATACTCAAGTGCTTGATCATCCATTGTGAATCGGTCTAAACATTGGAATTTTACAGGTCTAGCAAGGCAATCAAGGGCAATCAAGGCAAGGCTGTGAAGAACGCAGGGCTTGGGAAGCGAGGCTTCTTGGGCAATAGGGCAACCAACAAAGCTGACTCGAGGTTGGAAGATTACTCAACCCCCTCAGTCAATTATTAGCTTAAGCTAAATGATTAGCATTGTGGATTAACGACACTAGGAACGCATCAAGTTCAAGAGATTTAATTTTTCAAGTTTAAGACTAAGGATAAAGGTGTGTGATACGAAAACCTCAAGGAAAGAACTTAAGTCTCACAGAACGAGCACTCAAAAATATAACGGAAAGTCGATTCTTGACGCATACAGTTAAACAAGACAAGAACTTAATAGCACTAAAAAAGAATCAAGCAAAAAAGAACAAAGAACGAGTGACGATCAGAAGTACTAGGGAGTAAATTCATGAACCTTAGATCGGGCAAGCATATAGGTAAGTCAGATAGACGAAGCCTTAGATCATCAGAAGCAAGCATAGGAACTACTGCACGATCGTGGGCTCAACAATTGAATAGTAATTACCCCTACGAGAGCTCAGAAACGAGTGAATCAGAAATGGCTTTTAGCACGGAGAGACCAAAAGGAGGGTCAAACGTAGCATATTTAGAAAGACCCGAAGGACCCTATAGAACTCAATCAGAATTTCTCCGAACCAACCGCTTATGTGCTTGCATCTATGAGGATGGTTTGCAAAGACAAGTGGTGCAAATGCATAACCTGGATCAACCCATTGGATTGGAACGTCCAGTGGTGAAATTCGAAAGAGACGCATACATAGACAAAGAAGGAACGATGTACATCATAAGTACTCAGCCAAACAATATGAATGAGTTTGGTGTAATTCAATTAGAGACGGAAGCTAAATCTCAAGGAAAAGAACCAGTAGGAGAAGAACCTAGGACACCTAGAGGGAAATTTGTACTGACACAAGTACTAGTTCCACAGTGGATCCCTCAGGACAACAGAAGCATAGAGTTGTTTGTGAATAAAGAAACTGACGAAGCATTTTGGAGATACAGATTGGAACAACCTAGTGAGATAGGCTCCATCATAATCTATGAATTCAAGGACCCAGATACACCTGGAAAGGTGGTATACCTAGATGAAACTTCAGAAAGAATATTTGTAGTACCAGACCACGCAAGAAACACCTATACATGGAGAGGTGAGTTGGTATTCCCTCCATCTCGAACAAACATAAACACGAGTCAACAAGGGGCAGGAACATCCTCAGCCTATGGTAATCAAAGAGTGAAAAACAAAGAAAGATCGAAAGTAAGTTTCAATCATCCCATAGAGAGAGATAGAACCACCATAGACACCAATAGAGTGGAAAGACAAAGAGAACCTAGAATACTAGGTGGTAGAGATGATTTTCCTCTACCTAGACCACGTGAACATGCAAGAATACTGCGACCCACTCAGTTAGTAAAATCCATGAAAAACTATTTTTATGGGACAAGAGATCCCTATGACCATGTTGCAAAATTTAAGCAAGTTCTAAGAGCAGAACAAGTTGAAGACATGTTCCTGCAATATAACGCATTTGGACTAACGTTAAAGAATACAGCTTTAACTTGGTTTCAACCATTGCAACAAAGGCAATTTAGAGACATCCATCACTTTTTAGAGTCATTCATCACTGAATTCTCTAAAAGTGGGATTAGACATGACATGTCTTCATTGATCCATAGTTTCAAACAGACCCCTCAAGAAACAGTTAGACTTGCAGGACGTAGGTTTAGACAATATGTTGAAAGGTGTCCAATGCAAGAGCTACCCTCACAAGCCAAACAAGTGTCATTGTTTCTAGATGGTCTGTTGAGCTCTAAACTACGCTCCTATGTGTACTTGAAGGAACCCAGAACGCTAGAGTAGTGTGTAAGAATTTGCATAGACATTGAGGATAACTTAGGAGACGAGTTGGAAATCTCAAAGGTCTATAAGGACTCAGATTATTCATCTCTAGCATCCACGAAATTGTCTAGCTCGATAGAGGACCTAGTAGAAAAAGTGGCCCAGAAACTAGGAGTTTCTAGTAAATAGATGCCCAAGTTAACAACTAACGTACGTTGTTACACATGTGGTGGAAATCATTTGGCAAGTGTGTGTCCCAACGTAACACAACCACAAGCCAACCCTAGTGGCCAATACTGTACGATTGAGAGAAGATACACGAATCATACGGCTCAAGACTGCCCATACAACAAACAAGTAGTGAGACAGAACTACCCGCAAGCATACCCACAACCAAGTAGGTATCAAGGTCAGTATAATGCTCAGCCTCATTACTATAGGCCTCCTCAGAACTATGCTTATCAGGCTCAACAGAGACCACAACCTGTTTTAGCTCAGCAGCCACCCCCACCAGCTAATGTCATCTCAGTGAAATATGCTGCTGCAGAAGAAAATCTGAGTAGGGCTTTAGTTCCCTAATTACTGACAGTGATCCAAACTCAAACAGTTTTGACTCTACTCATGTAGATAGTCCACCCGCATACTACTCAGAGTCACTAGAACATGTGGAAACATATCAGTATGATAGTCCACCAGTGGAACCTAGTTGGGAGCCCGAATATGCTAATGTGATGTACACAAACCCTAATCCACGGCCCCAATTGAGACAACAGAGACCACAGGGCCCTAGAGGACCATGATTTAGGTGCCAAGGAGATCATTTCATAAAGGATTGTCCACATCCTCCAATAGCAGGATAGTCTCAATATTATAACATACAAGGCTTTTGTGCCGATAGTGGTAAAGAACATGTCATCAAAGATTGTCCTAAGAACCCTGCAAATGTGTCAAATGTGACACCGATCAACGTGATAGGTATTGTGCACAATGCAGATGGATCCAACCCTACATACATGCCTATCCAAGCTATAACAAGAGCCCAGGCGCTCTTACAGAATCAACAGCTTAGTCAGTAGAAAATAGCTGGAACTAGTGAAGTTGGAGAATCTAGCAGTAAAAAGACAAAATCATGGAAAGATTCTAGAGAAAGAATCAAGAGAAAATGGAGTAAAAAGATAACCGAGTTGGAAGGAAGTTTAAAAGAATCGAGAGCCAAAATCCTAGAATTAACTTCGCAAGAATCAAATCAAGAAAACCCATCTCAGAGATCAGGATCAATTCTAGCAAAACCCATACCAGAAAATTTAGACATGATGTTTCGTGCATATCAGGCTAGAATAAAAGAAGGACCCCAGATAGCAGAAATGAGTGAGAACTACCCTCGAGCAGATCTAGAAATTGAGAGAACTAAACTTTGCATGAAGATGGTAGAATTAGCACAAGCTATGTTTGAAGCCTCTAGATATCTTAATTGGAATAACATGGCAAAACCTGAATTACACTTTCAAGGACTAATGGAGAGGCTAGAATACTTGATAGAAAGTAAGGAGAAAAAGGATCAGCATAGGAACCCTATTGTCTCGAAGACACAGGAAAGGAATGCACCATCCCTGTCTCAAGTACCCAATACAAAAAGTCAAGACAACCTGTCTTCCATACATAGACATTCACATCAATTTCTCAGAGAAATCCAAGAAGTGAAGTGGAGAAAAGAACAAGGAACTCATCCTCCTATTCAAGAAATAGACGACTTGCAGGAACAATTTCCCCAAGACATCCCCTCTATTTACGATGATGTAGAGGAAGAGCAACGGAGTGAACACATAGGTTTTGAATCTAATTCTTTGCAAGAATTACCTCAATTCACAGGACCTTGGGAAGCTAAGTCTATTAGTATGAGAGCACCCATGATAATAGTGAGGAATGAAGAATCAGTGATCCCTAGAAACATGGAAGTAATCAAGAATACCAAAGTACAATGTAATCTCACTCTAGAGGAATTGTTGAAGGTTAAACCAGAACTGTGGAAACATGTAGCAAATCAAGTCCCTGAGCTTGCTACTACTCCCTCACAGACAGGATCACTCAAGAAGGTACCAAAGATACCCATAGAAAGAATCAGAGATGTAAGCGAAGGAGAGGAAGGTAACACTTATCTTCCAATAACCCATCAGGGCTATACCACCAAAGCCATCTTAGATTCAAGAGCCGGAGTAGCCATTGCTACCACCGCTTTATGGAAATGTTGGGGTAAGACAGCACTAAGACCCACCAGGATGAAGCTACAAATGGCTGATGGACATATAGAGAAACCATTAGGCCTACTAGAAGCCATATCTCTCACCACTTGTGGTGTGGAGTTTGAGCATACCTTTGCCATTTGTGATTTTGCAAAACATCATGCTTACGAGATGATATTAGGACGACCATTCATGCGTCAATTGCAAATTGTACAAGATTGGGGAACTAATTCTTTGTACTTGCAACATTTAGGAGTTACTACTAAAGTCAATCTTAAAGACTATTCGCATCGAGATGTACCCCCAATACAATGGAATAACATCCATAAGACACAAGAAGAAACAAAATCAGTACACTCATTAGAGTCGGACCCCTCATGGTTGCACGAGGACACTCATCTATGGATGTGTAAAGTAGCAAAACAAGAGGAAGAACGGTTAGAAGCCAGGACTTTAGGTTCAAAACAACATCCACGAACTCTTCAAGACCCAGCGTACGCACCTGTAGTATTTCTAGATGAAGAATTTGAACCTCATGGTTGGGCGGAAATCCTAGCAACCATGGATGTAGCCATCAATGAAGAACAATGGACACCCCACTGTGACAAGGATGGCTATGACATTTCAATTTTCACGATAGAGCCAATCATGTGTGATTCAATTATAGAAGAATGTGAACCTAGCACTGATGCATTTGAGGACGCAAGTGATTTCGATTTAGAGTAAATTATTATGGACCCACCCTTTGCATCAGAAGAAGAATATTTCTATGAGGTAGAAACTCACCCTCAGAGACATGAAGGAATTACAAATGAGGTGAGATTAACCACACAAGTGACTGTCAAGAGTGAAGGTAAGAAAAGAAAGAAGAAAGAAACCATGTCAGAAGAAGAAGAATCCTTGTTTGAAGTTCCTGAGAACTTCAAGAAATATGAAATAGAAGATAGACGAATCATGGTACGAATGCCTAATAGAAAAGCTGACGTTGGAGAAGTATATGATAACCAAGAGAAAACCAAAAAAATCATAGTTTCCATAGAAGGAGAGGAAGAGAAATATACATACATCGGGCATGATTTGACAAATGAAGAAGAAGAAGAATTAGTTGCCCTATTGCGGGAATATAGAGACGTTTTCGCTTGGAGTTACAAAGATTTGAAAGGAGTAGACCCAGGTATATGTTCTCATAGAATCCCTATGACTCCAGATGCGAAACCCACGAAACAGAAGCCATACATGTACAATGATAACTACGCTGCGAAGATTAAACAAGAAATAGATCGTTTCATAGAAGCGGGATTCATTTACGAAATTGAGCATACCGAATGGGTATCCCCCATTGTGGTTGTGCCCAAGAAGAATGGAAAATTGCATGTGTGTATTAACCTTAAAAAAGCTAATGCCGCCACGATTAGAGACAGTTATCCTCTTCCTATCACGGAACATTTATTGGAAATAGTTGCGGGCAAGGAAGTTTATAGCTTTCTTGATGGTTTCTCAGGCTATAATCAAGTAGCCATTGCTCCAGAAGATCAACACAAGATGGCTTTTGCCACAGAATGGGGCATATTTGCATTTCGTGTGATGCCTTTTGGCTTAACAAATGCACCCGCTACTTTCCAACGACTCGTGTGTCATGTTTTCAAGGAATTCTTACGCAAGAATTTGGAAGTTTATGTCGATGACTTATGTGCTCATTCGAATCTAAGACAAACACATATCCCAGAACTAAGGCAAGTATTTGACAAATGTCGAGAATATCAAGTTTGCTTGAACCCATAAAAGTGCGTTTTCATGGTCAGACAAGGAAAAATTCTAGGACACATTGTGTCAAAGAATGGAATTTCGACGGATGAAGAAAAAGTGAAGGTAATTGCAGAACTACCTAGACCCAATAACATAAAAGAAGTACAGGCATTTATGGGCCATTGTGGTTATTCCAGATGGTTCACACACATGTATGCAATCATAGTCAAGCCATTGTACTCTCTTTTGACCAAGGTTGAATGGACAGATGAGTGTGAGAATTCATTCAATGAACTTAAACGACATTTGTGCTCAGCACCTATATTGACAACCCCGGATTGGAGCAAGCCATTCCATGCACATGTGGATGCATCCAACTATGCCATAGGATGTGTGTTAGCACAACCCACGAGTGAAGGAAATATAGATCTCCCCATAGCGTATGCGAGCAGACAGTTGAACGCAGCAGAAAGAAATTACACCACTACGAAACAAGAAGGATTAGAAATTATCTACGCAGTAAAGAAATTCAGGCATTATTTGTTGGCAAACAAGTTCAAATTCTTTACAGATCATCAAGCGTTACTGTACTTAGTCAATAAGCCATGTAACACTGGAAGATTGATACGATGGTTTCTATTACTCATGGAGTATGATTTTGAAGTAGTAGTCAGGAAAGGAAAGACACATCTTAGAGCTGACCACCTCTCGAGACTAACCACAGGAGAAGCTCCTCAAGGAATAGCCGATGAATTACCGGATGCATATTTGTTTAACCTTGAGATAGCACCATAATGGGCTAAGCCGATAGTCCCTATTCTCACGTATGGACCCAAGAATCCTAGGATAAGGATCAAGGAAGGAGGGATTACCAAGTCTCAGAGATATCAAATAATAGCAGGAAGTATATATAAACAAGATAATTAAAAGATTCTTGCTTGTTGTGTAGATGAATCGGAACATGCGAATTGGTTGCAATTAGCACATGTAGGTGCATTGAAGCAACATCAATCAAAACATCGTACATTGCAGACTCTGCATAGACTAGGAGTCTATTGGCCTTCGATGGAAGCAGATGTCTACAAGCTGTGTAAAGAATGTCCTGTTTGTTGTGAAACACCACCAGTAGAACATGCTACATTATATCACGTGTCTCTCACACCAAAATGGAGTGAACCTTTAGTGACATATTTGAGGACGAACACATTCCCTCAAGGAATGACCTTAGCACGACAACGAAGTCTAGAGCAGGAAGCTCAAGACTATTCACTTATTGGCGATAATCTATACAAACGAGGACGAGATGGATATTTAAGACAGTGTGTTCATGAAAGCGATTACTTGAGCATAATAGAAACTGCACACCAAGGTGTTGCAGGAGGTCATTTTGGACTGGATAGGATAATCAAAGCTATCCTCTTTGCAGGATTATGGTGGCCACTCTTCACATGGATGCTCATACCTATGTTAAGAGATGTGATGTGTGCCAAAGAACTCAATTTCCTACTCGCAGAGATGAAATGCCATTAAAACCCATGATGGGCGGACGTGCATTTTCTAAGTGGGGTATAGACTTTGTAGGACCCATTAACCCCCTTGCAAAAGGTACTCATGTTGAATACATTATTGTTGCCACAGATTATCTTACCAAATGGGTAGAGGCAAAAGCCACAAAAAAGAATGATGCACACACGACTGCAAAATTCTTATTTGAAAATGTCATTCAAAGAATTATATTTTATAAATACTTTCAAAACCTCCAACAGTGATTTTCATCACTTTTGTAACATATGTGATATAGAAAAACCCTTTTTGTAATCTATAGCTCCATTTTGTGCAAGCCGAGGAGTCCTCAAGCTTGAGGAGCTTAGGTAGAATGAGCGTACCAATTTTGGTTATTTTTAGACACCGTTTACCCTTTCAAATAGCATCTATGACCTATTTTTTAACTATGCCGGTCACTAGATGTGAAACCGGTCAAAACTAGTCTAGAATCTATAAAAAGAGCTAGAGAGCTCATTTTTGAGGTTGGTTAGTGTGAGCCTAGAGCTATTTTGAGCTTCTAATTGAGATCTTGAGCAATAGAGTTGATTTCCTACCTTCCATTGTATCTTGCTTGTCTCTTTGTTTTGTGTGTGTATGTGTGTGTACATCTCTATGCTTCTCACCTTCACTCTCACTACATCTCACGTTCACGATCTTCATATCACTCTGATCTCTTCCGCGGATTGACATTAAGGAGGTGGAGCTTCTTAACGTGGTTCTCACCATTGTGCTAGAGCAACAGTTGGCAATCGTGATTTTCATGTCAAAAACACGATTCTGAGAAAACATGATTTTCAAGATACAAAATCGCGATTCTCTTGAGATTCACAGCATCGCGATTCTCTGATTTCATAGGATTGCGATTCTCTTGAGATTCACAGGATCGTGATTCTCTTGATTTCACACAATCGCAATGAATTTCACACAATCGCGATTCTCTGATTTCACACAATTGCAATTAACTTCATGCAATCGCGATTTTCTTGATTTCACAAAATCGTGATTTTTTCCAAAAGGTCCTATTTCCCTATTTTGACCCCCAAGAGCCTGATTTTACATAATTTTTTCATCCAAAGTCCATTTTTTGAGCTCTATAGCTTGTTGGAAAGCTCGTTTCGAATCCTACACGACCTCAATTGTTTTTTATAAGAATAATGCATTGATTTTCATATAGGATAATTTGAAGTTGACCCTCAGGTGGGACCAGAAACCCAAGGTGACTCCAAAGGATTTTGAACCATACCAAGGGGAAATTTTGGACTCTTAACCAAAGCTTATGAACCTGAGATCTGGTAGACACCTATGCAAGGATAGACAAAGCATTAGATCTTCTCAGTCCAGTGTCAACCATACAGCTAAGTCTTGGGCACAACAACTAAGTGGTTGTCCTTACGTACTAAACTTTGACACAAGTGACTCAGAAATGTCTTTTAGCATGGGGAAACCTGCAGGTGGCTCAAGAACTGCCCATCTACAAACACCAGAAGGTCCCTATAAGACACAATTGGAATATATTCGGACCAACCGATTAGGTGCTCGCATCTATGAGGATGGCCTGAGGCGATCAGTGGTCCAACTCAAAAATCCTGATCAACCCTTTGGACTTGAACACCCGGTGGTCAAGTTCGAAGAAGGTTCATACATTGATAAGGAAGGAACCATGTATGCGGTCACCAACCTACCAGATAGGACCAATGAGTTTGGAAATATCATTCATGAGAATGAGATAGGAGACCTAGAACAAGGAAATGTAGGACAAGGACCCCAGATGCCTAGAGGTAAGTCAGTTTTGACCAGAGTGATCACTCCAGATTGGATCCCTCAAGACAACAAAAGCATAGAACTGTTCTTGAATAGAGAAACAGAGGAAGCCTTTTGGAGATTCAAGCCAGATCAACCTAGCCAATTGGGTATAGTTATCATCTACGAGTTTAAGGATCCAGAGATACCAGGCAAAGTTGTCTACCTGGATAACACATCAGAGAAAATGTTCTTGGTGACAGAACATGATAGACATGCATATACTTGGAAGAGTGAATTGATTTTCCCTCCACCAAGATCCAATGTGCCCCATGGCCTCCAAGGAGTAGGATCATCCCAAGCTCATGAAGCCCAGAGAGAAAGAAATAGAGAGAGACCTGAGGTAAGTTTTGTACACACTGTGGGCAAAAATAGAGCAGGATTTGAAAATGAAAGACCTGAAAGAGAGAGACATCAAGCACATAGGCAACAAAGAGATGAACAGGATTTTCCACTGCCTAGACCCCGAGAGCACACAAGAACCCTTAGACCCACTCAAGTGATCAAGGCAATGAAGAATTATTTTGATGGGACAAGAGATCCTTATGATCATGTGGCTGAGTTCAAACAAGTGTTAAGAGCTGAACAGGTTGAGGATTTGTTCACCCAGTATGAGGCATTTGGTTTGACTCTTAAGGGCACTGCCTTGGCTTGGTTTCAACCACTGAGTAGTTGAAACTATCGCGATATAGGTCAGCTGCTAGAGGAATTCATTATAGAATTTTCCAAGAGTGGTATCAGGCATAACCAATCATCTTTGATCCACAGTTTCAAGCAAACACCCCAAGAAACAGTGCGACTAGCAGGTAGAAGGTTCAGACAGTACCTAGAAATATGCCATGCTCCAGAGTTACCCACACCAGCCAAACAAGTGGCCTTGTTCTTAGATGGCTTACTGAGCACAAAGTTAAGATCATATGTGTACTTGAAAGAGCCTAGATCCATAGAAGAGTGTGTGCGGACGTGCATTGATATAGAAGACAACTTGGGTGAGGAGTTAGGACTATCCAAACTCTATAAGGACTCCGACAGTTCTACTAGTCATACCTCCAAAGCCTCCATTGAGCTGGATGAAATAGCATAGCAAGTTGCCAAGAAGCTAGGAGTTAAAAATAGACAAATACCAAGAGTCACCTCATCGAATCGATGTTATACTTGCGGAGGCGACCACATGGCTAATGTATGCCCATTGCACAACCACAACATGAGAGAAAGGAGTGCTCCATATTGCACTATTGAGAGAAAATACATGAACCATACAGCTCAAGATTGTCCATACAATAGACAGGCTGTTAGACAGAATTATCCGCAACCTTACCAACAAGCTAGGTATCAGAACCAATACCAACAGCCATATTATCGACCACAACAATAGAATCAGGCACCATATAGGCCACAAGCAGTCCTAGGAAACCAACCACCAGTGCCTGCCAATGTGTAGCTCAGTGATGAGTAGCACCTCCTTTAATGTCAATCCGGGAAGACGTGAGGATGGTATGAAGACCTCGAGCAAGTGGAGGCACAAGTGCGTGAGTGAGAAGCACACAAGCATGCACACACATACACACACACGCGCACACACGGCAAGACAAGGAATGAGAAGCAATGGAGTTCTTAGATTACTTTCAAAAAGCTCTTACAAGTTCATTTCAATTACAAGCTAACCTCAAAAATGAGCTCTCTAGCTCCTTTTATAATTTTTGACTAGCTTTGGCCCTG
The DNA here is from genome assembly GCA_020310875.1 of Ceratopteris richardii. NCBI lineage: Eukaryota > Viridiplantae > Streptophyta > Polypodiopsida > Polypodiales > Pteridaceae > Ceratopteris > Ceratopteris richardii. The sequence continues at coordinate 116,775,055 of CM035419.1, read as the reverse complement.
TCCAGACCTAGTGTCCGGCCTAGTTAAAAATTAGGTTCCAGGGTTTATTTGAGGGCTCAAATGAGATCTAAAAAATACGAAAATTGGTAAGCGACTACTTCTAAGGCTCCTCAAGCTCGAGGACTCCTCGGCTTGCACAAAATGGAGCCACAAAAAGGTGAACATGGTATTTACAGGGGTTGTTAGTGATGAGAATCACTTTTAATTGGTGTAAGGGTTTTGAAAAATTAAAGGTTGCCTTAGTGCTAGATCTGCGTGAATGCTCATACTTGCTTCTTCATGAAGAAAATTATTGGCCTACTTGCCAGATCTTCTTTGACTGCCATGTCTGCTTGTGTTGTCCCTTCGCTCTGACTCTCTTCGTCTTGTGGCTCCTTCGGTTCCCTGACTGCTGCCAACACCCCCCCCACTCTCACGTCTGTCGCCCCTAACAGACCCTTGTCTAGAGGATTTTTGAACATAATATTGGACGACATCGGAGGCTAGGTGGTGTTCTTCGAGTCGTAAGCCGCGTGCTAGATTTGTGAGCAAATCATCCCAATTCACAGGTCCGGGAACATCCGGATGAGGCACCCTCAATTGTTCTGAATGAATAGTTCTCTCCACAGCAAATAATTGGAGGAGATGTGATGGCCTGGGTATAAAGATTTCGGAGTGGTATTCACAGAATCCTGTGATGAACATCTCCTCAAATGTCTGTTTAAAGCAGGCTGGGAGGTACTTGATTCTGGCGTGCCAAGCATATATTACTTCAATTGATGGGGTGGTACTCATATCGTACACTAGATCCTGGTTTCCTGTCACAAAGCCTGCTCCTGAGAAGTGGGGGTCCTTAATGTTCTTAAACGTCCTGAAAGTGATCAGCATTAATTCGAATATTTTCATACACATCTGGGCCATCACATCGGGATTATTGCGTAGCCGAATACTCCAGTGACGGATTGTAGAAATCATGTAGTTCACCGTGGGGGGTCCTCGTGGAGGTGCTAGATAAACATAATTTAACCATTTTGCGCAGGCTTTGATGTCTCTGACGGCAATAGTGAATTCAGGCCAGGTGCGTCGTCGAAGAACTGGAATGTAACAAGGATTATATTTAATAAACAACGGCATATTATTCCAGGTTCGGACCATTTCAGGATATGTTTCCAAAAGCCTGATTCTCCAGGTGGGTTGATGGATGGACCCACGCTTAGCACTTTTCGGTATATCATCTGGACCAAATTGTGTAGCAAATGTGGGAGGCTTGCCGCATCGTCGTTGAATCTCGGCGTTGTAATCGGCCAAAAGTATGCAGTATGGCACATATTGGTCATTATTGGTGCCGATCCATCTATGATCAGACATGCTTCTGAAACATTCTGACTTTATGACAGTTTCTTCTAGGTTCGCTAGTGATTGGATCTGAATGGACACCCGTTCTTCGTGGGTGTTCGCTGTCCTTTCCAGTGTCTGAAGCCACTCGGGTGCTTCCACTTCCAAGGTGTCTAGTCCCTCTGAGGTTCGTTGCCCGCCTGGCATTGGCATAGGAACATACGGTTCTTCGTACGAATCATCTACCTCAATAGGGACCAACTCTTCTGGCTCTGGTTCTACTACTGGAGAGGGCTTCCTCTCGTATGTCAGTAACCTCTTTTGTAATTCTGCTACCTGCTCAGTTAAGGCCTTTACTTCGTCTGAGGTAGAGGTTGATGGGACACTCTTCGGTTGTTCTTCCTGTTCCTTAAGTCTGCTCTGTAGTGTGTCACGTTCTCTTTCCAAGTCATCATGGGCTTCCAGAAGATCTGCATAGCTTTCCAAAATGGTTTTCATCGTCTCCGTGGGAACTGCTTTGAACTGCTCTGGATCTATCTCGTGGGGAGAGCCTTCCATTGCCGCTTCCAGATTCTCTTCATTTTGTTTTTGCAGTCTCTTGTTCTCTTCCAGTGCTGTGGCCATATGTTTCCTGAGTAGCGCCAAGTTACGTCTGACTCGTAGGTTATCGGCCTGGTATACTTCGAGCAAGGCTTCTAATTGTTTGATGCCTGATTCTTTCGATGGTTGGGGTGCCTCTAGTAGTGTTTGGTGAGCCTGCTCAAGCGTTGTATAACGTTGATTTACATCTGCATTTTCTTCTTCAAGAATTTTAAATTGCCTTTGTAAGTTCTGGTGATTTGTTGTCAGTTGTTGATACCGGCCGTCCAGAGCTCTGTACTCATTCTAAAGCTGATATACACATTGATTTAATGCTAGAAATATACTATTTACATTAAATGATGCAGGGAGGGGTGAAGATGCAGGGGGAATGGGGGCGGGAAAGGGATTTGTGAATGATGTGGATGCAAGTGGAGATGTGGGTGGAGGGGGTATGGGAGATGGAGGTGGCATGGGGGGAGGGAGCGGTGCAGTGGCAGGAGATGTTTCCATAGTGTCAAATGTTTGAGTGACCGTGTAGATGGGGATCGTGGGTGGGGTGGATGTGACGTTAGTGAAGAGAGTGGTGAAAGTGGGCGTGGTGACTCCCCCGAATTGGATTCCCGGAGAGAGTGGAATTCCCATGACGATTGTGGTGGTAGTGGACGTGGTGGTGATAGTGTCATGTGGTGGAGTGAGTTGTGTAGTGAGAGGTGGAGACGGTGGTGACAGTGGTGCTTCCTGATGTTCGTCTACTTGTGTTGTCTCTCCTGATGCTGATACATTGACATGAATTTGTTTTCCAGACCTCATGGGACGGGCGGGAACTCTTTTCTTGAATCGGTGGATGTAGGCCATTGCCTCATGAATGGCCTCATCCAATCCTACTGCATCGGCGTGTAGGTTTATGGACTCGATGAACATGTCATCCACGCCTTCCTCAGCCAGCAATTGGTTCATGAGTTTCTTGCCCGCTTCCAATGACATTTTATGTTGTTCTTGAACTAGCTGCATGGTTCGATACAGTCTTTTTATTTGTGCCGAATACGCAGGGGCACTTGCCAACTCTGAAAATTCATCATACTCTTGTTCTTCGTAGGCTTCTTCCTCTTGTTCGGTCTCTTGTTCATCTACGTCGACTTCTACCACTTCTGGTCGGGTGGGGGCTGATGTTGTTGTATGGGGTTGTGGTTCCTGAGCTCGCTCTGTTTCCGTCTCGAGATTAGAGTCATAGATTAGTCTAGCCACTTCTTCATCAGTGAGATCATTGAGAGTAAAGCCCTGTGGAAATTCCTAATCTGATGGGACGGGTGGAAACACCAGGTTGGGTCCCTCTGTACTTGGTCTTGGTAGCCGAATGGTGAATGGCCTAATGCGCCGTGTCTGGGGAGGGGTAACTTCTAGTGTAGTGGTGGCTCCCCTTGGTTGAGCGCAGGGTAATTGGACTCCCCCTCTCATCTTCTTTGATGGGGGACCTGCCGCTGATAGCCTTCTCTGGAATTCCTGAGCCCGGGGCCATACGAGTGCCCGCTGAATAGGCACGTCATAGGCAAGACATCGGTAGATTATCTTGGTTAGAGCACAACATCCGTGAAGCACATTTTTCTGCTTCTTGTTCCACCGTTGATGGGCTAGGTGAATCTGATCTATGATCCAATGTGGTATGTTGATGGGGAGGCTTTCTGTCTCTGCCAGATACAAGCTAAACCATATTTTCTTTGGGGGCATGGTGAATCTTTCCTGGGCGGGGAAAGCAAAATGCTGCATGACGGTCCATAGGTGCAGAGCGATGGTCGGTGTCATTGCTACCATATCCTTCAGCTTATTGAGATCTTTATGTTTCATTCTGCCTGGAACCATTGTTTCCTTTTCAGTGGGGATGTGCATACCATACATGCCCAATGCTTCTCGTACCAGATTGAGGGTCAGCTTGAATCTTTTAAGTTCGTGGCCCGGCAACAGTGAGGGTAACACAAATGTGCTGTCGCCTCCCTTGGCCCTGCTCGGAGTGATGGTACTGATAAGATAAGAACAACGTAAGAAATCCGGCTTTGGTAAGTGGGCCCTGAAATAACTGTCCAAGCCAGCTTTGGTCCATACTGAACGCATTACTTCGGCATTTTGATAGCTCTCAAACTCGCGCGTGAAGAAATGGTAGCGTCCCCATTTACCATTAAACTCCAATTCAGCTTCCCAGAAATAGGTTCCATCACCCAATGGTCCTGCAACATCACTGAACCAATGAGCGTGTTTGCCCACCTGAGAGGTGTGTCCCTGAGGAGGATCCTGAATTGGGAGCACATGCACAACTTGAAGTTCTTGCGGTCTTTTGGTGAGATGTGGCTCGAGGAGGAGTGTTTCTATATCCACAATCTGTGCGCTGGATCCGGCGTGAGAACTGGAACCTCCGGCTTCTGCCATGGCACTGTTTGCTTGTTGGTTTTGTGAGAATATAGAACCATGTGTTAACATTGTAATGGACAGAATAAACCCGTTGTTGTCCCCGTTACAACATTAACATGAGGTAGATGATGAGTCAGTGGTTAGTAAGTGCACGATGATAGTGTGTGTAGTTAATGCCTGGTTAGTCCTAGGAGCTAGATGGAAAGGGGCGCTGTCTGACTAATGCAGTTAGTAGGTGGAGATGAATTCACAGATTGGGGTAGGGGGTTTTTTTACAAGTCTTAGGTTGCCAAACACCATGAATGGCTTTTGGTCTTGGTTTTGTGGAGATTCGGGAGGGTTGCATGAGTAATTCTACTGGGAGTTGTTGTGTCATTGGGACCCATTTACGAGTGAGTCTGTGCGTGCTTCTAGGCGACAGTGTGTTCGAGTGTATCAGACAAGAGTGGGTGGTGGCTACCTGAGCGAGTGAACTATGTCGTGTAAGATGTGAATTGTGTAGGACTAGTTGAGCCTGCAAGCAAGCCTTGGGCACCCAAATTTGTCTTGATTGTGGGTCAGCCTTCATTGACTTCTTGGGTACCCAAATGGATTTCACTTTCTCAACAGAGGTTTTAGGAGTCCTCTTATTAGCATCAAGTCGTTGATTACTAATAGGAAGTTGAGACCGTTGTTGCGACTTAGTTACGGTCGGCAGCTCGTCTTTCCGCACCCACATTTGTTTCATCGGCTGAGTTGTTCTGCTTCGCGCGTTCTTTTGGTCTCTCGCCCGGAGAGTCTTCAGTGATTGATCTGCCCTTAGTTGCTGCCTCCTTCTGGTCTTTGGAAAAGAAGGGAGTTCCATTGTGGTTCTGACTCCTTTTTTGAGATCTTCATTCTTCTGCATCACATAGCCTTGGACAAGAACAGCATGGTCAACTTCATGTGTACCCCTGGAGGGACCAGGAGTCCGTGTCTTTCCTAGTTCCTTGAGTGTTCCATTATTTAACTCAATTGTAATTCTAGTCTGATTCACCCATACCTGAAGAAGTCCACTTCTTAGGTTTAAGTTGACTGCTTGGTCATAGATCCAGTCTTGACCCAAGACAAGGGGTTCCATGAGGTCCTCGTCTTGACATACTAGTACTCTAACTGTCATTGCCTCATCATGAATATAGAGGGGAAGTTCCACCTCGCCCATGCAAGGGGTTTCCACGCCTCCCAATCCTATGAGATATGCTTCCACAGGATTGATAGTTAATTGCAACTCTAGACAGTAAGACAATTTAACAGCACTAGTGGTTGCACCTGAGTCAATCAAGGCTCTTACAATCCTTGCACTCTTTCCTTGTCCTATATCTAAGGTTATGAAAGGACGTCGATCAGTTATCCTATGTGAGCTAACACCTGAAACTTTACACATAGCCACGTCATATCCTTGATCTGCATATGCATCTTGCCTAGGGTGCTCTCTACCTTGTCTTCTTAATTTCATTCTCCGGATGTGCTCTAGGGCTTCTGCTTGAGCTTCTTCTCGAATTCGCTTTTCTTCCTCTTTGCGTTTCTTAGCAGTGTTGAGTCGACTTAGCATTTCCTCCGTGAGGGGTTCCTGATACAACTTGACTCTGCATCCGCTAATATAGTTTGGGAGAACATCACCCTCTAAAGTGGCTAGTTGTACTGCTCCACTCGTGGAGATCCTATTGATGATCATAGGTCCGTAGCCTCTCTTTTCTAGCTTCCTTGCATGTTGCTTCAATGTGTAGACTAAAACTAAGTCGCCTGCCTTTAAACCTTTATCCTTCACGTGGGCATCAAAGTATGCCTTCTATCGTTTCTTTGCTGCATATATCCCTGCAACTGCTCTCAGTCTTGTTTCTCCTAATCGTTCAAGGTCAAAAAGTCTAGAGGAGAGTTCATGACCCGTCCATTCATGCTCTTGTGCCACTTTCAATGTAGGTATCAAAAAGTCTAAAGGTAGCACAGCATTTTGACCAAACACCATTTGAAAGGGAGTGGCTTGGAGTACCGTTTTGTAGGCGACTCGGTATGCCCAAACAGCGTGGTGTAGCTGTTTGTCCCAATCAGAGCGTTTGTTGTTCACTAATTTCATCAATACACTGCATAAGATCTTGTTGGTGCTCTCAGCCTGGCCATTTGCTTGAGGGTGATAGGGGGCAGACTTCTTATGTACTACCAAGAATTCTTGGAGCAGATTTTCAATAACTTCATTTAAGAAATGAGTACCTCTATCACTAACTAGCTCTATAGGTAGCCAGTATCTAGTGAATACATTTTCAAACAAGAATTTAGCAGTTGTTTGAGCATCATTCTTCGTTGTGGCTTTTACCTCTACCCACTTAGTTAGATAGTCTGTTGCAACAATGATATATTCTGCATGGGAACCCTTAGCTGGGGGATTAATAGGACTTACGAAGTCTATTCCCCACTTAGAGAATGCACGTCCACCCATCATAGGTTTCAGGGGCATCTCATCTTTACGTATAGGATACTGAGTTCTCTGACAGACATCACATCGTTTCACATAGGTATGTGCATCCATGTGAAGGGTCAGCCACCAGAAGCCCGCAAATAGTATTGCCTTGATAACCCGATCTGGTCCAAAGTGTCCTCCTGCTACACCTTGGTGAGCAGTTTCCAAGATCTTAAGATATTCACTTTCATGGACACATAGCCTCAGGTAACCATCTTTACCACGCTTGTATAGATTATCACCAATGAGTGAGTAATCCAGGGCTTCTTGTTTTAAACTCCTTTTCCTAGCCAGAGTCATGTCTGGAGTGAATGTTTTCGTCCTCAGGAAGGATACTAGTGGTTCACTCCAATCTGGCACTATGGATACTTGATAAAGAGTGGCGTGTTCCACAGGTGGTTTAGTGCAACAGATTGGGCATTCCTTGCACAACCTTTGGACATCAGCTTCCATAGTTGGCCAATGTACTCCAAGTCTCCTTAGTGTCTGTAAGGTTCGTTGCTTTGAGTAGTGTTGCTCTAACGCACCTACATGTGCTAAATGCAACCATTTATTGTACTCGTCCTCTTCCACACAACAAGCCAAGATTCCTTGATCTGTGTGCTTGTACATGCTTCCTGCCATGATGTGGTACTTTTGGGCTTTCACAACCTCTCTATTCTGTGTGTTTACTACAGGATGGTTAGGCCCGTATGTCAATATTGGTACCAATGGCTTAGCCCACTGCGGTACAACTTCCAAATTAAACAAGTAAGCATCAGGAAGGTCATCTGATACTCCTTGTGGGGCTTCTCCCGATGTGAGCCTGGAGAGATGATCTGCTCTTAAATGAGTCCTCCCTTTTCTTACCACAACCTCAAAATCATATTCCATTAGCAAGAGAAACCATCTCACTAATCTTCTTGTATTGCATGGCTTGTTTACGAGGTATAGCAATGCCTGATGATCAGTAAAAAATTTAAACTTATTTGCAAGCAAATAGTGTCTAAATTTCTTAACTGCATATACCATGCCTAAGCCTTCTCTCTCAGTAGTGGTGTAATTCCGTTCAGCTGCATTCAATTGTCTACTGGCATAGGCAATTGGAAGATCCATGTTACCTTCACCAGTAGGTTGTGCAAGCACACATCCAATTGCATAATTGGATGCATCCACGTGAACATGGAATGGCTTATTCCAATCTGGTGTGGTCAAGATTGGTGCTGAACATAATCTTCGTTTAAGCTCCTGGAAGGAATTCTCACATTCATCCGTCCACTCAAAGTTAGTCAGAAGTCCGTACATGGGCTTTGCAATGACAACATACATGTGTATAAATCGTCGGTAATAACCACAATGCCCCATGAAAGCTTGTACTTCCTTGACATTCTTTGGCCTAGGTAGCTCTGCTATAGCTCTCACTTTCTCTTCGTCAGTAGATATGCCGTTCTTTGACACTATGTGCCCTAAAATCTTGCCTTGCCTGACCATGAAAACACATTTTTCGGGGTTTAGGCAGACTTGATATTCTCTACATTTGTCAAAGATTTGTCTGAGTTCAGGGATATGGGTTTGTCTAATGTTGGAATGAGCACAAAGATCATCAACATAGACCTCTAAATTCTTCCTCAGGAACTCCTTAAACACATGGCACAATAGTCTCTGGAAGGTAGCTGGTGCATTGGTAAGCCCAAATGGCATTACACGAAAGGCAAATATACCCCACTCTATGGCAAAAGTTGTCTTATGCTGATCTTCTGGAGCAATGGCGACTTGATTGTAGCCCGAAAATCCATCGTGGAAGCTGTACACTTCCTTGCCTGCTACTCTTTCTAAGAGATGCTCTGTGATGGGAAGCGGATAGTTATCCCGAATCGTGGCTGCATTAACCTTTTTCAAGTTAATGCATACGCGCAGCTTTCCATTTTTCTTGGGCACCACTACGATGGGGGATACCCATTCAGTGTGCTCAATTTCATAGATAAATCCAGCTTTCCATTTTTCTTGGGCACCACTACGATGGGGGATACCCATTCAGTGTGCTCAATTTCATAGATAAATCCAGCTTAAACCAGTCTATCTATCTCTTCTTTGATCTTAGCAGCGTAATTATCGTTATATGTATAGGGCTTTTGCTTAGAGGGTTTAGCATCTGAGGTCATGGGGATAGTGTGTGAGCATATATCAGGGTCAACACCTTTCAAATCCTTGTAACTCCAAGCGAATACATCTCTGTATTCTCTTAGCAAGGCTATCAATGCATGCTCTTCTTCTTCTGTTAGGTCATGACCTATGTACGTGCATCTCTCCTCTCCTTCTTCTAGGGCCACTACTATTTTCTTGGTGGTTTCTTTGTTATCATAGGCCTCTCCTGATTGTGCCTCTCGTTTAGGCATTCTTATCATGACCCTCCTGTCATCTATCTCATACTTCTTAAAATTTTCCGGGACCTCAAACAAAGATTCTTCCTCTTCTGGTGAGACTTCTCTCTTCTTTCGTTTCTTTCCTTCTTCCTTCGGGGTCACATGTGTGGCTAATCTTACATCGTTTGTAAGCTCTCCATGTCTCTGGGGTTGAAATTCTACTTCATGGAAGTATTCTTCATCTGATGCAAATGGTGGGTCCATAATGATTGACTCTAGATCGGAGTCACTTGCATCCTCAAATGCATCAGGGCTAGGTTCGCATTCTTCTAGAACTGCCCCTCCCATGATTGGCTCTATGGAGAAGACTGAAATGTCATAGCCATCCTCATCACAGTGGGGTGTCCATTGTTCTTCATTGATGGCTACATCCATTGTTGCTAAAATTTCTGCCCAGCCGTGAGGTTCAAATTCCTCATCAGGAAAGACTACAGGTGCATAGGCTGGGTCTTGAATTGATCTATGGTTTTCTTTTGCACCTACCTCTCTGGCTTTCTCTCTCTTCTCTTCTTCTACTGCTACCTTGCACATCCATAAGTGGGTGTCTTCATGCATCCAAGAGGATCCTAACCCCATGGAATGCACCGATTCCGTATCATCTTTAGCTCTATGGATGGGATTCCATTGGATAGGAGGTACATCTCTATGAGAGTAATCTTTAAGATTGACTCTGGTCGTAACACCTAAGTGCTGCGGGTACAAAAATTGGTTCCCCAGTCCTGTACCACTTGCAACTATCGCATAAATGGTCTTCCCAAAATCATCTCATAGGCATGATTTTTGCTGAAGTCACATATAGCAAATGTATGCTCAAACTCGACACCACAAGTGGTGAGAGTTATTCCTTCTAGCAATCCTAAGGGTCTCTCAATATGACCATCGGCCATCTGCAATTTCATTCTCGTTGGCCTGAGTGCTGGCTTGCCCCAGCGCTTCCATAGGGAAGTGGTGGCAATTGCAACTCCTTCACCTGAGTCCAAAATTGCCTTGGTGGTGTACCCCTGGTAGGTAATGGGAAGATAGGTGTTCCCTTCTTCACCTTCACACATGTCTCCTATCTTATCCAAGGGTATCTCTGGCACTGTCCTATGTGATCCTACCTGGGAATGAGGTTTTGCTATCTCTGGTACTTGTTTGGCTACATGCTTCCACACTTCTGGTCTAAGCTTAAGCAGCTCTTCCAAAGTGAGATTGCACTGCACTTTGGTGTTCTTCACTACCTCTGTGTTCCTAGGTATGACTGAATCTTCGTTTCTTACCATGACTGTAGGTGCTCTCATACAGGTGGACCTTGCTTCCCATGGGCCTATGAAATGGGGTAGTTCTTGTAAAGAATTAGACTTGAAGTCTAATCTTTCTTGAGATTGGGTACTCTCCTGCTCTCCATAAATGGATGGGATGTCTTGTGGGAATTGGTCATGTGCCTCATCCACAAGTTCAATGGGAGGAGGGACTTCACTTTCTTTAGCCCATTTGTCTTCTTGAATCTCGCGTAGGAATTCTGGTGTGAACCGATTCATAGAAGATGATGTGTCTGGCTCCGTAGAGTTAGGCACATAGGCTTCATGCACATAGGCTTCTTGAGCAGGAATGCTTACTCTTTCACTTGCCTTATCCTTGTGTTGAGAGGCTGGTTCCTTTTCTGATTGTGCAGTCAGCTTCTCTATTCTTTCTAGGGAGGGGGGGTTGTCTGGTTCAGTGGAATTGGGCACATAAGCTTTCGGTGGGGGATGGGTCATATTTTTGCTTGCGTTATCTCTTTCTTGATTTTCTTCTTCCTTGGCAGATCTTGCAATTATGCCCTCTAACTTCTCTAGAAGTCCATCCAAGTGTAATTGCGTCTTGGTTGAGCCCGAGTAATTGAAAAGGCGACTGGCTTCAAACATAGTCTGAGCCAATGCGACCATTTTCGCGCAAAGCTTGGTTCTTTCCATCTCTAGGTCAGCTCTAGCGTAACACTTGTCATGATCCGTGACATTTGGCCCTTCTTGGATTCTGGCCTGATATGCTTTAAGCATCATGTCTATATCTTCAGGAGTGGGATCAGCTAATACTGATCCTACTCTAGGGGGTGGTGGAATCATATGAGGTGGGTTGGAAGGTGGCGGGTCGGATGGCGATGGGAATGGTGGTGGTGGGATAGTGTGAGAGGGAGTTTGAGATGTGAGTTCAGTTATCCTGGCTTTGGTTTCTCTTATGCTTTCCTCAAGTTCACTCATCTTTTTAGCCCATTGTCTTTTCATTCTTTCCCGACTATCTTTCCACGCTCTAGTCCTTTTCTTTGTCACGCTCTCGGGTTCACTAGCCTCTGGGTTCTTATCCTGGTCTACCCCTTGGTTCTGCTGCAATGCCTGAGCTCTAGTCACGACCTGTACTGGTGCAGTGGACGTCACACTTCCTGTGGAGTCTACCACCAACCCAATAACATTAATAGGAGTGATTTTTGGCATATTATTAGGATTCTTAGGGCAATCTCGTAAGAGATGCTCCTTTCCACATTCTTGGCAAAAGCCCTGAATTGTCACTGACTGGGGTTGTGTAGGTGGAGGTAAGGGACAATCACGAATGAGGTGATCCCCCTGACATCTGTAGCATGGTCCTCTAGGGAATGGGGGTCTTACCTGCCTAGGTTGAGGCTTAGGATTGGGGTTCGTATACATGACGTTTGAGTAATCTGACTCCCAACTAGGTTCATTTGGCTCTTCGCTATAGTAAGACTCACCATGCTCAAGAGACTGCATGTAGTAGGCCTGGGGACTATCGCCATGTGTAGAATCAAAGCTATGGTCACTGGGGTCACTTTCAGAAAGCAATGGTGTTACAGGGACTATAGCTCTATTTAGGTTATCTTCTGCTGCTGCATATTTTACTGGGATCGCATTAGCTGGGGCAGGGGGTTGTTGAGCTAACACAGGCTGAGGCCTTTGTTGGTTTTGGTATGGTTGCTGATAAGGTTGTTGTGGCCTGCCATATGGTTGTGGAGGGTACGGGTTCTGGTATCTTCCCTGCTGAGGGTATGGCTGAGGGTAGGGTTGCCTAACCGCCAGCTTGTTGTATGGGCAATCTTGCGCTGTGTGATTTGTGTATCTCCGTTCTATGGTGCAGTACTGGCTACTAGGATTAACTTGGGGTTGAGCCATAATGGGACATACGTTCACCATGTGGTCGCCACCACAAGTATAGCACCTTTTCACAGGGGCAAATCTTGGGGTTTGTTTGCTAGTTACACCTAATTTCTGAGCTACTTTCTCTGCAAGTTCCTCGATTGATGTGGATTGCGTGGAAGAGAGGTTAGAGGCACTATCCGAATCTTTGTATATCTTGGAAAGCTCTAACTCCTCCCCTAGGTTATCCTCGATGTCAATGCACATGCGCACACACTCTTCTATGGTCCTAGGGTCCTTCAAGTACACATATGATCTTAATTTGGTACTTAGCAATCCATCCAAGAATAAAGCCACTTGCTTGGCTGGTGTGGGTAGCTCAGGGACAGGGCATCTTTCAAGATATTGCCTAAATCTCCTTCCTGCAAGTCTCACGGTCTCTTGAGGGGTTTGCTTGAAGCTGTGAATCAGTGAGGAGGTATTATGTCTTATGCCACTCTTAGAAAATTCAATGATGAAAGCCTCTAGGAGTTGGTCTATACTCCTGAACTGTCTCTCGTTTAGTGGTTGAAACCATGTCAGGGCAGTGTTCCTAAGGGTTAGACCAAAGGCATTGTACTGCGTGAATAGATCCTCCACTTGTTCAGCTCTCAGGACTTGTCTAAACTCAGCCACATGATCGTATGGATCTCTAGTGCCATCGAAGTAGTTCTTCATGGACTTAACTAGTTGAGTCGGTCTCAAGGTCCTTGTGTGCTCTCTAGGTCGTGGTAGAGGGAATTCATCCGCATTTCTTTGATTCCTGTGAGCTCTAAGTACCTCAGGCTCTACTCTATTTGTTTCCGTCCTCGTTCTTTCTCTGCCCCCTGAGTTGGCAAAGCTCACCTCCGGCCTTTCTCTATGTCTGTCTCTTTGAGTTCCGTGAGCGTGGGAGGTTCCAGCTCCTGGGTGGCCAAAGGAAACGTTCGATCTTGGTTGGGGAAAAACGAATTCGCCCTTCCAAGTGTAAGCATGCCTATCATTTTCTGTAACCACAAAGATCCTCTCTGAGGCGTGATCTAGGTAGGTCACTCTGCCTGGGCTATCAGGATCCTTAAACTCATAGATCATGATTGTTCCTATATCAGTTGGCTGATCAGATTTATACCTCCAAAAGGCTTCGTCAGTTTCTCGATTGAGGAGCAAATCTATGCTCTTATTATCCTGGGGAATCCACTCTGGTGTTATAATCCTAGTGAGAACTGATTTGCCTCGAGGGGTTCTAGGTTCTGTACCCATGTTTCCTTGCTCTAGGTCCCCTAAGTCTGCTTCTGAGATCACATTTCCAAATTCGTCCGTCCTATCTGGGTGACTGGTGACTACGTATATGGTTCCTTCTTTGTCCAAGTATGCTCCGTTTTCAAACTTGACAGCTGGGCGCTATAGTCCAATGGATTGATCAGGATTCTTAATCTGTACCACAAATCTTCCTAGGCCATCCTCATAGATGCTAGCACCTAATCGGTTGGACCTAAGGTATTCCAACTGCGTTTTGTAAGGGCCTTCTACCTTGTGCAAGTATGGAACTCCTGAACTTCCCGTAGGTCTGTCCATGCCTTGAGACATCTCTGATTCACTAGTCTCAGAACTTGGGTAGTATGAGTGGTGACTCAACTGCTGGGCCCAAGACCTCGCAGTATGATTGACACTAGCCTCTGAAGACCTAAGGCTTTGTCTATTCCTTACTAGATGTCGTCCTGATCTAAGGTTCATATGCCTAACTGATTAACCCAATTTTTCCTAGGTACAACCACGTTTCTGAGTCCTTTTGTATCGATTACTTGATTCTTTTTAGTTGATTCCCGTGTTAAAATTCTTGTCTGAGATCACGTTGTAAGGAATACTTGAGTTTAATTTTGCACTTTAGTTTGGTCGTTTCACGTTAGGTTCTTTCCTTTTAAGGTAGTCGTTCACACACACAGGTTATCTCTTCACTTGAACTTGATTTCTTAGACAGTCTTTGATTTATCTCGTGCCTATCGTTGCCTGGAATTACCTCTAACACTACCCGCACTTAGCCTAAACTAAGAATTGACAGAGGGTGTTGCGGGTTTTCCAACCTTGAGTTCCTTTCCTTGTGTTGTTGCCCTGGTGTGCCCAGGACGCGTGTTCCCAAGCCTGCACTTACTCTTGCCTTGCGTACCCTTCGCTGCTCTCAAAGGACCTGTAAAAGGCCCACCGTTAGCTCAAGACTTAAATTCAAAAGACAGAACCAAGCACTTTCATTCATGTAACACTTCACCAATTTGCACTATGATTTTTTGGACACAACTCTAGAGATCCCTGAACTTTGTTCCCCCTGGGTATGGTCAACTTCAAAATACCCTATCTAATATTCCTGATCTTAATTTAACCGTAACCAGTTGATGTTTTTGTTGTACTCACTGCGAGCTTCCCAACAAAACAAAAATCACGGCAAACGGATTTTGTATGAGAAAGTTACGCCAGTTCAGGGTTTTGGGGCTAACACAGGATTAAACTAGGTTAACAGGCAAACAGGAATTCTCGGGTTACTTGGGTCATGCCCTCGTAATGCGATACTACCCCCTAGTGTTTGTCCCACACTTGGCCAAAATTTAGACCATTATTTTTGCCTTAAAAATTTGACCTAATTTGCCCTTCTAACGTGTTCGCAAAGTCTGTCGATCGCGATTGACAGGTCCGTCGTGGCTGTCAGTCGCAATTGGCTGGTCAGTCGCGATTGACACGTGGCCGAAAATTCAGTCAATCGTGGTCAAATAGTCGTTGACTGTGTCGGTCGCGATTGACAGAGCCGTCGTGGGCTGTCAGTCGCGATTGATGAGTCGATCGCGATTGATGGCTCGATCGCGATTGACACATGTCACGCGTATGGTCCGTCGGTCGTGGTCAATCGGTCGTTGACTCTGTCGGTCGCGATTGACAGAGCCGTCGTGGGCTGTCGATCGCGATTGACTGGTCGATCGCGATTGACAGGTCTGTCCGTCGTGGTTTGTAGGTCGCGATTGACAGAGCGATCGCGATTGACAAAAATCTGAGGAATTTCAAAAAACTAAACACATTTTTGGGAAGCTCTAGGCCTGTAGATCATGGTTTTGCACTTTGTTTGGCACTTTGAGCATTTTTTCTGTCGGTCGCGATTGACAGAGGTCGGTGACACACAGACAGTTACTTCGAATTCCGTACCTGCGCAGAGTGCTGGGGACGATGATGCGGCTTGTACCTGCAAGACAGCTCAAGAAACATGCAAAAATAGCACACACAATTTCGCTCTCTCGCTCTCTCTCACAAGTGAAATGAGGGAAATGAGGTGGAGATGGTGATATAATCAAAAAACAGAAATTTTCGCGATGATGGAAATGGAGGTGGAAGATGGTGATGATGATGATGGTGATGATGGTGGTAAGGAAAGAAAGAGAAAAATAGGAAAAGTGGAGAAATTACCTACAACGCCAATGTCTCTAATCTACGTCTTACCATCACACGCTCGTCCTCAAAGCTCGGTCCCCGGCAACGGCGCCAAAATTTGGTGTAGCTCAGTGATGAGTAGCACCTCCTTTAATGTCAATCCGGGAAGATGTGAGGATGGTATGAAGACCTCGAGCAAGTGGAGGCACAAGTGCGTGAGTGAGAAGCACACAAGCATGCACACACATACACACACACGTGCACACACGGCAAGACAAGGAATGAGAAGCAATGGAGTTCTTAGATTACTTTCAAAAAGCTCTTACAAGTTCATTTCAATTACAAGCTAACCTCAAAAATGAGCTCTCTAGCTCCTTTTATAGTTTTTTACTAGCTTTGGCCCTGTCCAGACCTAGTGTCCGGCCTAGTTAAAAATTAGGTTCCAGGGCTTATTTGAGGGCTCAAATGAGATCTAAAAAATACGAAAATTGGTAAGCGACTACTTCTAAGGCTCCTCAAGCTCGAGGACTCCTCGGCTTGCACAAAATGGAGCCACAAAAAGGTGAACATGGTATTTACAGGGGTTGTTAGTGATGAGAATCACTTTTAATTGGTGTAAGGGTTTTGAAAAATTAAAGGTTGCCTTAGTGCTAGATCTGCGTGAATGCTCGTACTTACTTCTTCATGAAGAAAATTATTGGCCTACTTGCCAAATCTTCTTTGACTGCCATGTCTGCTTGTGCTGTCCCTTCGCTCTGACTCTCTTCGTCTTGTGGCTCCTTCGGTTCCCTGACTGCTGCCAACACAATGTAATTCCACTTAAGTATGCAGTGGCAGAAGAGAACCTTAATAGAGCATTGGTGCTAGTGACCCAACTGATCTCAGAGAACGACTCTCATGCTCATAGTTCAGACTACTCCCAGGAAGGTAGTCCACATGCTTATTACACAGTCACCTGATCATAGTGAGGTTTACCCGTATCAATCTGAGGCACCACCTATGGAACAAAATTGGGAGCCTGAATACTCCAATGTCATGTACACAAATGCTAACCCTAGGCCCCAATTGAGACAAGTAAGACCACAAGCCCCTAGAGGACCATGTTTCAGATGCCAGGGCGACCATTTCCTTCGTAATTGTCCCCACCCACCATCTCCAAGTCAAGGACAGGCTATCACAATACAAGCTTTTTGTCCTGATTGTGGCAAAGACCATCTCCCCAGAGATTGTCCAAGAAAACCCTCCAGTGCACCCAAGATTACACCCATTAATGTGGTAGGCTTAGTGGTGGATTCAAGTTCAAGTAGCAGTAATGTGGCTCCTATACAAGCTGTCACTAGAGCACAAGCCTTAAAATAGGATAAGCTAGTTGAACAATCAGAGTCAAGTGAATCAGGAGAGCGTAGCAAGCGGAAAATAAGAACATGGAAAGATACGAGAGAGAAGGCCAATCGCAAGTGGAATAAGAAGTTATCAGAACTAGAAGAAAGTCTGAAAGAAGCAAAAACAAAAATAGATGACATTGCATCTCAAAGCCCCTCACATGCTAAAACTCCATCTACTCCACCTCATCCCACCCCACCACCCATTGTAAATAGACCGCAACCAGGGTCTGTTCTTGCAGATCCAACCCTAGAAGGCTTGGACATGATGTTCAAGGCCTACCAGGCTCAACTTCAAGAAGGGCCAACAGCTGAAACCTAGACAAGAGTTACCCTATAGCAGATTTAGAGATTGAACGGATGAAAATGTGCATGAAAATGGTAGAACAAGCTCAAGTTATACTTGAGACTAGTGAAAAGTTCAATCAGACAAACTCTGTCAAATCGGATTTGCATTTCCAGGGCTTACTAGAAAGATTAGAGCAGTTGGTAAACAAACCACAAGTTTCTTTACCTCCACAGGCTCAACCAGTTATTGAAAGAGGAAGCTCACCACCAATGGGAGCTTATGTTCCTAATTCCACGGATGCTGGAATACCTCCTTCAATTCAATGGTACTCTCAAGAGTTCTTGCGAGAAATACAAGAAGAGAAATGGGCCAAGGAGAAGGGTAACTCCCCTCCTATTCCTGAGATTGATGATCTTCATGATCAATTTCCCCAAGACATTCCATCCATTTATGGAGATCAAGTGGAGCAACAAGAAGACGAAAGGTTAGATTTTGAATCTAATACCTTAGAAGAATTGCCTCAATTTCCAGGCCCATGGGAATCTAAATCCCTTCAAATCGGAGCTCCCACAATACTAGTCAGACATGAAGACTCAGTGGCCCCAAGGAACATTGATGTCGTGAAGAACACTAAGGTTCAATGTCATCTCACGGTAGAAGAGCTGCTAAAAGCAAAACCTGAGCTATGGAATCATGTCAAGGATCAAGTTCTAGAACTTGATTCCAAAATGCCAAAAGCAGGCTCTAAGCAAAAAGTACCAGAGATACCTCTAGACAAAATAGGGGACATGTGTGAGGGTGAAGAAGGTAATACTTATCTTCCAATCACCTACCAAGGCTACACAACCAAAGCAATCATAGATTCAGGTGTTGGTGTTGCTATTGCGACCACCTCCTTGTGGAAGCAATGGGGCAAACCCACATTAAGACCAACTAGAATGAAGCTTCAAATGGCCGACGGTCATTTTGAAAGACCTCTAGGACTGCTCGAAGGGATAACTCTAACCACTTGTGGTGTAGAGTTTGAGCACACATTTGCTATATGTGACTTTGAGAAAAATAATGTTTATGAGATGATCCTAGGAAGACCCTTCCTATGACAATTGCAAATAGTACAGGATTGGGGAACCAACTCCTTGTACTTACAACAATTAGGGGTCACCACCAAGGTCAATTTGAAGGATTACACCTTCAGAGATGTACCACCCCTACAGTGGAATCCTATCCAAAAAGCAAAAGAAGATTCTACCTCTGTGCATTCGGGAAGTTGTTGCGAACATTTGTTTTATGTAGGGTACAAGTTTCAAATTATGTAAATACCTTTGGGAAGTTTTCAAATACTTCAAGAAGGCTCATATTATTCATAAAATATAGCCAAAATACCACTTGATTTCTAGAACATGGTGAGTCAAATTAGTGAGTCACAAGGGAGCTGCAGTGGTGTCCTAGTGGAAGGTCGTTGTGGCTAGTTCTCAAAGTCCATCAATACTTTGCTTATTTGAGCAGTTGAGTCATATAATACCTCCACCCAAGTGTCTACCACGAATTTAGATGTATTAGGAAGGTTTTAGATTAGTTTCCCATGCTATAAAAAGAGGAGAAAAGTCGTCATCTTGTGGGAAGTCCAAGAGAGGCATATGTGTATCTCTATGTTGCTGTAGTTATTTATGCAGAGATTCTAGAGCTTGTATCTCCCTCATTATATATCCAAATTACATGTTTGATAGCTCATTTGAAAGCTCTTAACTGTCTACGTTCTTCTTGTAAATTGTCATAATCATTGAATTTGTGAGCTGAGAGCAGTACTCTCTGCAAGTAGTGTGTGTTCTCTGGTTTCACCCCTGCTGAAGGTCTCCATTAAACCTCAAACTTGCAGAGGTCATATATCCTTGTGTATTTATCCAAATTGAGTGTTCTTTGGCTCATTGGAAAGCTCTTCGTCTCTAGTATAGGTCGTTAAAATAGTTTTAGAAAATTCTAATCCAATAGAGAATAGTAAGCTCTACAAGCATGATTATTTTTCTATGATGACGTTTGTGAGAAGGTCATCTTGTTCCTAGGGGGTTCCACCTACTTCCAGCTATATTTTGGAGGTCAATAAACTCCAACATTGGTATGAGAGCTTGGAATTGAAGCTTGGAGAAGGTTGTAATACTTTGATGAAGAATTTGAAGCTATTGGAGCAGTGGTTCATCATCGACACTACACAAAGGTAGAAGGAGATAGCAAGGAAGCATCTCAAGCAACATCCAAGCAAAGAAAGGTGCATAAACTTTATTACAAAGGTAAATCTCATACTTCTTCTTATCACACATATCCAAAAGGAGGGTTAAAGGAGGAAGTTTAGCATTTACACAATGGGTGATCAACATGCACAAATAGAGAAGCTTGATAAGAACAACTATCAAGCATGGCAATTTAGAATCACAGCATACTTGCAAGGTAGAGGTTTGTATGGTTTGATTGATGGAACGGATATCAAACCTATATTACCAGAGGATCCAAATTAGCAACAATTGAGGGAGTTTAGACTTTGGAATGAAAGAGACAAAAGGGTTATATTCATTTTATCACAAAATATTCAAGATTCAATGGGAGGACACATACAAGATCTAGACACAAGTAGAGATGTTTGGCTTGCATTGGAAAGGTTGTATGCTACAGGTACAAGAGCAAGGAAGATTCAACTCAAAAATGAGTTGAATAACATAAAGAAAGATACAAGGACATCGTTCAATGATTACATGTTGAAGGTTAAAGAGATTGCAGATCAACTAGGATCAATTCAAGCTGATGTGGAGGACGACGACTTGGTTGCACATACTCTCAACGGCCTCAAGGAT
This sequence comes from Ceratopteris richardii, assembly GCA_020310875.1. Lineage (NCBI taxonomy): Eukaryota > Viridiplantae > Streptophyta > Polypodiopsida > Polypodiales > Pteridaceae > Ceratopteris > Ceratopteris richardii. The sequence goes on along the minus strand of CM035419.1, from coordinate 116,754,840 downwards.
GATGAGAGATGGAAACCATTCATTACTTCAGTTTATGTTAGACGAGAATTACAAGACTTTGTTCAGCTTGTTGCTCTCATGGTCACGGAGGAGATGAATCTAAATGGTTCTACTTCAAATAAAAAAGGATCTCAAGCACAAGCTCTTTATGCAAGATCATCAAGAGGTGGAAACAGAGGTAGAAGAGGTTCAAATAGAGGTCGAGGAAGAAGGAGCGATGATCAAGGGACTTCAAGTGGCTTCTTCAACACAAGAGGAAGAGGAAGATCAAGCACTAGAGGTATGAGAGGCTACTACAACTATAATCAAAGACAAAGGAGTTGAGATAACAACAATTGCTATATATGTGGAAGGTATGGACACTATGCCAAAGATTGTTATCAAAATGAAAATAATCAAGGTGGTAATCGAAGAGGAGGATATTCGAGAAGAGGTAAACAACAGGGAAATTATGCAGTTGAAGGTAAAAGTGATGATTATGATTCTCTTCTTATGATGAATGTAGAAACTAAGATGAATTGCAATAGTGATGTATGGTATGTAGATAGTGGTTGTTCTAACCATATGTCACATGATGCTTCATGGTTCTCTAATATGCATAATCCTTCATGTAAAGGTCATGTTGAAACAGGAGATGATACAACACATAAGATTATGCAGGTTGGAGATGTTGTTATGCAGGATAAGAGCAAGACAAATTGCTTGAAGGATGTACTTTATGTGCCAACGATCACTAAGAATTTGATGTCAGTTGGTCAAATGGTAGAAAAAGGTTTGCAAATAAGATTGAATCATGCAGGTTGCTTCATTGAGGATCCAAAGCAAAGGAGGCTAATTGCTAGAGGTCAAAAACAAGGTAGATTGTTTACATTCAAGGTAAACCCAAATCATACAAACTATTTCTCTTATGGTATGCATCGAATAGCAAAGCTTGATCTATGGCACAAAAGGATTGGACACATGAATGCACACAGGTTAAAGGAGCTATCAAAGAAGAGGATTGTTGAAGGATTACCTGATCTTACTAAGCAACATATGGTGCATCTTTGTGAAGCATGTCAAATGGATAAGCAGAGTAGACAGCCTTTCAAGCATTCAAGCTATGTAAGCAGTGGATTGCTAGATCTTATACACACTGACGTATGGGGTCCTACTAAAGAGGCATCCTTGGCTGGTAATAAGTACTATGTATCATTCATTGATGATCATAGTAGAATGACATTTGTGTATTTCATTAAACATAAGAGTGAAATCTTTGATTGTTTCAAAAATTTTAAATCATTTGTCGAGAAGCAAACAGGAAGATATGTTAAGAAGCTAAGATCCGATGGAGGGGGAGAGTATTTCTCTCAAGATTTTACTGATTTTTTGTATGATGAAGGTATCAAAAGAGAAGTTACATGTAGGTATACTCCACAACAAAATGGAGTCGCAGAGAGAAGAAATAGAATCATAGCAGAATCATCTAGAAGCATGCTAAATGATATGTGTTTTCCTAATTCTTTTTGGGCTGATGCTTGTTGACAGTACACGGGAAGAAGCAAGTACGGACACACATGCAGATCTAGCACTGAGGCAACCCTTCATTTTTTTTTAAAACCCTCACATCATTTTAAAGTGATTCTCATCACTACAAACCCTTGTAAATATCATTTCACCTTTTTGTAGCTCCATTTTGTACAAGCCGAGGAGTCCTCGAGCTTGGGGAGCCTTAGAAGTAGTTGCCTGTCAATTTTCATAATTTTTAGATCTCGTTTGGGCCCTCAAATAAGCCCTGGAACCTAATTTTTAACTAGGCCGGACACTAGGTCTGGACAGGGCCAAAGCTAGTCAAAAACTATAAATAGAGCTAGAGAGCTCATTTTTGGGGTTAGCTTCTTGTAGTTTGAGCTTGTATGAGAACTTCCTTGCAATAGAAGTGATTCCATTGTCTACTCTCTTTGTTCTTACTGTGTGTGCGTGTGTGTGTGTATGTGTGTGCATGCTTGTGTGCTTCTCACTCACGCACTTGTGCTTCCACTTGCTCGTGGTCTTCATACCATCCTCACGTCTCCCCGGATTGACATTAAAGGAGGTGCTACTCATCGCTGAGCTACACCAAATTTTGGCGCCGTTGCCGGGGATCGAGCTTTGAGGACGAGCGTGTGATGGTAAGACGTAGAGAGGACGCGTTGGAATGGTAAGTAGTAGGTAAATTTCTGATTTTTCTCCATATCCATTTTCATCTTCACCTCCTTCTCCATCTCCACCTCCACCTCCTTCCCCACTACATATCCCCTCTTCCTTTTCATTCCCTCATTTGTTGTGTGCGAGTTTGAGAGAGAGCGATTGTGCGTGCTTGTTTTTGTGTGTTTTTTGCATGTTTCTTGCAGGTGGCAGCTCCATCATCATCTCCAGCAAGCTCAGCAGGTACAGAAATTGTCTGCACAGTCCCCGAGGCGTTGAGCTCGAGCTATCGCGACACTCCGAAAATTTCACCCAATCACGATTCTGAGTGCACCACGACACTGCGCAGGCCTAGAGCTCACAGGAACACTAGATAGAACAGAAAAATTCACCATATCCCGAGCTATCGCTACACTTCGAGGTATCGCGACACCCCACGACCTATCGCGACACTTCGAGGTATCGCGACACTCCACGACCTATCGCGACACTTCGAGGTATCGCGACACTCCACGACCTATCGCGACACTTCGAGGTATCGCGACACTCCACGACCTATCGCGACACTTCGAGGTATCGCGACACTCCACGACCTATCGCGACACTTCGAGGTATCGCGACACTCCACGAGGTATCGCGACACTCCGAGGTATCGCGACACTTCGAGCTATCGCGACACTTTCCACCTATCGCGACACTTCGAGCTATCGCGACACTTCCCACCTATCGCGACACTCCGAGGTATCGCGACACTCCGAGTTATCGCGACACTCCGAGGTATCGCGACACTCCGAGGTATCGCGACACTCCGAGCTATCGCGACACTCCCCACCTATCGCGACACTCCGACCCGACCTATCGCGATACACGGCCATTAACGCATGAAAATTTAGGGTTAATTTTTTGAGTGATTGGGAGGCTAGTTGAGCTTCATTTTTGGCACCTTGGTATAACTTTAGAACCTTGGAAGTGGGCAAAAGGCCTAGAAACCAGAGAGGGATCTCCTGAACCCTGAGAGCCTGTTTTGACCCTTTAGTGCCTGAATGGTCATAACTTGACCCTACGAACTCCGATTGATGAGATTTTGGTCTCGTTGGAAAGCTCGTTGAGAATCCTACGTGGACCTCGACTGGTTTTTGTAAGAATTATCGCGGAGTTTTAGAACATGCATTTGTAAGTTGACCTTTAAGTGGAACTAAGTGGTTCTCAGATTCAGGGGGTACAGTGAGCTACTCCAAGGGGACTAAAATTATTGAAGTGTGTCTTTCAAATACCTGTGGCAATAAAGCTATACTAACTGGTGAGTTTTTGCAGGAACTTTGTGTGCACTCAAGGCAATCCAAAGCAAGCTAGCAAGGGTGAGTACCGAGCTTGGGAGAAGGCTTCCTGGGCTTGTGTAGCAGTTTGGTCAACCAGCTAATTGAGGTTGGAAGATCTCTCAACCCTTCTTTGTCAATTCCTAGCCTAGGCTAAGTACGACTTAGGTGTGGTAATTAATTAGGGCAACGTTAGGCAAAAATCAAGTCCAAGAATATTAATCAACAAAGTGCAAGAAGTAAATAGGTCTTAAGTGCGAAAACCCTAAGGGACAAAAGATAAACGGGAATCGATCACTCATCAAGTGCGGAAATTCACTTAAGTACTCCTGACGACGCAATTTCAGACAAGACCATAAACACAATATTCAACTAAAAAGAACAAAGTGATTGGTGCAAAATCAGCCTGCAACGAGAGTGTGCTTGGGTTCCAGGGGGTGAATAAATCAGGCATATTAACCTTAGATCAGGCAGACACTTAGGCCGAGACAGACAAAGCCTCAGATCTTCTGAAGCTAGTGTCAATCACACTGCCAGGTCTTGGGCCCAGCAGTTGAGTGATTACCCATACACTCCCAGATCAGAAACAAGTGATTCTGAGATGTCCTATCACATGGAGAGATCAGTAGGTAGTTCAGGGTTGGCTTACCTAGAGAAGCCAGAAGGGCCTTATAAGACGCAATTGGAATATATCAGGACGAATCGTCTAGGTGCTCGCATCTACGAAGACGGACTGAGAAGATCGGTGGTCCAGATTAAGAACCCCGATCAACCCCATGGATTAGACCACCCAGTAGTCAAGTTTGAGAATGGAGCATACCTAGATAAAGAGGGGACTATTTATGTAGTCACCACTCTTCCTGATAGAACTGATGAGTTTGGAAATGTGATTGCGGAGACCGACATGGGGGATATAGAGCAAGGGAACTTAGAGAGAGAGCCAAGAACTCCCCGTGGTAAATCTGTCTTGACCAGAATCATGACCCCAGAGTGGATTCCACAGGATAATAAAAGCATAGACCTGCTTTTAAACCGAGAAACCGATGAGGCTTTTTGGAGATATAAATCTTCTCAACCTCAGGAAGTGAGTGCCCTCACAATCTATGAGTTTAAAGATCCTGATAGCCCAGGCCAAGTAACCTACCTAGACAACGCATCAGAGAGAATCTTCGTGGTCACTGAGCATGGCAGACATGCCTACACATGGAAGGGTGAATTTGTTTTTCCCCAACCTCCTCGGACTAATGTGTCTTACAGTCACCAAGGAGCTGGGACCTCCCAAGCTCACGGAGCTCAAAGAGATAGAAGTAGAGACAAACCTGAGGTAAGTTTTGCCAACTCCCTGGGAAGAGAAAGAACGGGAACAGAAAGGAATAGAGTGGAACCTGAGAGACATAGAACCCCATGGAATCAAAGGAATATTGATGATTTTCCTTTGCCAAGGCCGAGAGAACACACCAGGACCCTGCGACCAACTCAACTGGTGAAGTCCATGAAGAACTATTTCGATGGCACGGGAGACCCTTATGACCATGTGGCAGAATTTCGACAAGTGTTGAAAGCTGAACAAGTGGAGGACCTATTCACACAATATAATGCTTTCGGTCTAACCCTTAGGAACATTGCCCTTACGTGGTTCCAACCACTGAATGAGAGGCATTTCAGAAACATAGACCAACTCTTAGAGGCATTTATTGTTGAGTTTTCTAAGAGTGGAATCAGGCATAACACCTCCTCACTAATTCATAGCTTCAAACAAACACCTCAAGAGACGGTCAGACTAGCTGGAAGAAGATTTAGACAGTACCTGGAGAGATGCCCTATGCCGGAGTTACCCACACCAGCCAAACAAGTGGCCTTGTTCCTAGACGGATTGTTGAGCACTAAGCTCAGGTCATATGTGTACCTGAAGGACCCTAGAACGATAGAGGAGTGCGTGCGCATGTGCATAGACATTGAGGACAATCTAGGTGAGGAGTTAGAACTATCAAAAATCTATAAGGATTCTGATAGCTCTAGCACACAGACATCTGGTCAATCCACATCCATCGAGGAACTTGCAGAAAAGGTAGCCCAAAAACTAGGAGTCTCTAGCAAGCAAATTCCGAGATTTGCCCCAGTTAAGCGGTGTTACAATTGTGGCGGCGAACATATGGCAAGTGTATGCCGCATTATGGCCCAACCACAGGTGAATCTTAGTAGCCAGTACTGCACCATAGAGCGCAGATACACCAACCACACTGCACAAGACTGCCCATATAACAAGCAAACTGTTAGGCAAAATTATCCTCAGCCATATCCACAACATGGTAGATACCAGAATCAGTATCCATCACCACAATACAACAGACCACAGCAAACTTATCAGCCACCTTATCAAGGCCAGCAGAGGCCTCAACCAGTCCTAGTGCAGCAACCCCCTGCTCCAACCAATGTGATCCCAGTGAAATATGCATCTACTGAAGAAAATCCGAATAGAGCCATAGTCCCAGTCACCCCATTGCTATCAGACAGTGATCCCAGTGACCATAGTTTTGACTCTGCACATATTGATAGCCCACAGGCTTACTACATGCAGTCACCCGAGCATAACGAGTCATACTACTATGAGGACCCAAGTGAAAATAGTGGGGAACCTGAGTATTCTAATGTTATGTACACAAACCCCAACTCTAGACCTCAACCTAGGCAGGTACGACCCCCATTTCCTAGGGGACCATGCTTCAGATGTCAGGGAGATCACCTTATCCATGATTGTCCACTGCCTGCCCCTACACAGCCTCAACCAATAACCATTCAGGGCTTCTGTCAAGACTGCGGGAAAGAACATCTCCTACGAGATTGCCCAAAGAACCCTAATAACATGCCTAAAATCACTCCTATCAATGTTGTTGGGTTAGTTGTAGACTCCACAAGGAGTGTGACTTCCACTGCACCTGTGCAGGTGATCACAAGAGCCCAGGCACTTCAACGACACCAAGATGTTGTTCAGAAAAAGAGCCCCGAGGTGAGTGAAACAGAGAGCATACCCAAAAAGAGGACTAGCGCTTGGAAGGATAGTCGTGAAAGAATGAAGAGACAATGGGCAAAAAAGATAAATGAACTTGAAGAAAGCGTGAGAGAAACCAAGGCAAAAATCATAGAAATCACATCTCAACCGCACTCCCACACACTTCCACCACTACCATCCCCATCACCCTCCATTTCTTCACCCTCTAACACACCCCTCGTAACCCACCCACCACCCCGAGTAGGATCAGTATTAGCTAACCCCACTCCTGAAGGCTTGGACATGATGTTCAAGGCCTACCAGGCTCGACTTCAAGAAGAGCCAACAGCTGCAAACCTAGACAAGAGTTACCCTAGAGCAGATTTAGAGATTGAACGGATGAAAATGTGCATGAAAATGGTAGAACAAGCTCAAGCTATACTTGAGACTAGTCAAAAGTTCAATCAGACAAACTCTGTCAAGCCGGATTTGCATTTCCAAGGCTTACTAGAAAGATTAGAGCAATTGGTAAACAAATCACAAGTGTCTTTACCTCCACAGGCTCAACCAGTTGTTGAAAGAGGAAGCTCACCACAAATGGGAGCTTATGTTCCTAATTCTACGGATGTTGGAATACCTCCTTCAATACAACAGTACTCTCCAGAGTTCTTGCGGGAAATACAAGAAGAGAAATGGGCCAAGGAGAAGGGTGATTCCCCTCCTATTCCTGAGGTTGATGATCTTCATGATCAATTTCCCCAAGACATTCCGTCTATCTACGGAGATCAAACAGAGCAACAAGAGGATGAGAGATTAGATTTTGAATCTAATTCTGTACAAGAGTTGCCTCATTTCACAGGCCCATGGGAAGCTGAATCTCTCCAGATCCGAGCTCCCACTATATTGGTGAGAAATGAAGACTCAGTGATTCCCAGGAACACTGATGTTGTGAAGAACACTAAGGTTCAATGTCATCTCACTGTAGAGGAGCTGCTCAAAGCAAAACCGGAGCTATGGAATCATGTGAAGGATCAGGTTCCAGAACTTGAATCCAATATGCCAAGAGTAGGCTCTAAGCAAAAAGTTCCAGAGATACCTCTCGACAAGATAGGAGATATGAGCGAAGGTGAAGAAGGTAATACTTATCTTCCAATCACCTATCAAGGTTACACAACCAAAGCAATCGTAGATTCAGGTGCTGGTGTTGCTATTGCGACCACCTCCTTGTGGAAGCGATGGGGCAAACCCACATTAAGACCAACTAGAATGAAGCTTCAAATGGAAGATGGTCATTTTGAAAGACCTCTAGGATTGCTTGAGGGGATAACTCTAACCACTTGTGGTGTAGAGTTTGAACATACGTTTGCCATATGTGACTTTGAGAAGAATAATGTTTACGAGATGATCCTAGGAAGACCCTTCCTACGACAATTACAAATAGTACAAGATTGGGGAACCAACTCCTTGTACTTACAGCACTTAGGGGTCACCACCAAGGTCAATCTGAAGGATCACACCTTCAGAGATGTACCACCCCTACAGTGGAATCCTATCCACAAAGCGAAAGAAGACTCTATCTCCGTGCATTCTGGAAGTTCACCTGAACCATCCTGGTTGCATGAAGATACTCACTTGTGGATGTGCAAGGTCGCAGAGGAAGAGGAAAAGCGCCTAAAAGCGAGAGAAGAAGGAACCTCCCCAGGAGATAGACCAATAAAAGACCCAGCCTATACACCAATGATATTTCCAGATGAGGAATTTGAGCCTCATGGTTGGGCAGAAATCTTAGCTACCATGGACATTGCAGTCAATGAGGAACAATGGACACCCCATTGTGATGAGGAGGGTTATGATATTTCAGTGTTCATGTGTCAACCCTTGTTGGAAGAGTGTGATCCTAGTGAGTTCATAGAAGAAGAAGAGAGTGATGATGATCTAGAATCCATTGTGATGGATACTTACTTTGACTCAGAGGAACACTACTTAGAAGACATAGGAGTGTTAACCCAAAAAGAAGAAGAACCTCTTGCAAGTATTAAAACGATAAGTTCAAAGAAAGGAAGTGAAGGAGGTCAAACGAAAAAGAAAAGAAAAGCAGTAAGACAAGAAGAGGAAGAATCATTGTTTGAAGTACCAGAAAATTTCAAGAAATATGAAGTGGAAGACCGGAAAATTTTGGTACGAATGCCTAAGAGAGAGGCCATTATAGGAGAAGCATATGACAATAAAGAAAAGACCAAAAAAATTGTAGTGACCATTGAAGGGAACGAAGAGCGATGTACGTACATAGGAGACGACCTAAGTGCAGAAGAAGAAGCAGAGCTTGTAGCTCTATTAAGGGAATATAGGGATGTGTTCGCATGGCATTATAGAGACTTGAAAGGAGTAGATCCAGAGATTTGCTCTCATACGATTCCGATGACCGTTGATGCTAAGCCCACCAAACAAAAACCCTACACATATAATGACAATTATGCGGCCAAAATAAAAGAGGAAATTGACAGGCTGATTGAAGCCGGATTCATCTATGAGATTGAGCACACTGAATGGGTGTCCCCCATTGTAGTGGTTCCCAAGAAGAATGGGAAATTGCGAGTGTGCATTAACCTTAAAAAAGTCAATGCCGCTACGATCAGAGATAGTTATCCACTTCCAATCACCGAACATCTTTTGGAGCGTGTTGCAGGCAAGGAAGTTTACAGCTTCCTTGATGGATTTTCAGGTTACAACCAAGTAGCCATTGCCCCCGAAGATCAACACAAAACGGCCTTTGCCACAGAATGGGGAATCTTTGCATTTCGTGTGATGCCATTTGGGCTCACCAATGCACCTGCTACATTCCAAAGACTCATGTGTCATGTCTTCAAAGAGTTCTTGCGAAAGAGCTTAGAAGTATATGTGGATGATTTGTGCGCTCATTCCCAAGAGAGAAGTTACCACATCCCTGAGCTCAGGCAAATCTTCAACAAGTGTAGAGATTATCGAGTGTGTCTGAATCCAGAGAAGTGTGTGTTTATGGTACGCCAAGGTAAGATCTTAGGTCACATTGTTTCTAAGAATGGAATATCAACAGATGAAGACAAGGTAAGAGCAATAGCAGAATTGGCCAGACCAAGGAATGTGAAAGAGGTACAAGCCTTTATGGGCCATTGTGGATATTACCGTAGGTTTATCCACATGTATGCCATCATAGCTAAACCTCTCTATGGGTTGTTAACAAATTTTGAGTGGAGTGAGGAATGCGAGACTTCCTTCAACGAACTGAAGAGACGTTTGTGCACAGCCCCAATATTGACTACTCCGGATTGGAGCAAACCCTTCCACGTCCATGTAGACGCCTCCAATCATGCAATAGGATGTGTGCTAGCACAACCCATAGGTGAAGGAAACCTAGATTTACCGATAGCATATGCTAGTAGGCAATTGAATGCAGCGGAACGGAATTACACCACAACGGAGAGAGAAGGCTTAGGCATGGTATATGCTGTGAAGAATTTTAGACACTATCTATTAGCCAATAAGTTCAAGTTTTTCACTGATCATCAAGCTTTACTATATTTGGTCAATAAACCTTGCAATACAGGCCGCTTAGTAAGATGGTTCCTCTTACTAATGGAATACGACTTTGAAGTTGTTGTCAGGAAAGGTAGAACCCATCTTAGGGCTGACCATCTTTCTCGCATCACTTCAGGAGAGCCACCGCAAGGAGTGTCTGATGAATTGCCCGATGCTTATCTGTTCAATTTAGAAGTTGTTCCTAAATGGGCAAATAAGTTGGTACCAGTCCTAACCTTCGGGCCTGCAAATAAAAATGTTAAAACAAGCAAAGAGGAAATTGTAAAATCGCTAAAGTATCAAATATTAGCCGGAAGTATGTACAAGCAAGATGCCAAGGGCGTATTAGCTTGTTGTGTCGAGGATGATGAACACGCTAGTTGGTTGCAACAAGCCCATGAGGGACTGCTAGGGAATCACTACTCTAAACAACGAACATTGCAGAATCTAAAACGCTTAGGAGTGTATTGGCCTAGCATGGACAAAGAAATACAAGAGTGGATCCAGAGTTGTCCAGGGTGCCAGGAGAGACCCCCAGTGGAGCATGCCACTCTTTATCACTTGTCATTGACCCCAGACTGGAGTGCTCCATTGGTCGAGTTCATGAGATCGGGAACATTACCCAATCAGGCTAGTCTTGCAAGGAACCGGAGCATGGAGCAAGAGGCTCAAGACTATGCCTTAGTAGGAGACAACCTATATCGAAGAGGCAAGGATGGTTACCTAAGACTGTGCGTTCATGAATCAGACTACTTGAAAGTCTTAGAAACGGCACACAGCGGTGCTGCAGGTGGACACTTTGGGCCAGACAGAGTAATTAAGACCATTCTATTCTCCGGACTTTGGTGGCCCACTCTTCATATGGATGCACATACTTATGTGAAGAGTTGCGACACATGCCAACGTGCCCAATATCCGATAAGAAAAGATGAAATGCCCTTAAGGCCAATGATGGGAGGACGTGCATTTTCAAAGTGGGGTATAGACTTTGTAGGTCCCATCAACCCCCCAGCTAGGAACTCCCATGCAGAATACATTATTGTAGCCACAGATTACCTTACAAAGTGGGTGGAAGTAAAGGCCACGACAAAGAATGATGCTCAAACGACGGCTAAGTTCTTATTCGAAAATGTGTTCACTAGATATGGGTTACCAATAGAGTTGGTTAGTGATAGAGGTACGCACTTCTTGAATGAGGTCATTGAAAATCTCCTTCAAGAATTCATGGTGACACATAAGAAGTCTGCACCCTATCACCCACAAGCTAACGGACAAGCCGAGAGCACGAATAAGATCCTATGTAACGTATTGACGAAACTTGTAAATAATAAACGCTCGAATTGGGACAAACAACTTCATCATGCTGTTTGGGCATACCGAGTTGCTTACAAAACGGTACTCAATGCCACCCCATTTCAGATGGTCTTCGGACAGAATGCAGTGCTACCACTAGATTTCCTAATACCAGCTTTAAGAGTAGCACAAGAGCATGAGTGGAATGGACACGAGTTGTCCTCTAGGATCTTTGATCTAGAACGTTTAGGTGAGACGAGGCTACGAGCAGCAGCGGGCATCTATGCTGCAAAGAAACGGCAAAAGGCATACTTTGATGCCCATGTGAAGGATAAGGGCTTGAAGGCAGGAGATCTAGTGTTAGTCTACACATTGAAACAACACGCAAGAAAGCTGGAAAAGAGAGGCTACGGACCTATGATCATTAATAGGATCTCCACGAGTGGAGCAGTACAACTAGCAACTTTAGAGGGGGATGTCCTCCCAAACTATATTAGCGGTTGCAGAGTCAAGCTGTATCAAGAACCCCTCACGGAGGAAATGCTAAGTCGACTCAATACTGCTAAACAACGTAAAAAGGAGGAAAAACGAATTCGAGAAGAAGCACAGGCAGAGGCCTTAGAGCGTATCAGACGAATGAAGTTGAGGAGACAAGGAAGGGACCAGCCTATGACTGACACTCAAGAGTCTCCAGGCTATCACATGGCCATGTGTGAGGCTTCAGGTGAACGTACTCATAAGATAGTGGACCGACGACCTTTTGTGACCGTAGAAATAGGACAAAAGGACAGCACAACAAGCGTGAGGGCTTTAATTGATTCAAGAGCAGCCACAAGTGCAGTTCGGCTCTCTTATTGCCAGCAGCTGCAATTGGAGGTAAATCCCCTATAAGCATATCTGATAGGATTAGGAGGTGTTGAAACCCCTTGTATGGGAGAGGTGGATCTTCCCCTCTACATACAAGAGGTCCTCATGCCAGCAAAAGTGTTAGTGTGTGAAGACGAGGATCTGACTGAACCTCTTGTCTTAGGCCAAGACTGGATCTATGATCATGCAGTCAACCTCAACCTAAGAAGTGGACTTCTTCAGGCTTGGGTAGGCCAAAGTCGTCTCACGATTGAATTAGAAAATCAAGCGCTCAAACCAATAGAACAGGCACCAACTCCTGGTCCCTCCAAGAATCCACACGAAGATAACCATGTTGTGCTTGTCCAAACTTCTATGGTGCAGAGGAATGTCAATCTTACTGAAGGTTCAGGAGCCAAGAAGGAGTTCCTAAATGATCCAAAGAAGATTATAAACGAACGGATCGAACACCACTCTACACGAAGGAGGCCGCTGATCAAGAGGCAGGAGCGCCAACCCGCGCAATATGGAGCAGCTCGTGGCGTGAAGCAGATCTGGATACGCAAGGATGGAAAACCCACAGCTCCAATAGCAGATTCTCAAAGAGACAAGAAACGAGCCTCACCATCAAGGAACAAAGTGAAGAAGCCCCTTAGGATAACCCCTAGGCATACCATTTCTATTTGGGTTCCTAAGCGGTCAATGAAGGCCACCCCTAATGCTAGACAGATATGGGTGCCCAAGGCTAGCTTACAAGCCCAAATTACTTCACCTACAGACACTAGGATGAAGCAGCTTTCACAAGCACTCTTGGCCAACAACTCAGAAAGTGACAAGATACCTACACCTCTCACTGTCCCCACTCCCATCAACCCCAGGAATGTCTGGAAATGGGTACCCACAAGGTCCCAAATACATCACACTCTCAGACCGAAATCTTCACCTGTCCTTAGCTCTAAGAGCTACGACTCCTGTATCAAAGTGTGGAGAATTAAACGTTGTACTAAACCCCCTGACCCTATTCTATAAATCCGTCTACACTAACACAAGCATTCCGAGCCCATTGCATAACCAAAGTATGCATCTAGGATGACACTGACCTTTAATCACCACTCAAACATATCATAAACACCTCACCACTAACCACTGACCTCCGGGATTATCATGTTAGTATTGTGAAGGGAACACCATTACATCTTGTTTCCTATGCAACACTAATGTGCCTTTCGTCTTCCAGCAGATAAGCAACCTACTCTCATGGCAACAGCGGCAGGCACAAGCTCTCAGGCAGGATCTGGTGCTTCTATCAATTGGGATGCCATGCCAGTGGAAGCTCCACCAACAGCTAGGCCTGAAGAATTCTTGAATGTGCGAAGGATTCCTATTCCAGATCCACCCAGTGGACTAACCAAAAGAGTAAAAGGGCACTCCCATTGGTTCAATGAAATGCCAGGGGATTTGGGAGACGCAGATCACATCTGGGAGTCCAAGATGGAGTGTGGAGGGGTTTGGTGGACCTTCCAATTCTTTTCAAGAGAATTTGAGACCTTACAAAATGCAGCTCCACTTCAAGATATCTGGCAAAAGGCAGGACTTCAAACTTACTTCAGTGCAGCTCTACCTAAACCTGACTTCCTCAGGTGTTACTACTTGATTGCTACGTTGAAACCTACCGGGGATAAAGATCATTCAGGCACATTCTGGGTGCCCTCCTTATCCAATCTGGAGGAGATGAGGAAGTTTGAATTAAATGTAACGTTAATCAGGGAAGCCCTTCAAATGTATGGAACTCATGTGCCTTCAGATCGCGACCCTTTGATACCAGAATCAATGAAAAGCAATAGAGTCAAGAAGCTCAAGGAAATGTGCGCCGTCACCCCCAACATCGCCATACCTCTGCGGATGTGCCTCCAGCACTTCGCATTTCCCGCTCAGGACCGTTTCACTCAGCCTCACAAGAAGATATGGTACGGGTTGTATTTAGCAGAGACCGGAAGCTTGCCCATCAAGATGCCGGTATGGATCTTAGATCAGGTGTATGAGGCAGGCAAGCGGGGGGTGAGGAAGCCCACTTTACATGGGTGTTGTGCGTTGACGAGAATCATCTACAGATGTCTGGCATATGATGTGCCAGTTGCTCGAGCCCTAAAATATGCACACCTGGAGCTGTTCAAAGGGCGAAAGTCAGGGAGTCAGCCTGCAAAAAGAATGTGTGGATCCCTTTCACAGGTCCTGATCCCTCCAGTAACCACCGCCGAAGTCTCCACTAGAGAGGAAGCCCAGGTGGCACCTATCACAATCCATCTCCAGGAGTCTCAACCAAGAGAGGTGGTACAGCCCACTCCTTCTGCCCCTCCGCTACCCACCGATGCAGAATTTGCAGCGATGGCCACCTTCACCGAGGACCCAAATTTTGATTTTGAAACATTTCTGCAGACGGCTCATCTATCAGACAGTGAAGGTTGCCCTGACAATGTCGATCCGGGGGCATCAACCCAAAGAGAACATGCACGAGGCGAGACAAGCAGTGTACAGGAGATAGGAGTGGCACAACTTCCTCAAAGACTAAGCACACAAGCTCAGGAGAAGGCACCAAGAGATAACCCGGAAGAGAGTGAAGACGAAGCCCCTGCATATACGGCACATCTCAAACGACTATACCAAACAATCAAGCAGGTACAACGACGCCATAAAATGTCAGAAGAAGCAAATAGGGCCCTGGTAAACCAGATGTTACACTTAGAGCATATCGACCCCCAGTTTGTAGAATCGCTAAATCTTTTGGCGGACACCTGTGGCATCAGTGAAGCAATGAGAACCTTGGTCTATCAAGAGAACCCTGCTTATGATCAAAGAAGAATTGATACACGGCCGCGACAAGGAAAGATGATTCAGATGGAAGTATCTACCGCCTTAGCTACGTCCACATCAGAAGATGTTCACATGATTAGCCCTAGGCCCAATGATGAACCGGAGGACATTACGCATGCACCATCCCCCCCATCTTCTCCTATCCCACCCTCAGAGCCTCTCTCCACGTGTCTTTCTACACAACCATTCTCCTCCTATAGTGAGACCATTGTACACACCCCCGTGTCCACTTTCCTTCCTTCACCCTCATCCATCTCTGTCACTCAGATTTTTGAACCCCAATTAGGTCACCCTTCCTTCCCCCATGCCTTTGGACAACCATCTGTCACTAGTCAGACTCTTTCCATATCTTTACCCTCCACCCCTCCATTTCCTCCCTCCCAAACTTTACCTACCCCATCCCTTGTAACTGCCTCGTGCACCACACTAATCACCCAACCCTCCTTCTGGACCCAACTTGTAAACATTCTTCAACAGGTTGATGAACATAAGAAAAAGTCCCTTCCCCAAATTCACTTCCCCACATTCACAGCCACCACCATCACACCACCCACCATCCCGGTGTTCACATTTCACGAATCACACTCTCTCATGTCCGATCCCATGGACATCTCACCATCCGCTGGGTCACCCACTACCACTGTTCTCACAACACCATCACAGGTTATTACACTCACATCACCACTTCCACACACGATAGGCACAACATCCACTTTTCCCATTCCCACTTCCCAACCCCCTGCATCTTCCATCCTTACCCCCGCATCCACCTCATTTAGTCTTGCACTCGACACGATGCTCGAAGCTGCCACTCAGCTTAAGCAGGAATATACATTATTGGAAGAAAATAACAAAGAGCTTTGCACCCTCTCAGCAACTCTCCAAGAGCGTGTCAATGCTTTGGAGTTCAGTCATACGGAGTCACAAAGCAAGATATCCGCCCTCGAACAGGCAAATGCGCAACTCGAAGCAAGGCATATGGAAGAGTGCAAAGCCATGGAGGAACAGTTGCGAGATCAAATGGGCCGCAATGCAAGGCTTCAACGAAACATGGCTTTGCTACGACGATATCTGGCAGCAGCGCAAGAAGAGAACAGACGGCTTCAACAACAAAACCAAGAGAACCTCGAGGCGGCCATGGAGAACACCCCGGGAGCACCCATAGACCCGGTTAAATTTCAAGTTGTTCCCTCAGAAAGCATACAACAAATCTTGGAAACTTATGCCAATCTTTTAGAAGCACATGATCAGCTTGCCGACCAGCTGAAGGACCTACAGAGACCCCAAGAGTCTACACCACACCGACAGGAACCTAAAGAAATGACCAACGTTGCTACTTCAACCGAACCTGAACACTCAACGACCAACGACGTACTGGAGTTACGGCAACAGATCGCAGAATTAAAATTGAAGTTGATGCAGTACGAACGACCTCCTTCCCCACCAGAGCAACCGTTAGAAGAAGAAGCAGTTACTATTCCAGTGGAGGAAGCATTCGACGACACCTACGAGCCTCAACCATTCCCAGGAGGACGCGTAACAGAAGAAGGTCAAGATACCTATGAGGAACCCCCATCGGCATGGATGAAACAGGTAGAGGAAATGGGGCAAACTCATCAGGAACGGATATCCACTCAGATGCTGGCAATGAAGGCCATTGAGGACACCATCCTTCACTCAGAGTACTTCAGGCACATTGCCCCTAGACGCCTTATCACTAGCTCAGAATTACAATACAAGCCCTATTTTGTATTGTTGGCCGACTACAATGCAGAAATCAAAAGGGTCACCAACAAGTGCCCAACATTTGCCACACAGTTCGAACCAGAAGATATACCAGAAGCGGCACGAAAAGGGGCCATATTCCAACCAACTTGGAGGCAGAAGTTACTCGAAACTTACCCAGAAATGCTTCGAACATGGGATCACGCCCCCATGCATTTGAAGTACAATCCGTGTTTTGGGCCAGTGCAAAGACGCAGATCATGGAAAGCTTTTGCCATCAAGGTTCAGAATAACGCAAACTGTAAAGAATGGCTCAATTACCCCGCCATCGCCCCCCCAACCGGTACTCCCACAGTGTCATATATGATTGCAACCATCAGACATTGGATACCACGTCTCCACCCCATGCCAGATGTCGCTGCCCAGATGATGCTCAAGATCTTCGATATGATGCAGGTCGTACTCAAAACTTTTCGCAATGTATGCCGTATTCAACCTCCTATTCCCGGGTTCATTAATGGTAACTACGACCTGCTATATGATATGAGCACAACCCCGAGCATACGAGTGGCTTACGCATGGCATGCATGCATAAGATATCTCCCTGCCTGCTACAAGCAAACATTCGACGATATGTTCACCACGGGGTTTTGGGAGGCACATTCAGAGGTATTCACGCCACGGCCTACGCATTTACTCCATCTCTTCGCATGCGAGCAAACAATGCATTCCGAGCTTTACACGATGCCACAACCTTACATGCCTGGTATAGTTGATTGGGAGGCTTTGCAACGAGACCTGGTCAGAGGTTTAAGAATCAAAGAACAAGAATTAGCAACCGACCTCCTGCAGAAATACATTGATCAAACTGTGGAAAAGAGGTCTGTCAGAGGCGACAGACCCTAGGGGGGGGAGAGTGTTGACAGTACACGGGAAGAAGCAAGTACGGACACACATGCAGATCTAGCACTGAGGCAACCCTTCATTTTTTTTTAAAACCCTCACATCATTTTAAAGTGATTCTCATCACTACAAACCCTTGTAAATATCATTTCACCTTTTTGTAGCTCCATTTTGTACAAGCCGAGGAGTCCTCGAGCTTGGGGAGCCTTAGAAGTAGTTGCCTATCAATTTTCATAATTTTTAGATCTCGTTTGGGCCCTCAAATAAGCCCTGGAACCTAATTTTTAACTAGGCCGGACACTAGGTCTGGACAGGGCCAAAGCTAGTCAAAAACTATAAATAGAGCTAGAGAGCTCATTTTTGGGGTTAGCTTCTTGTAGTTTGAGCTTGTATGAGAACTTCCTTGCAATAGAAGTGATTCCATTGTCTACTCTCTTTGTTCTTACTGTGTGTGCGCGTGTGTGTGTATGTGTGTGCATGCTTGTGTGCTTCTCACTCACGCACTTGTGCTTCCACTTGCTCGTGGTCTTCATACCATCCTCACGTCTCCCCGGATTGACATTAAAGGAGGTGCTACTCATCGCTGAGCTACAATGCTGTTAGCACAAGTGTGTACATTATGAATAGAGTACCTACTGCTGGAGTTCATCATTTGACACCATATGAGGTATGGCATGGAAGGGAACCAAGTGTAAGTCATTTGAAAGTATTTGGTTGTGTATGTTATGTACATGTACCTAGTGAAGTGAGATCAAAACTTGATGTGAAATCATAAAAGTGTATATTTATTGGTTATGCAGATACTCAAAGAGGATATAGATGCTATAATCCTCATACCAATAAGGTGGTTGTTTCAAGAGATGTAAATTTTGATGAATCACTTTCATGGTATGTAGATAAGAAAAGTTTGCAGATCATAAATGGAGATGAAGAAGATACAGGTGAAGGGGATGAGTGCTTACCTCAGCCCACAAGAAGTTTAAGTGATGAGAAAAGTGGTTTGGATGAAGAAAGAGAGCTATCTTTCAATGGAAGATTAAGGCAAGAGTCACCTCCAAGTGTTAAAAGTAAAGGTAAACTCAAACTTGTTGAATTTAATGATGAAGGAGAGGAAATTAGTGATGTATGTGAGTATGGAGAATTATCAAAGGTTCCTAATAAGAAAGGAAGAGCATCTACATTGGAGGTAAGAAGAACTTCAAGAGTGAGTAAGCAACCTCAAAGGTATACTTATGAATCTTTCATGAATACCCACATGTTATGATGAGGCAAAAGGAGATGAAAAGTGGGAGAAAGCAATGAGAGAAGAAATGGACGCACTACAAGATAACAAGACTTGGAATTTAGTTCCAAAGACACCAAAACAAAAGGTAATTGGTTGCAAGTGGGTTTTTAAGATTAAAAGAAATAGTGATGGTAGTGTGTCAGGATATAAGGCTAGACTTGTAGCAAAAGGATATAATCAAACTCAAGGATTGGACTATGAGGAAACATTTAGTCCAGTAGCAAATATGGCAACGGTGAGAACTTTTTTGGCTTTAGCCGCAAGTGAAAGGTGGAATATATATCAACTTGATATAAAGAATGCCTTTCTTAATGGTGAGTTAAATGAAGAAGTGTATATGTCACAACCAGATGGTCATGTGGATGCAAAATGTCCTAATCATGTATGCAGTTTAAAGAAGGCATTGTATGGTCTTAAGGAGGCACCAAGGGCATGGAATGCAAGGTTGGTAAAGTATCTTATGTTGCAAGGATACACAGCGAGTCACGTTGATCCTTCACTTTATGTAAAACATGTAGATGATATGTGTGTCTATGTATGCATTTATGTGGATGACTTGTTGATTACAGGGAATGATGCAAAAGCAATTGAAGAGATAAAAGGTAATTTGGGAAAGGAATTTAAAATTTCAGATCTTGGTTTGCTTAGATACTTTCTTGGGATTGAAATTGTGTATGGCGATGAAGGTATGTGGTTGATACAGAGAAAGTATATATGTGAGATGTTGAAAACGTTTGGTATGCACGAATGTAAATTTGTTTCTACTCCAATGGAATGTAATGTAAAGTTGAGTGCAAAGGAAGGTGGTGAGTTGCATGATATGAATGCATATAGATCCATGGTAGGATCTTTGATTTATGCAACAAAAACTAGACCTGATATATGCTATGCAGTGGGAGTATTGTCATAGTTTATGCATGAACCTAGAGTACCTCATATGCATGCAGCGAAAAGAGTGCTTAGGTATTTGAAAGGTACCATGAACGAAGGATTATTTTATAGTCATGATGCTGATCTAACCCTTAAAGTCTTTAGTGATGCAGATTGGGCTGGAAGCAAAGATGACAGAAGATCCACAAGTGGATATGTCGTAATAGCAGGAAACAAGACATTAACATGGAGTTCAAAGAAACAGCCTACAATTGCTTTATCTTCTACAGAGGCTGAGTATAGAGGTTTAGCATTGGCTACTACTGAGGTTATGTGGTTTAAAAAGTTGTTTCATGACTTGAATGTGCAGGTTGATGTACCACTGATCTATGGGGATAACTTGAGCAGCATTCATATGACCTCAAATCCTATTTTTCATGCTAGAACAAAGCATATAGAGGTTCACTATCATTATGTTCGAGAGAAGGCCATAAACAAAGAAGTAAAAGTTTCTTTTGTGGGAACAAAGGATCAAGTTGCAGATATCTTCACCAAATCCTTGGATGGACCAAAGCTTCAAAGATTCAACTATATTCTTGGCATGAAGGAAATACCCTTTGAAACTTGAGGGCGAGAATGTTGCGAACATTTGTTTTATGTAGGGTACAAGTTTCAAATTATGTAAATACCTTTGGGAAGTCTTCAAATACTTCAAGAAGGCTCATATTATTCATAAAATATATCCAAAATACCACGTGATTTCTAGAACATGGCGAGTCAAATTAGTGAGTCACAAGGGAGCTGCAGTGGTGTCCTATTGGAAGGTCGATGTGGCTAGTTCTCAAAGTCCATCAATACTTTGCTTATTTGAGCATTTGAGTCATATAATACCTCCAACCAAGTGTCTACCACAAGTTTATATGTATTAGGAAGGTTTTAGATTAGTTTCCCATGCTATAAAAAGAGGAGAAAAGTCGTGATCTTGTGGGAAGTCCAAGAGAGGCATATGTGTATCTCTATGTTGTTGTAGTTCTTTATGCAGAGATTGCAGAGCTTGTATCTCCCTCATTATATATCCAAATTACATGTTTGATAGCTCATTTGAAAACTCTTTCTGTCTACTTTCTTCCTGTAAATTTTCATAATCATTGAATTTGTAAGCTCAGAGTAGTACTCTCTGCAAGTAGTGTGTGTTCTCTGGTTTCACCCCTACTGAAGGTCTCCATTAAACCTCAAACTTGCAGAGGTCATATCTCCTTGTGTATTTATCCAAATTGAGTGTTCTTTGGCTCATTGGCAAGCTCTTTGTCTCTAGTATAGGAGGCTAAAATAGTTTTAGAAAATTCTAATCTAATAGAGAATAGTAAGCTCTGCAAGCATGACTATTTTTCTATGATGACGTTTGTGAGAAGGTCATCTTGTTTCTAGGGGGTTCCACCTACTTCCTGCTATATTTTGGAGGTCAATAAACTCCAACATTGGTATCAGAGCTTGGAATTGAAGCTTGGAGAAGGTTTTTATACTTTGATGAAGAATTTGAAGCTATTGGAGTAGTGGTTCATCATCGACACTACACAAAGGTAGAAGTAGATAGCAAGGAAGCATATCAAGCAACATCCAAGCAAAGAAAGGTGCATAAACTTTATTACAAAGGTAAATCTCATACTTCTTCTGATCACACATATCCAAAAGTAGGGTTAAAGGAGGAAGTTTGGTATTTACACAATGGTTGATCAACATGCACAAATAGAGAAGCTTGATAAGAACAACTATCAAGCATGGCGATTTAGAATCACAGCATACTTGCAAGGTAGAGGCTTGTATGGTTTGATTGATGGAATGGATATCAAACCTATATTACCAGAGGATCCAAATCAGCAGCAATTGAGGGAGTTTAGACTTTGGAATGAAAGAGACAAAAGGGTTATATTCATTTTATCACAAAATATTCAAGATTCAATGGTAGGACACATACAAGATCTAGACACAAGTAGAGATGTTTGGCTTGCATTGGAAAGGTTGTATGCTACAGGTACAAGAGCAAGGAAGATTCAACTCAAAAATGGGTTGAATAACATAAAGAAAGATACAAGGACATCGGTCAATGATTACATGTTGAAGGTTAAAGAGATTGCAGATCAACTAGGATCAATTCAAGCTCATGTGGAGGACGACGACTTGGTTGCACATACTCTCAACGGCCTCAAGGATGATGAGAGATGGAAACCATTCATTACTTCAGTTTATGTTAGAGGAGAATTACCAAACTTTGATCAGTTTGTTGCTCTCATGGTCACGGAGGAGATGAATCTAAATGGTTCTACTTCAAATAAAAAAGGATCTCGAGCACAAGCTCTTTATGCAGGATCATCAAGAGGTGGAAACAGAGGTAGAAGAGGTTCAAATAGAGGTCGAGGAAGAAGGAGCGATGATCAAGGGACTTCAAGTGGCTTCTTCAACACAAGAGGAAGAGGAAGATCAAGCGCTAGAGATATGAGAGGCTACTACAACTATAATCAAAGACAAAGGAGTGAAGATAACAACAATTGCTATGTATGTGGAAGGTATGGACACTATGCCAAAGATTGTTATCAAAATGAAAATAATCAAGGTGGTAATCGAAGAGGAGGCTATTCAAGAAGAGGTAAACAACAAGGAAATTATGCAGTTGAAGGTAAAAGTGATGATTATGATTCTCTTCTTATGATGAATGTAGAAACTAAGATGAATTGCAATAGTGATGTATGGTATGTAGATAGTGGTTGTTCTAACCATATGTCACATGATGCTTCATGGTTTTCTAATATGCATAATCCTTCGTGTAAAGGTCATGTTGAAACAGGAGATGATACAACACATAAGATTATGCAGGTTGGAGATGTTGTTATGCAGGATAAGAGCAAGACAAATTGCTTGAAGGATGTACTTTATGTGCCAACAATCACTAAGAATTTGATGTCAGTTGGTCAAATGGTAGAAAAAGGTTTGCAAATAAGATTGAATCATGTAGGTTGCTTCATTGAGGATCCAAAGCAAAGGAGGCTAATTGCTAGAGGTCAAAAACAAGGTAGATTGTTTACATTCAAGGTAAACCCAAATCATACAAACTATTTCTCTTATGGTATGCATCGAATAGCAGAGCTTGATCTATGGCACAAAAGGATTGGACACATGAATGTACACAGGTTAAAGGAGCTATCAAAGAAGAGGATTGTTGAAGGATTACCTGATCTTACTAAGCAACATATGGTGCATCTTTGTGAAGCATGTCAAATGGGTAAGCAGACTAGACAACCTTTCAAGCATTCAAGCTATGTAAGCAGTGGATTGCTAGATCTTATACACACGGACGTATGGGGTCCTACTAAAGAGGCATCCTTGGCTGGTAATAAGTACTATGTATCATTCATTGATGATCATAGTAGAATGATATTTGTGTATTTCATTAAACATAAGAGTGAAGTCTTTGATTGTTTCAAAAATTTTAAATCATTTGTCGAGAATCAAACAGGAAGATATGTTGTGAGGAAAGGCAGGACTCATTTGAGAGCAGACCATCTCTCTAGGCTCACATCTGGAGAGGCCCCACAAGGAGTATCAGATGACTTACCTGATGCTTACTTGTTTAATTTGGAAGTGGTGCCACAGTGGGCTAAGCCATTAGTGCCAGTATTGACATACGGGCCTAACCACAAAAAATCTGAATATATAAATAAATATATATAAAAAATAGGTTAATTATATAGATAAATAAATATAAAAAGAAGTCGTGTTTTAAATAATTTAATTAAATATATATAATTAAATATATAGAAATAGGATTAATTAAGAAAAAATCTGAATATATAAATAAATAAATAAATAAAATAGGATAATTATATAGATTAAGGTTTAAGGATTAGGGTTTTAGGTTTTCTTAGGTGTTTAAGTATTTAGGTTTTAGTACTTGAGGTTTAAGTCTTTAGGAGTATGAGTTTTAGGTTTAATAAAAAAAACAAATGTTCTAAAATATCCATATTGTATCAGATGGCTAGTTTGGATCCGGAGGAGAGAATGGCATGTCCTTGCACTTAGTGCAAGTATCAAATTTATCGAAAATGATTGATTTGTATTGCACATGTTAGAGAGTATGGATCCTTTGATAAAAATCGACTAGAAAACCTACGCTACCATTCGCATGGTCCCCCAAGTGAGCAGATGGACCCAAACGACATTGCACCGGTAACCTCTCGTGGAAAAAAGAGAACAAAAAAGGACTTAGACATACAAGCAAGTACTAATAGCATTACATGGAATGAACATATGGAAGAGATGCTCGAAGCATTTTATGAGATGGGCGAAGATCATGATGGTGGAGAAGATATCGAGAGTTTCATGGACACAACAGAATTTCCACGATCAGAAGTCAATGAAGAATATGAAAACATGTGAAGACTAGCTTGTTTACCACTTTACAATGGAGCAAAGATATCTGTACTACGTGTGTCACTAGCGATGCTCAATCTGCAATCCATTTATGGATAGTCAGATAGTAGTGTCACTAAATTGTTCAGGTAAGTGGATTTGAAATAAACTTTCATTGTTGTATCAAAATAACTTTATTTACTAATATCGTTTTAATTTCTTATTGCATGCTTCTTAAAGATCAATTTTTGCCAGAGGGCAATGACATGCCTCCAACATGTGGAGATGCAAAAAAACTTTTACAGTCCATTGGAATGGATTATACTAAGATGCATGCTTGTACAAATGATTGCATCCTCTTTCGGAATGAGTATGAGCATCTCCACGTATGTCCAAAGTGTGGATCAAATAGATTTAGAGAAGACCTTGTAGGCAAAGCAATCCCTGCAAAGGTTCTTCGCCACTTTCCTATCATTCCACGAATTAAGAACATGTTTAGATGCAAATCTATAGCTGAGTTAATGTCATGGCATACAAAGAGCAGGTCTACAGATGGTGTAATGCGAGTGCGTGCTGACTCTAATGCTTGGAAGCACATAGATAGTAAGTGGCCAGAGTTTGCTAGTGAGCCTCGGTCCATACATCTAGGCCTAGCTATGGATGGAGTGAATCCATTTGGTTTATGCAGTTCTTCATGGAGCACGTGGCCTATATGTTTTGTCAATTATAACATCCCACCATGGCTGGCCACAAAGAAAGGTCATTTATTATTAGCTCTTATTGTACCAGGTAAGTATAAGGTAAAAAACATGGATGTATATCTTGCACCACTTGTGGAAGAACTGCGCATTTTATGGGATGGGATTACTGTGTGTGACATGTCTCAACCTATAAGAAGATGAGACGTGTGAGTGAAAGGCATACTTATGTGGACGATGCATGATTGGCCTGGTTATGGTGAATGTTCAGGTTTATCAATTTTGGGTTACCATGCTTGTCTCTTATGCAGACCACGACTCGAAGCACGCTATTCCAAAGCACTACGTAAAATTGTCTATGAAGGACACCATAGATATTTGCCTGATGGACATGTTTTACGTGAAGGATAAATTGGTTGACAAGCGTACCGCCAAATGAAAGCTATCGATTGGAAACAACTGTGGGATTCAAAAAATCCAGTTGCTGGCATGAAACGGTTGTCCATTTTTCATGAACTCCCTTATTGGAGTGAATTATTGATCAATCATTTGGTAGACCTGATACATATTTTTAAGAATATGGGAGAGATTCTTTGGGGGACTTTGATCGAAAAGAAAGAAAGCAAAGCACAAAGGGAGGACTTAGAAGAGCGAGGTTGTATGCGAGAGTTGTGGGCAATTACTAAGCCCAACGGAATAGTATCGTTACCAAGAGCTCCTTGGGTGCTTTGCAGGATGGAAGAGCAACAAGTGAAGAAAACAATTTCAGAGTTTCGGACACCTACTAGATGCATGAGGTATCTAAAGACTGCTTTCACATGAAACAAGGATCTTGGAGGGCTCAAGTCTCATGATTGGCACAAGTTTTTACAGTTTTTGCTCCATGTAGCCCTAAAAGATTGTCTTTCGAACGATGTACGAAGAACCATTTATAAAATTAGTTCTTTAGTACGGTGGATCTCTTCTAAAGAGATAAATAAAGATAGCATAGAGAGTGCGAAACTCAATGCTATCGAAGTTGTTTGTATGGTAGGGAAATACTTTCCCACAAGTATTCTCACTATTCAACTTCATTTACTAGTTCATGTGGTAGATGAAGTTGCAATAGCAGGAACTGTCCATAGTCGATGGATGTTCTTCTTAGAGCGCTTTCTAAAGACATTAAAAGGGTTTGTTTGACAGAGAGCACGT
Source organism: Ceratopteris richardii (assembly GCA_020310875.1). Taxonomy (NCBI): domain Eukaryota; kingdom Viridiplantae; phylum Streptophyta; class Polypodiopsida; order Polypodiales; family Pteridaceae; genus Ceratopteris; species Ceratopteris richardii. The sequence continues at coordinate 116,728,728 of CM035419.1, read as the reverse complement.
TTAGAGGGTAGCATGGTAGAGGGATGGCTTGTACAAGAGTCTCTTGTATTCATAACTAAGTTTCTACGTATGTCGGATCCCAAAATGCCTCGCTCATGGAGCGATGATGAAGATGTTCGTCTCGTAGGCGATGAACCACAAGGTAAAGGATTGCAAAGAAAAATGGATGCAGCTTTCAGAGAGAAGGCAATGAAGTTTTGCATAGTTAACTCTGAGCCTATGCAGAAGTGGTTAGAAAAGTATGAACTTGTCGAGGAAACCAACGCAAAGGAAAGAGCTCAATTTCGAAGGAATCGTTCCACTTGATTTTTGCCTCTTCCAATTAGTCTTTGACCCCTTCCACCTTTTCTAACAAGCAGATGGCTAGATACAGCGGTTTCACAAGCAAAGGCAGCGGGTGAAATCTCTGAAGAAGAAGAAGAACTCGCAAAGGGATGTGATTGGGAGTATACTAAATACGGTGCACTATGGTCTCATGGATGACACTTTTGGATCTGTTGAGCCCTGGCAAGGTCGAAACCGATCAAAGTTAAAATCAAGGGTCAAAGTGCACAGGTAGTGCACCCCCAATTGGCATAAAATGAAGACTTTTGATTGTTCAAAGATTGCAGAAGTATTTGTTGAATTCCCTTAAGGACAAAGGGTGTTTTTAAGGTAATATGGAGGGTCCAGGTGAACTCCTCTTGGGTACAACAGTGACGAATTAAAAAGGGAAAAAGTAAAGGTACGTGAAGCGGCGGGTATGCACATGTGGGAATAAGGCCACCCAATCAAAACTTTTCTTTGGTCTAAAGTCACTACAGAATAAAGGAGCAGTTCGTTGGCCGCCACCTAAAAAGCGAATCTTGGGACATCAAAGGAAGCCCAAGAGCCCATGGCAATTAGAGGTCACAGGACCAGCGCATTCAAAAGAGGACAAAGGCTATTCTTGGACACACATTGAGAGTAAGGAGCAAGAGAGAGCTTCAGAGGAAGCAAGAAAGGAAAGGAAGAGCCACCAGTGTGCGACGACACTGAAGAGTGCAAGAGGTGTCAAGAGGAAGGTGTGCAGAGAAGGCGGGGTTGGATTCCAAGAGTCCCAAGGTCTATTGTGTGTGCGCGGCCGAGATACCAATTCCTTAGCTTGGTGGAAGCTTAGTGCAAGGTGTGCACAAGGGAAGCGTGAAGCAAGTGAAGGATTGGTGCAGGAGAGGCCGCTGCCAGAGGACTTGAGATAATTGGTCTTCTGTAATTGACATTCTCTGAAGTTGTATTTAGTCATTGATTGGACTGTATTCAGTCATTGTAATTGTTGCAATATAATCAATATTCAAGGTTTCCAGGAGTACTCCTTTGCAGAAGTTCTCACTGTTATTCCATTTTCATCATCTCCTTTTTCTCCTACAAACCCTCAAACTCCTTCTTGTCCACGAATCCCCAACAAATTTGGCACGCCCGGTGGGACTTCCAAGGAGATTTGAGCATAGGAGAATATATACTGCCATTGGAGAGCAATATTTCAGGTACATACTTTTATCAAGTGTCTCATTTTAAGTGGACTATGAACAGCTCATGACCGCGACCCGGTCACAAACCTTGAGGATCAAGTGCAAGCAGACAAGAAGAAAGACGAACAGAAGATCATCGAGTCCACTTTCATCGACTTCATCGGTAGGAAGCATGGCAGGACAGGTGGACCTAGAAACCTTACTCTCCAGATTAAACATAAAATTCCCCTCTTTCAGAGGTTTAGCCCATGAGGATCCAGATGAGCACATTCGAAGATTTCTTGCACTATGCAAGACTAGAGGTCTAATGGGTAGGGAAGATGCTTTCTTGATACTCTTCCCTGCCACATTGGAAGGTCTGGCAGACAAGTGGTTTAGCCAGTTTGCTGAAAATCACTTTACCTCTTGGGATTTGATGAAAGAGGCTTTCAAAAATCAGTTTCAGCATGGCAACACGGCGGAGATCATTATAGAAGAGTTGGAAAACTTGAAATTGGGTCCAGGAGAAAAGTTCCCAGAGTTTGTGACCAGGGCCAAAGCACTAATGGCTAAACTACCGGATCCACCACACAACTTCTTTGTCAAGAAGTGGTTAGCCAAACCCCTACCTGTGGTCACCCAATGCAAAATAAAAGAGTTAGTGCTACCTACGGCCTCTGTTGAGGAGTTCATCAATACGGCCACACGCTTGGAACAGATAAGGCACCAGTATGGTGCAACTTCTTCCCAACCATCATATGGTACAGAACTGGAGGACCCAGTGATCCAGTTAAGAAGGGAACTGGAGGGCTTGAAAAGGAATAAGCCCTACACAGAGGAGGAGATTACTGTAGCTCAGCTGAGAAAAGAGATTGAAGCCCTCAAGCTCCAAAAGGAAGAGGAAGCCCAAGCGGAAGAAATAGCTCAGCTGAGACAGGAGTTGCAAGAACTCAAAGGAGGCGGCATTAAGAACGGACTCTGGTGCTCCATGTGCAGCAAGCAAGGGCACATAGTAAGTGAATGTCCTCTGCTAAATGTGACTTGTCAATTATGCAGGAAGATTGGGCATGAGGCCCATGAATGCCAAGTAAGGGGAATGCCGACGACATACTGGACATAAGGAGGACTCTTGCCACCAGCAAATGTAATGGCAGTAGCAGCAAACCAAGGTAACAACTATAATCCTAGACCGAGAACTAACTTTGCAAATGGGCCTAGAAGGCCAATTATTTGCTTCAGATGTGGAGAATGCGGGCACTACCAATCTAGGTGCACTCTCCCAGAAAATGCACCTCCTTGCAGGAACTGTCCAGAGGCCAGGGATCACTATACAAACTGTTGTCCTAAGAATCAAGCCTCTACTTCCGGACCCCATCTCCAAATGATCTCTGTATTCAAGGAGGAAACATTACCTCAGGTGAATGAACCCTCACCATCTACCAGAGTGGTACAATTAGAAGAACTCGAATCTTTTGCAGTACAGACAAGAAGCAAGGGAACGGCAAAAGTGGTAGAAAAGCTTAGTGGCCAAGACTGCTATTTTACATAAAGGGATAATTAGGGGGGAAGCACCCCTTACGGATTATAAAAGTCCTCGGCTTACAATATCAATCAAGGGTCATGAATTTCAAGGTGTTATTGTAGATGGTGGTTCTGGCATTAACTTGATGCCTGAACATACCATGAAAAGGATTGGACTCCACCCTTCAAGACCTGCAAATTTCACGGTTACTTTAGCAGATCAGAGCAAAGTAAGGCCCTTGGGGGTAATCCCAAAAGTTCCACTTGAAGTGCAAGGTAATCTATTCATTCTGGATTTTGTGGTTTTAAGATTGCCCCAGGTTGAAGAAGGATTTCCTCTCTTAATTGGAAGACCTTGGCTGAGGCATGCCAGTGTCATTCATGATTGGGGTAAGGACACTATGTGGGTACAAAAGAAAGGGCAGGAGCTGACACAAATTCATTTAGAAGAAGGCCCAGACAATCAATGAAACACTAGTATGATGCAAACAGTGAGCATTTGCCTGGAAACAGAAGCGGAGGATCAACCCCAAATAGATTTTGAGGAAGAAGAGGATATTCTGAGTTGGCTCCAAGCAGGCAACTCTTCCTCTTGTTTTGGAATTTTTCTTGATAATCCTGGCACGACTGAAGGTTATGATGAAGACAAGGAAAAGGTCCAGGTTGATGGATTGGGAGAGCCCATCACTGACCACAGAAGAGGCAGGAAAATACCCCTCAAATACAAATTGGAGGAGGATGTGTCAACCACAGATAACGAAGTTTCTAAAGCTCAAAACAAGGTAAAAAATTCTGAGGTTGAATGTTCTTTCCCAATTCAAGAAATCCCTGCAGGATGGATGCAGGACAAGGAGGAACACATCGAAGTCCAAAATACACCTGCTTATGAAGCAATGTACGAAAGGCTAGTAGAAGAAGACAAGGAAGCAGATGCACACGGAGATAATATGGTAACAAGAAATCCGGTCCAAGAAATACACTTAGGCACTCAAAACAATAATCAACCAGCTCTGGTGGCCACTTGGTTGTGGAGCCACCCAGAGCTCCTAGAAAAGGTAAAATCATTCTTGACCCAGTATGCAAATGTTTTTGCCTGGCATTATAAAGACTTAGAAGGAGTGTCTGCATCTTATGGAGAGCATAGAATCCCTCTGGTGGATGGAGCCAGACCCATCAGAGGAAGGAGTTATAGACTTAATCCAAAGTATGCCGAAGCCGTCTATGTGGAAATCCAAAAGATGGAGGATGCAGGAATCATCATTCCTGTGGAACACTCAGAGTGGCTCTCACCTATGGTTATAGTACCGAAGAAGAATACTAATAAAATCAGAATTTGTGTTGACTTTAGAGCTCTCAACAAGGTGACCATTCCAGATGGGTTCCCTATGCCTTTTGCAGAACAGGTCATTGAAGAAGTGGCTGGGCATGCATTATATAGTTTTACGGATGGATTCAGTGGCTATAATCAAATATCAATACATCCAGAGGATCGTGAAAAGACTGCTTTTATCACACCTTGGGGAACATATGTGTATGTAAAAATGCCATTTGGGCTCAGAAATGCTCCAGCCACCTTTAACAGAACGGTCAATCTCATTTTTGGCCCCCTATTGCTGGAATCATTTAGAATCTTCATGGATGACTTCTCTTCGTTTTCAAGATCTCACAAGGAAACTCATCTAGAATGTTTGGACCAGCACTTGAAGCAGCTGCAGAATATTTTCCAAAGATGCAGAGAAACTAAGTTAAAGCTCAATCCAAATAAATGTCATTTCCTTGTGACAGAAGGAACCCTTTTAGGACATGTGGTGTCGGCTAAAGGTATGGCCCCAGATCCTGACAAAATTCTTTCCATATTAAAGTTACCTAAACCTAAATCTCCTAAAGAGATCCAGAGTTTCTTGGGGCATACCGGTTATCATAGAAGGTTTATAAAAATGTATGCAGAAATAGCTAGACCTCTGACTAGACTTACAGGTAAGGAAGTACCTTTTAAATGGGAAGAAGAGGAGGAAAAAGCATATCAGACATTACGGTCAAGGTTGGTATGTGCTCCTATCTTGGTCACACCGGAGTGGTCAAAAATCTTTCATATACATGTCGATGCCAGTGCATATGCAGTGGGGGCAGTTTTGACCCAACCCAGTGAAGAATTTAAAATGGACAGGCCAATTCAATTTGCCAGTAGAATCTTGACCAAGGCTAAAAGGAATTACAGTACTACTGAAAGGGAAGCACTAGCAATGGTCTTTGCTGTCCAAAAATTCCGTCACTACTTACTGGGGGTAAAATTTATTATTATATCAGATCACCAACCACTAAAATACCTACTCAACAAACCCCAGGCCACCGGTAGAATATGGAGGTGGCTATTGTTGTTCCAAGAGTTTGATTTTTCTGTAGTCCATAAACCAGGAAAAGACAACGTTATGGCGGATCACTTATCCAGAATAAATATGATGAATCAATCTGGTGGAATCAATGATGACTTTCCAGATGCTCATCTGTTTGCTGTAAAAGCTCAAGGTTGGTATTACGACATTAAAAATTTCATTAAAACTGGATTGTATCCAGAAAAGGCTAGTGCTGTACAAAAGAAGAGCCTGCTAATCAAGAGTAGACCATATACCTTCATCGAAGATAAATTGTACAGACAGGGCAAAGATGACCGGTTCAGGAAGTGTTTGGAAGAAGAAGAAGTGAGGGAAGTCCTTCACTCTGCACATGCAGGTACAGGTGGTGGGCACCTCCCAGGACATATTATGAGTCAGAGGATACTGGATGCGGGTCTATGGTGGCCTACACTATTTAGGGATGCAAATGAATGGGGAAAAGCATGTGACATTTGCCAGAGGTGTGGACCTAAGCCAACAAAGCAGAGACATAACCCCTTGGTTATTTCCACCTCCTGGCAACCATTTGAGAAGTGGGGGTTAGATTTTGTAGGGCCAATCTACCCTCCCGCGTTTCCAAAAAGAGAAAAATATCTCCTGATAGCTACTGATTATGCCACAAAGTGGGCTGAAGCTATTGCCTCCTCCGATTGCACTGCCCAAACTGTTGCTGATTTCATTTATAGTAACATCATTTGCAGGTTTGGTTGTCCACTTTAAATTTGTACTGATCAAGGTACCCATTTTGTCAATAAAGTCCTGCAAGAAATCTTCAACAGGTATAGAATTCTTCATAGGACCTCTTGTGCTTACTATCCACGAGCAAATGGACAGGCTGAGTCCACAAATAAGGTTTTAATTGCAATGTTAAGAAAGGAGTGTATGTTGCAACCCACTTCATGGGGCATTGCGTACCTAGGTACACTTTGGGCATACAGGTTAGCCTACAAAGAGGCCACTGGATATTCCCCATTCCAATTGGTCTATGGCATATTACCTATCGAGCCCTTTGAATTTTTACATGGATCGCCTATGATAGCATTCATGCAGGGAAAGAAGGATTGTGATGTCTCTCAGAGGCTAGGAGCACTACATAAAGTGGAGGAGATTCGTCTACTAGCAACCAAACAATTGATAGAGACTCAGATGAAACGAAAGGAGGCACATGATCGACATCTATGGAAAAACAACATTGAAGCAGGCATGTTAGTTCTTCTCCATAAACCTAACCCTCATACGACTGCAAAAGGAAAATGGATCCCTCATTGGGAAGGACCTTTTCGAGTTCTGAAGATGTTGCAATGGGGTGCTGTGCAATTGGAAACACTGGATGGCGACACCCTACCCTTGGTTAACATTTCCAGACTCAAGGTTTATCATAAAATGTCATAACCATTGCATTTTCAATTATTTTGTTTCCTAATTATTTTGGATTGTTTTAATAAGTAGTATTAATCAACATTTTTTCGGCGCAAGTTTTCTTTCTTGGTTGTTATTTCATCAATAAAATCAATAAATTTTCATAGTTCATAAATTAGGCGCCAATTTTTTGATGGCCCTTACTACTGCACCATAACTTTCAATCCTTCCCTTTCTTTTGTTAATCTTTTGGGTGGATGAGAGTAGAACTTGTATCTCCTCTCTTTTGAGCTCTCTTTTGGGTTGAACCATCCATTCCTGTGAGGTAATCTTTCATTCCTACTTGCTATATAAGATGTTTTCTCCTTCATTCTTGAGCCCCTCAGTATCAGTACAATTATCATCCTTTCTGAGCCCGCTGCGCCTCCACACAGTACTCCTCCTTCAACCCCATCGATTGCCATCAGCCCCGCAGGCACTCCCCACCTCCGCTAGGACCCGCCCTCAACCACCCCTCTCCCCCTCCGCCCTCCCTCCATCCTCACCTACGCATCCAATTCATCTCCGCCACCCTCCTCCATAACCCTCCCGCCTAGACCCCGCCATCCTTCCAGCCTCCTCACCCGCTGTCCCCCGCACCCCGCCCAGTCCTCACCCCGCCCTATTTTCCTCTCGCCACCCCCCGCACTATTCCCCGCCGTCCTAACCCCGCCCTCCTCCGCCATAAGCCCCCCGCCTCCTCAGCTTAGCCTCCCGCCCCCTCCGCCATAACCCCCGCCCTCCTCCCTACCCGCAGCTCCGCCCCCGCTCCTCCTCTCCTCCAGCATCCGCAGCCCACCCAATTTTCCCCCGCCACCCCTCGCACTATTCCCCGCCGTCCTAACCCCGCCCCCCTCCACCATAAGCCCCCCCGCCTCCTCTGCTTAGCCTCACGCCCCCTCCGCCACAACCCCCGCCCTCCTCCCTGCCGTAGCTCCGCCCCGCTCCTCCTCTCCTCTCGCATTTGCAGCCCACCCCAGTTTCCCCCGCCACCCCCCGCGCTATTCCCCGCTACCCCCCGCACACCCACACCCCCGCCTTATCAGATTCCTCTCCTCCACCCACGCCTACCTCCCTCCTCCGCCCTCTTCCGCTCCGCAATCCCCTCCGACCCCCCCAAGCACCCCACCCCTCCCCGCCATCCAACCAGCCGCCCCCCGCCCGCAGCCCTCCTTCGACCTCCTCCGCCCCCCGCCCGCAGCCCTCCTTCGCCCTCCTCCGCCCCACCGCCATGCCCCGTTCCAGGAATCCGTTGTGGAAACAGCCACCTCCGCACCCACCTCCGCGCCCCCGCAATTCCCCCGCCCTCCACTCCCCCTCCCTCTTCCACCATCGTCCCCATCCGCCACCCCCCCTCATCCGCCCTCACACGCCCTCACCCACCCCCCTCCAACCACCAGCCCTCCGTCCTCAACCGCCTCAACCCACCTCCAAACCCCGCAGGCCCCTCTGACCTCAGCCAACGCCGTCTCCTCGCCTCCCTCCTCCGCCGCTGAAGTCCGCCTCCGCCTCCGCCATACTCCATCACCCCCCCTCCGCCCCGGCCAGCATCTCCGCCATCCCCAAGCTCCACCCCGCCATCCACAAGCTCCGCCATCCACAAGCTTCCGCCAGTCCGCCACCATCTCCGCCATCCATTTGGCCTCCGCCCGCGGCTCAATCCAACGGCTCCGCCAGACTCCCTACGCCTCCGCCGCCGCCTCTGCTGCCCGACTCACTCCGCCCGCCGTAGCCCCAATTTCCGCCCCTCCTCCTATTCCTCCGCCAGTGCCCCGCCTAACTCCAACACCCTTCCGCCACCACTTCCGCCACCCACACCCCGTCTCCACTCGCTCTGCCTCCACCCCGTCTCCACTTACTCCGCCTCCGCAGAAGCCTCCGCCACCCGCCATCCGCCCTCCGCCGGTGGCCCACCGCTCCGCCTCCATCGCTCCATGGTCCACGCCTAACCCAACTCAAGCAAGCACAACTCCGCCCCAATGCCCGCAGTCCCGCCGCCAAGGCCAGTCCCAACAACTCAAGCGAGCACCACTCCGCCCTCCGCCAGCCACAATCTCCGCCTCCACCTCCGCCCTCCGCCGTCCGCCATCCGCCTCCGCCATCTGCCCGCCTCTGTCCTCCGCCCGCCCTCCTCAGACTCCGCCCTTCCGCCCATCCTCCTCCGCCCCGCATCCCTCCCGCCCTTCGCCCTAACCGCCCACAACTCCCAACACCTACCCTCCTCCGACACCCCAAGCAACCATCATCATCCGCCATCAAGGCTAACCACCCTCCTCCACGCCCCCATACAACCGCCGTCCTCCGCCTCCGACTACGCCCACATCCCCAAGTCCGCCTACCGCCCAATTCTCCGCCCCTCCAACCTCGCAGGCAAACCTACCCCTCCTACGTCTGCCACCCCTCCTACCACCCCGGCCTCCCAACTCCACCTCCCGCGGCCAACTCCTCCTCCACACTCCAACACAACCAGGGACATCATCCTCCACCCACCATCTTCTCCATCTCATCCAACCATCCGCCAAATCTAATTCCCTTAACTCCCAGAACTCACATTCCCATCTCTTAAACGGTCTTCCGTGACATCAACTATTAATAAGCTCTTCCCCCTATTCCGCGTCCCCTTTCTCGGCATCCTCCAAACTCTTCTATGGCTAATCCACCACCGCCGGACGATCCTTCGGCGTTTCCCACCACCACTCCTCCTCCGTCGGAGTTTGCTCCAACCCAAACCCTTCCCTCCCTCGTCTACCCAGTCCCGACAGTGCCCGCCTCTCTTACCCCACCGTTTCCTCCATCCACCATATCCCATTATCCCACAGCAGATGCCTCGACTTCCGCCATTCATCCTCCCCTTCTCCATATTCCTACTTATTTCGTTCGTTCTGATTCCACAGACATTTATTCGCCACCTTCGCTCCCTCGCCCCCCTTCACCTTCTCCCTCTCCTTCTGCTTCTCATACTTCGATACCTACTTCCCCTTCAGGTGATTATATGCGCCTTTTTCTCCCAACTGATTTAAATCTCCACATTCGTATTCACTTATCTCTCCCCCCAATTGACCTCCGTAATCTTTTTTCGGTCGAAAATCTTCAGTATGCAGGTCTTTTAGGCTTGGCGAACGTTCTGTTGCAGGAACCCTCCAACCTTAATGATGTCTATGAAGCTCTTCGGCTGTTCCCCAATTTTCGCACAGGCACTCTTCACATCTCTGACATTGCCGCCAGTATAGGATCCTCCCTCATCAACTTCGACAGCCCTCCACTCCTATATTCTGGAGTGTCTCCCTCGGAAACAATTGCTTTTTGTCAAGACCGTTTTGAAGATAATGCACGTTTTTCTATCCGCATGCAATCCATTCTAAACTCCTTCATTTTTTTCTTTTTACTTTGAAGCCCCACCTCTCCGCTTCCACTTTCAGACATTCGCATTGCAGACCCCCTGTACTGCTTCCTAACTAGCCGCCCCTACCCTTACGCCGCCCCCCTCTATAGTTCATTGAGCGTGCGATCCCGGAGACTTCGTTAAGCTATCCCTCGCCGATCTCGTGCCTTTAACATCTATTCTGCTCCACTCCTGTCTTGGGTACATCAAATCCCTGCGCAATTGGCTAATCCTTCCGCTATACCCCAATCCCCTCATCTCCCTGTTAGCACCCAGCTTAAAGATCCCCCTATACCTTCCATATCCCGGCCTCCACCCTCCCCTACACTCTCCACTGGCTCAACATCCGCTTCAACCCAGCCCTCCGCACCTCATGATATCCCTCCCCTTCATCCATCTTCTTCTTCCCCTATACTCACCACGTCTCCTGCTCCTGCCATCATTCATACTCCTGATCATGTTCACCCGCATCGCTCTTCTTCATCACCCTCGTTTCGCCCACCATTCAAACCCAACTTAACCCGCAACACCCTACCTCTACTCCCCCACGTCCTCCTGTTTCCCAATTTCCAACTACATGTGACGCCCCACCATCCCCAAACCCTCCATCAAATATGCATTCCACACATCGTCCCTCTAACACTCCAACAGCTTCTCCCCAGACGCCTGTAGCCCCTGCTCCTCCAAATGATACCCCGTCTGAACCATCTTTTTTCCTCTTACTTCGCGAAGCCAGTAACATTGCTCAGGGCAGTGCTGACGCTTCAAAATTGTCCCTGGATTCAATCGCAGCGGCCGCTAGCATTCATCAGCAATATATTTCGACTATAGACAACATCAATCGCATGGCCACATCCCAGTGGCAATCTCTCACTGCATCCGCCCGCTTACTGCAGAAGGAGAGAGATAGGTATCGAGACATTGCGGACTCTGCGCTCCAGACTTTAGAAGATCTTCAAAATCGTTTTCAATTAGGTTTATGTGATAATGCTGCGTGTCGGCGTATTAAGCGCGAAAGGGATCATCTTCGAAATTGCCTTAGTTCTGTCCAACATCTTATAGAGCAAGCTTTTGTTCCCCAACCATCTTCACCTCAACCTCCTTCTCACTAATCTCATTCCCAGTTTTAATAATTTGCTGGCCACGCTTCAATAAATTAAATGGCTTCAGCTTTAGTTCTAGCTTCCCAATAACTATCTCATCCTCCTGCTTATGTTAAAATCAGGATTCAATAATCATTGGATATTGCTTCTCATCTTCTTTAGTAAATCAATAAAACCACTCCCTGGGTTCGGCTCCTCTCTGTTTCTACAACTGTTCATATTTGTTCTTTATCTTGTATCACGTTGATCTTGTCTCTCCGGGTCGGAGAGTCCTTTAGGTGGTGGGCATCTGTTGAGCCCTGGCAAGGTCGAAACCGATCAAAGTTAAAATCAAGGGTCAAAGTTCACAGGTAGTGCACCCCCAATTGGCATAAAATGAAGACTTTTGATTGTTCAAAGATTGCAGAAGTATTTGTTGAATTCCCTTAAGGACAAAGGGTGTTTTTAAGGTAATATGGAGGGTCCAGGTGAACTCCTCTTGGGTACAACAGTGACGAATTAAAAAGGAAAAAAGTAAAGGTACGTGAAGCGGCGGGTATGCACATGTGGGAATAAGGCCACCCAATCAAAACTTTTCTTTGGTCTAAAGTCACTACAGAACAAAGGAGCAGTTCGTTGGCCGCCACCTAAAAAGAGAATCTTGGGACATCAAAGGAAGCCCAAGAGCCCATGGCAGTTAGAGGTCACGGGACCGGCGCATTCAAAAGAGGACAAAGGCTATTCTTGGACACACATTGAGAGTAAGGAGCAAGAGAGAGCTTCAGAGGAAGCAAGAAAGGAAAGGAAGAGCCACCAGTGTGCGACGACACTGAAGAGTGCAAGAGGTGTCAAGAGGAAGGTGTGCAGAGAAGGCGGGGTTGGATTCCAAGAGTCCCAAGGTCTATTGTGTGTGCGCGGCCAAGATACCAATTCCTTAGCTTGGTGGAAGCTTAGTGCAAGGTGTGCACAAGGGAAGCGTGAAGCAAGTGAAGGATTGGTTCAGGAGAGGCCGCTGCCAGAGGACTTGAGATAATTGGTCTTCTGTAATTGACATTCTCTGAAGTTGTATTTAGTCATTGATTGGACTGTATTCAGTCATTGTAATTGTTGCAAGATAATCAATATTCAAGGTTTCCAGGAGTACTCCTTTGCAAAAGTTCTCACTGTTATTCCATTTTCATCATCTCCTTTTTCTCCTACAAACCCTCAAACTCCTTCTTGTCCACGAATCCCCAACAAGATCGCACGAATTGATAAAAATAGGTCTACTTTTGATTGTGGGGTGATGGTGAACTTTTTGCAAAAAAGTAGAGCGAGTGCAAGAGATGATAATGCTCAAGAAGGCCAGCTAGATTATTGTGGTGTGATTCAAGATATCTTGAAACTATCTTTTAGGAAGTTTGATTAACTTTTTTTTTATATGAAATGGTTCAAAGTAGTCACCTCTGGAAGAAACGCAACAGTGAGGTGGGATAAAAGCGGTTTGCTTCAAGTCGACTCCACAAAATTATGGACGAATGAAAGGGATACATTTGTACTTCCTGAACACTCTGAGCAAGTACCTCAGATATAGGTACGCCACGCGGTACACCACGTGGAACACCACGTACACCTTGGGGTGCTCATGACCATGATGAGTCCAAGGTGTATAGTATCCAAGATGGAGCTCCGGTGATGGATGTCGTTGGCAAAGCAATGCGTGCACGTATACGATAGCTTTGCTCCATACAGTTTGGACACTCTATCATGTTGAAATGGAGTGAACAAGATAAAGATCAGAAGAATTATATCACACAGATGATTTATCAGGAGTTCCGACCAGTTGATGGATAGCCTCTTGTTAGTTCCGAGTGGATTCTGCACACCACACATGAAGTTATGTCCCATCGACGATCCGAGGCGCGTGATGCTTTCAGAGCAGGCTTACCAAAGCCTGTATGGTTAGATGCTGAGGAGTGGGATATGATTTGTGACAAGCAGTAGCAGGCTCCTGACCGATATCGCCAGTGGCGAGATGCCACAGCCACACATTTAGATACGGTTGGACCGTCACATTTGGGCAGCGGCAGATATGACACGATGCATCACGAGTTTGTAAGTACCATTTGATTTATTGAATTTGTTTGTGTTAAGTTTCTCATGTATGTTCCTCTATTGTTTTGTATATTTGTTGCAGGAGCTGGCAATGGGTCGTCCTCCAACATGAATGGAGGAGGCTTATGGATGTCGTTATGGATTGACTCCACTATTGGAGGACCTAGAGGGATGCGGTGCGGTCGTTTCATGGGAGCGTTTGTGATGAGGTGATTAATTTATAAACTTGGTTTTTACTTGTTTGTAAATTTCATGTGAATTTATCTCATTTCATTAATGTTCTTTGTTGCAGGACTATTGATATGGAATGTTCTTTGCATGTGTATGGCAGTGGCACACCAAAATTTTGTATTTGATTTTTATATGACAATGCATCGCTTTGCCACATTTTGTAAAAGCGTCATATATGACAGTGGTTTGGCACACTCTTGTACATGCTTCATTTATGAAATATGTAACTCTTTTTGTACATGGTTGATGGTTCATTCTGATTATCTCTTTTGTGTCCAATAATATTCTGTTTTATGAAATCATATTTCAATTGACATTACAGTACACATCAAATGTACTCGGTTTTTTTGGGCAAAGTGTATTGTCTTTTGCTAAGCAATATCATGGTAATGTTGTTGTAGCAAAAGACAACACAATCTGCCCAAAAAAAAATTTTGCAGATATGGTCATCGGTATAAGCGACAGTACTCCCAGTAATGTCATCGGAATAAGCGTCGGTACGCCCAGCGGGCGCCAGTATACGCGATTGGTACACCCAATAGAGGTGTCGGTATGGGCGTCAGTATAAATGTTGGTAGTACCGATGCCCATACCGATGCTTATACGGATGCTTATATCGATGCCCATACCGGCGCTTTAATACCGAGGCACATACTAACACCTACACTGACGTCAAGGCAAAAATATGCATGTTCATTTCCCTCGGTAAAAACCTCAATATACGGCCAATCTGTTGTATTGTATGTTGATAACATCATTCTTATAGGAAGTGATGCCAATGGCATCAAATAGATCAAGAAACAAATGATGCAGGAATTCAAAATTAGTGACCTAGGGCTTCTAAGGTATTTTCTTGGACTTGAATTGGTCTATACAAATTCTGGAATTTACATTATTCAAAGGAAGTATGTGCAGGACATGTTGAAGAAGTCCCACTTGGAGAATCCCAAGTTAGCTAGCACCCCTGTGGAGGTAAATCATAAATTGAGTGCTCATGAAGGTGATTTGCTTGAAGCCATTGTAGGATATCAAAGAATAGTTGGAAATCTAAACTATGCAACTCTAACAAGGATCGATATAGCATATGGAGTAAGTGTTTTAAGTCAGTTCATGCATAAACCTAGAGCACCTCACTTGGAAGCTAGCAAAAGGATTTTGAAGTATCTCAAGGGTACTCAAAATCAAGGTATATACTTTCCATACACTTCAGATTTTCATATCAAGCTATACTCAGATGTAGATTGGGCAAGTTGCAAGGATGACAGGAGGAGTATTTTTGGTTATCTTTCCTTTACAGGTGATAAGCCCATTTCATGGTCTTCCAAGAAGCAACCTACTGTTGCTCTATCTTCAACAGAGGTTGAATACAGGGGATTAACCAATGCTACACAAGAAGCCATATGAATTAGATTGCTATATTCGGATTTGGGACTTCACACTCATTCACCTATGATATTTGGTGACAACACAAGCTCTCTGCATCTTGCAGCCAATCCTATCTATCATGCAAGAACCAAGCATTTGCACAGCTATTAGCAATAGTGCACCTGGTGGTAAACTCGTCTATGATGACATATGTGGAGCACTCTTGAGTGAAGAGATTCGTAGAAAATCTATGGTTGGCACTCAGAGTGGAGATGCATATAATGTATGTGATTCTTACCAAGGAAAGAATCAGCAACATGGCAGGAGCATGAACAAGGAAAAGAATGGTCAACGGAATAAGAGTAGAAGTAAATCAAGGAAGAGGGATATCGAATGCCATTATTGTCATAAGAAAGGACATATGAAGAAAGATTGTTATGCACTAAAGAATGCTAAAGGTAAAGGATAGAACATTGATGGGCATGTTAAACAGTTACCTCCACCATCTACTTCGACTGTGAAGATTGAAGAAATTAATGCTATTTCTGATGATGCTGATGTGTTGACACTTGATAGTACTGTACCATCTGAGGAGCTTATGGCTAATTCTCTTTCCCACACATGGCTGCTAGATTTTGGTGCTTCTTTCCATGTGACACCACATAGAGAATGGTTCTCTAATTATGCAGCAAACCCTCTTGGTACCGTGAGCATCATCTATGAAAGTGTCAAAGTAGAGATGTGGTTGTGCAGTTCATTGATGGTTCAAAAATTATTATGCATAATGTACGCCATGTACCTCAGTTATCAGGTAGTTTGATGTCAGTTGGTCAACTTGATGACCTTAGTTACAAGGTGGTATTCTATGCTCAGTCCTTTTGCATATCAAAGGGCAATATGGTTATTGCAAAAGGAAGCAAAGTTGGCTCACTTTATTCTTTATTTGTATCACAGAAAGAACACTTGTTAGCTGTTGTTGAACAGCCTATGGCTTGTATTTTGCATGGTCATTTGAGCCATATAGGCTCGTAGTGGAATGGAAAATCTTTCTCATTCTAGCTACTTACCTGTGTTATCTTTCTTCAATTTTTCATTTTGTGAGCATTGTCAATATGGAAAGCAAACCAAAAAATGTGCATAGAATGCACATTGACTCTTCAATTTAGCCTTTAGATCTCGTTCATATAGATGTGTGTGGTCATATGCACACTAGGTCCTTAGGTGGTTCTCTCTACTTTGACACTTTCATAGATGATGCTACTAGAAAAGTTTGGGTATATCCTATCAAATCGAAGGATAAGGTATTCCCTACTTTCAAGAAATGTCTTGCTTCAGTTGAGACTGAAAAAGGAACTAAGCTTAAGGCTTTACGTTCAGATAACAGGGGTGAGTATACCTCACATGAATTCAGCCTTTTTTGTCAGTCTATGTTGCATCATGCAAACCTCTCACAAGGCTTTTGGGCAGAAGCAGTATTGACTGCAGTTCATGTGATTAACCTTTCACCTAACCTAGTACGGCCAAAGGTCTAAAAGCCACCATATTATGATCATCTTCGAGTTTTTGGGTGTGAAGCATATGTTCAAATACCCAAGAATCTTAGACAAAAGTTGGACCATAAGTCAAAGAAATGCATTTTCCTTGGATATGGTTGAGAAGGACAATTTGAATATTGCTTATGGGATCCTGAAACACAAATAGTGATGAAAAGTAGTGATGTCATTTTCAATGATTCTAAGATGCATAAACAGCCCATTAAGGAGGTTGAAGTGAGAAGAGTGGTGTTTGAGGATACTAGTCCTCCAGTTAGCATGCATAAAAATGTTGCACATAGGGATGTTCAAGAGAATGTCCATTCAGATGAGTCTGCATATGTTCCTGTTCAGCAACCATTGAGATGTTTTGCACGTGTCTCACATCCACCTGATAGATATGTTCCAGGTTTAGATTTTGTTATGCTAATAGATGCCGGTGAGCCTTCTTGCTACAAAGATGTTATGCAGACAGAGGATCATGTCAAGTGGGAGCGTGCCATGAAGAATGAGTTGGATGCTATTCACAAGAATGGTACTTGGGATTTAGTAACTTTGCCAAAGGGTAGGAAATCTTTACCATGTAAATGGGTATATAATCTAAAATTCACATCAGATAGTGATTCTCCAAAGTATAAAGCACAACTCGTTGCAAAGGGTTTTAAGCAACAACATGGTGTTGATTTTGAGGAAATCTTCTCTCCAATGGTCAAGATGACTACCCTACGCATGTTGCTTGGATTCGTTGCAATGGAGGACTTAGAGCTAGTCCAAATGGATGTGAAAACTGCTTTCTTGCATGGAGATCTTACAGATGAGATCTATATGGAACAACTAGAGGGTTACGTAGTTCTTGGCAAGGAAAGTCTAGTTTGTAAGCTTAAGAAGAGCTTGTATGGACTTAAACAGTCCCCTAGACAATGGTACCAAAATGTTATGAAATCTCAAGGCTATTCTCGAAGCAATGAGGATCATTGTCTCTACACAAAGAGATGCTCAGATGGCAGCTTGATATGCTTGATACTTTATGTTGATGATATGTTGATTGCTGGGAAGTCCTCTTATGATTTGTCAATTCTCAAAAAGAAGTTGAGTCAGACATTTGATATGAAGGATTTGGGGGATGTCAAACATATTCTTGGCATGCACATTACTCGTGATAGGAGTAAAATATGCATATACTTGTCTCAAAGTGAGTACATATCCAGAGTACTTCACCGGCTCAATATGCAGGGTGGAAAGACATTAAGTACACCTTTACCCACATATGTGAAATTGAGCAAGGATGATTGCCCCAAATCAGATGAGGAAAAGGAATTCATGACCAAAATTCCCTATCAGTCTGCTGTTGGTAGTCTCATGTACGTTATGGTAGCTACGAGATCAAACATTGCATTTGTAGTGGGAGTTGTGAGCAGATATATTTCTAATCCTGGCAAGAAACATTGGGAAGCGGTCAAGATGATTTTGAGATATCTGAGTGGCACTAAGGACAAGTGTATGTGCTTAGGTAGAGGGAAAGCATCTATTATTGGTTACACAGATTTTGATTATGCTGGTTATGTAGACAATCGTAAGTCTACATCAGGGTACATTTTTCATTTTGCTGGAGGTGCTATCTCTTGGAGATCTCATCTTCAAGAATGTACAGTTATTTCCACCGCAGAAGCAGAGTATGTTGCAGCAAGTAAGGCATGTAAGGAAGCATTGTGGCTTTCTCGTCTTGCTTGTGATATGGGTTTACCTCAACATGTACCTCGCTTGCTCAATGATAGTCAGAGTGCCATTGTTTTGGCTAAGAATCCGGTCTATCATGCAAAGAGCAAGCACATTGAGGTGAGGTATCACTTCATTAGAGATTGCTTAGCCACTAAACGCATTATTCTTGAGAAGGTTCATACTCAAGATAATGTTGCAGATGCTTTGACTAAAGCTCTACCACAAGATAGCTTTTGACACTATCATTCACTATACGCAAGGAAGGGTGATCATGGCATCACAATTGTGGCTATTTATTTTGATGACTTGATTATAGGAGGCAACAATGAAGCAAGCATTAAAGAGGTAAAGCAACTCCTTATGCAGGAATTTGACATGAAAGATATTGGTGTGCTACGCTATTTCTTGGGCTTTGAGTTTATACACACAGAAATAGTTATATAGATGCCACAAAGGCAATATGCCTTGAATATGCTGCAAAAGTATGGTATGGCTGATTGTAAGCCAATTTCTATGCCATTAGAGCATAATTTGAAGCTGGATACTACATCAAGTGAAGCATTGGAAAATGCTACTATGTACAGTAAATTTGTGGATAGTTTGATATATCTCACAATTACAGGGCCTAATCTAAGCTACACTGTTGGACTTGAAAGTCAATTTATGCAAGTTCCCAGGAAGCCACATTTAGATGCTTTGAGGTGCACTCTACATTATGTGAGTACTACTTTGGATTATGCATTGTTTTATGAAGCTGGTGTAGATTTGCAGGTTCATGGATACACGGATGCAGATTGGGCTAGTAGCATTCCAGATAGAAGATCTACTAGTGGCTT
Source organism: Ceratopteris richardii (assembly GCA_020310875.1). NCBI lineage: Eukaryota > Viridiplantae > Streptophyta > Polypodiopsida > Polypodiales > Pteridaceae > Ceratopteris > Ceratopteris richardii. The sequence goes on along the minus strand of CM035419.1, from coordinate 116,709,709 downwards.
TCTATTCTCACTTGGGAGTGCAGCTATTACATGGAGCAGTAAGAAGCAACCCACTGTTGCTTTGTCGAGTACAAAGGCTTAGCATAGAGGTGCTACAATGGTAGCATGTGAGGCATCATGGCTAGAGATGCTACTTGCAGATTGAGGTATGGAAGTGCAAAAGTCTATCACCATCTATTGTGATAATTTTAGCAGCAGACAATTAGCACAGAATCCTATTTTTCATGCTAGAACAAAGCATATTGAGGTACATTATCACTTCATCAGAGAGAAGGTATTAGCAGGTGAAATTGATCTTGTTTATGTGAGAACGAACGAGCAGGTTGCTGATATTTTCACTAAAGCACTTGGAGCAGAGAAGCTGAAGAAGTTTCGGAAGATGCTTGGATTACAGGACATGACATTGAGCTTGAGGGGGAGTGTTGAGATATCAAGCTCAACAAGTGATGATCCAAGATGACACGTATAATTTTTTAATTACTCTGACATGTATAGTGGTCACACTAATATATGTCAGGGATACTTCATTGAGCTTTACTAGATCCGATGGAGGGGGAGAGTATTTCTCTCAAGATTTTATTGATTTTTTGTATGATGAAGGTATCAAAAGAGAAGTTACATGTAGGTATACTCCACAACAAAATGGAGTCGCAGAGAGAAGAAACAGAAACATAGCAGAATCATCTAGAAGCATGCTAAATGATATGCGTTTTCTTAATTCCTTTTGGGCTGAAGCTGTTAGCACAAGTGTGTACATTATGAATAGAGTACCTACTGCTGGAGTTCATCATTTGACACCATATGAGGTATGGCATGGAAGGAAACCAAGTGTAAGTCATTTGAAAGTATTTGGTTGTGTATGTTATGTACATGTACCTAGTGAAGTGAGATCAAAACTTGATGTGAAATCATAAAAGTGTATATTTATTGGTTATGTAGATACTCAAAGAGGATATAGATGTTATAATCCTCATACCAATAAGGTGGTTGTTTCAAGAGATGTAAATTTTGATGAATCACTTTCATGGTATGTAGATAAGAAAAGTTTGCAGATCATAAATGGAGATGAAGAAGATACAGGTGAAGGACATGAGTGCTTACCTCAGCCCACAAGAAGTTTAAGTGATGAGAAAAGTGGTTTGGATGAAGAAAGAGAGCTATCTTTCAATGGAAGATTAAGGCAAGAGTCACCTCCAAGTGTTAAAAGTAAAGGTAAACTCAAACTTGTTGAATTTAATGATGAAGGAGAGGAAATTAGTGATGTATGTGAGTATGGAGAATCATCAAAGGTTCCTAATAAGAAAGGAAGATCATCTACATTGGAGGTAAGAAGAACTTCAAGAGTGAGTAAGCAACCTCAAAGGTATACTTATGAATCTTTCATGAATACTCATTATGCTTTTATGACAAAAGTTGAGCAGGAAAATGAACCCACATGTTATGATGAGGCAAAAGGAGATGAAAAGTGGGAGAAAGCAATGAGAGAAGAAATGGACGCACTACAGGATAACAAGACTTGGAATTTAGTTCCAAAGACACCAAAACAAAAGGTAATTGGTTGCAAGTGGGTTTTTAAGATTAAAAGAAATAGTGATGGTAGTGTGTCAAGATATAAGGCTAGACTTGTAGCAAAAGGATATAATCAAACTCAAGGATTGGACAATGAGGAAACATTTAGTCCAGTAGCAAATATGGCAACGGTGAGAACTTTGTTGGCTTTAGCCGCAAGTAAAAGGTGGAATATATATCAACTTGATATAAAGAATGCCTTTCTTAATGGTGAGTTAAATGAAGAAGTGTATATGTCACAACCAGATGGTTATGTGGATGCAAAATGTCCTAATCATGTATGCAGGTTAAAGAAGGCATTGTATGGTCTTAAGCAGGCACCAAGGGCATGGAATGCAAGGTTGGTAAAGTATCTTATGCTGCAAGGATACACAGCGAGTCATGCTGATCCTTCACTTAAAGGAAAACATGTAGATGACATGTGTGTCCATGTATGCATTTATGTGGATGACTTGTTGATTACAGGGAATGATGCAAAAGCAATTGAAGAGATAAAAGGTAATTTGGGAAAGGAATTTAAAATTTCAGATCTTGGTTTGCTTAGATACTTTCTTGGGATTGAAATTGTGTATGGTGATGAAGGTATGTGGTTGATACAGAGAAAGTATATATGTGATATGTTGAAAAGGTTTGGTATGCACGAATGTAAATTTGTTTCTACTCCAATGGAATGTAATGTAAAGTTGAGTGCAAAGGAAGGTGGTGAGTTGCATGATATGAATGCATGTAGATCCATGGTAGGATCTTTGATTTATGCAACAAAAACTAGACCTGATATATGCTATGCAATGGGAGTATTGTCACAGTTTATGCATGAACCTAGAGTACCTCATATGCATGCAGCGAAAAGAGTGCTTAGGTATTTGAAAGGTACCATGAACGAAGGATTATTTTATAGTCATGATGCTGATCTAACCCTTAAAGTCTTTAGTGATGCAGAATGGGCTGGAAGCAAAGATGACAGAAGATCCACAAGTGAATATGTCGTAATAGCAGGAAACAATACATTAACATGGAGTTCAAAAAAACAGCCTACAGTTGCTTTATCTTCTATAGAGGCTGAGTATAGAGGTTTAGCATTGGCTACTACTGAGGTTATGTGGTTTAAAAAGTTGTTTCATGACTTGAATGTGCAGGTTGATGTACCACTGATCTATGGGGATAACTAGAGCAGCATTCATAAGACCTCAAATCCTATTTTTCATGCTAGAACAAAGCATATAGAGGTTCACTATCATTATGTTCGAGAGAAGGCCATAAACAATGAAGTACAAGTTTCTTTTGTGGGAACAAAGGATCAAGTTGCAGATATCTTCACCAAATCCTTGGATGGACCAAAGCTTCAAAGATTCAACTATATTCTTGGCATGAAGGAAATACCCTTTGAAACTTGAGGGGGAGAATGTTGCAAACATTTGTTTTATGTAGGGTACAAGTTTCAAATTATGTAAATACCTTTGGGAAGTCTTCAAATACTTCAAGAAGGCTCATATTATTCATAAAATATAGCCAAAATACCACGTGATTTCTAGAACATGGTGAGTCAAATTAGTGAGTCACAAGGGAGCTGCAGTGGTGTCCTAGTGGAAGGTCGATGTGGCTAGTTCTCAAAGTCCATCAATGCTTTGCTTATTTGAGCACTTGAGTCATATAATACCTCCACCCAAGTGTCTACCACGAATTTAGATGTATTAGGAAGGTTTTAGATTAGTTTCCCATGCTATAAAAAGAGGAGAAAAGTCGTGATCTTGTGGGAAGTCCAAGAGAGGCATATGTGTATCTCTATGTTGCTGCAGTTTTTTATGTAGAGATTGAAGAGCTTGTATCTCCCTCATTATATATCCAAATTACATGTTCGATAGCTCATTTGAAAGCTCTTACTGGCTACTTTCTTCCTGTAAATTTTCATAATCATTGGATTTGTGAGGTGAGAGCAGTACTCTCTGCAAGTAGTGTGTGTTCTCTGTTTCACCCCTGCTGAAGGTCTCCATTAAACCTCAAACTTGCAGAGGTCATATCTCCTTGTGTATTTATCCAAATTGAGTGTTTTTGGCTCATTGGAAAGCTCTTGGTCTCTAGTATATGTGGTTAAAATAGTTTTAGAAAATTTTAATCCAATAGAGAATAGTAAGCTCTGCAAGCATGATTGGTTTTCTATGATGACGTTTGTGAGAAGGTCATCTTGTTCCTAGGGGGTTCCACCTACTTCCTGCTATATTTTGGAGGTCAATAAACTCCAACAGAAGTTCACTTGATCCATCGTGGTTGCATGAAGATACTCATTTGTGGATGTGCAAGGTCGCGGAGGAAGAGGAAAAACGCTTAAAGGCAAGAGAAGAAGGAACTTCTCCAGGAGAAAGACCAATTAAAGACCCAGCCTATACACCGATGATCTTTCCAAATGAGGAATTTGAGCCTCATGGCTGGCCAGAAATCTTAACCACCATGGACATTGCTGTCAATGAAGAACAATGGACACGTCATTGTGATGAGGAGGTTTATGATATTTCAGTGTTCATGTGTTAGCCCTTGCTAGAAGAATGTGACCCTAGTGATGAAGAAGATAATGACGATGATCTAGAGTCCATTGTAATGGATATTTGCTTTAACTCAGAGAAGCACTATTTAGAAGATGTAGGCGTGTTTAACTAGAAAGAAGAAGAACCTCTCACAAGATTAAAACGGTAAATTCAAAGGATGGAAGTGAGAGTAGTCAAAAGAAAAAGAAAAGAAAAGCAGTGAAGCAAGAAGAGGAATCATTGTTTGAAGTACCAGAGAATTTCAAGAAATATGAGGTTGATGACCGAAAAATTTTGGTACGAATGCCTAAGAGAGAGGCCATCATAGGAGAATCATATGATAATAAAGAAAAGACCAAAAAGATTGTTGTGACCATTGAGGAGAACAAAGAGAGATGTACCTATATAGGAGATGACCTAAGTGCAAGAGAAGAAATGGAGCTCGTAGCTCTATTAAGGGAATATAGGGATGTGTTTGCATGGCACTATAGAGACTTGAAGGGGGTAGATCCAAGAATATGCTCTCATACGATCCCAATGACTACTGATGCCAAACCCACCAAACAAAAGCCCTACACATATAATGACACTTATGCAGCCAAAATAAAAGAAGAAAATGGTAGGCTGATTGAAGTTGGATTCATCTATGAGATTGAGCATACTGAATGGGTGTCCCCCATTTTAGTGGTGCCCAAGAAGAACGGGAAGTTGCGAGTGTGTATTAACCTTAAAAAAAGTTAATGCCGCTACGATCAAAGATAGTTATCCCCTTCCAATCACGGAACACCTATTGGAGCGTGTTGCAGGCAAGGAAGTTTATAGCTTCCTGGATGGATTTTCTAGTTACAATCAAGTAGCCATTGCTCTAGAAGATCAACACAAAACAGCTTTTGCCACAGAGTGGGGAATCTTTGCATTTCGTGTGATGCCATTTGGGCTCACCAATGCACTTGCAACATTCCAAAGGCTCATGTGTCATGTCTTCAAAGAGTTCTTGCGAAATAGCTTAGAAGTGTATGTGGATGATTTATGTGCTCATTCCCAAGAAAGAAGATTTCATATCCCTGAGCTCAGACAAATCTTCAACAAGTGTAGAGAATATTGAGTGTGTCTAAACCTAGAAAAGTGTGTGTTCATGGTGCGTCAAGGTAAAATCTTAGGTCATATTGTTTCTAAGAATGGAATCTCAACAGATGAAGATAAGGTACGAGCCATAGCGGAGCTGCGAAGGCCAAGGAATGTTAAAGAGGTACAAGCCTTTATGGGCCATTGTGGATATTACCGTAGGTTTATCCACATGTACGCGATCATAGCTAGAGCCCTTTATGCCTTGTTGTCTAATTTTGAGTGGAACGACGAATGCGAGAATTCTTTCAATGAACTGAAGAAACGTTTGTGCACAGCACCAATACTGACCACTCTTGATTGGAATAAACAATTCCATGTCCATGTGGATGCATCCAATCATGCCATAGGATGTGTGCTAGCACAACCCACAAGTGAAGGAAACTTAGATTTGACCATAGCATATGCTAGTAGACAACTCACCGCAGCTGAACGAAACTATACCACTACTGAGCGAGAGGGCTTAGGCATGGTATATGTTGTGAAGAAGTTTAGACACTATTTATTGGCCAACAAGTTCAAGTTTTTCACTGATCATCAAGTTTTGTTATATTTGGTCAATAAACCTTGCAATACTGGATGCTTAGTAAGATGATTTCTCTTACTAATGGAATATTACTTTGAAGTTGTTGTTAGAAAAGGTAGAACCCACCTCCGGGCAGATCACCTCTCTCGCATTACTTCAGGAGAGTCGCCACAAGGAGTGTCTGATGAACTACCTGATGCTTATCTGTTCAATTTGGAAGTTGTCCCCAAATGGGCAAATAAGTTGGTACCAGTCCTCACCTTCACACTCGCAAATAAGAATGTGAAAACCTCACAAGAAGAAATTGTAAAATCACAAAAATATCACATATTGGCAGGAAGCATGTAGAAACAAGATACGGAGGGTGTACTCGCTTGTTGTGTCGAGGATGATGAACATACTAGCTGGTTGCAACAAGCCCATGAAGGATTGCTAGGAAATGACTATTCTAAACAACGAACATTGCAGAATCTAAAACGTTTAGGAGTGTATTGGCCTAGCATGGACAAAGAAATTCATGAGTGGATTAAGAATTGTCTTGTGTGCCAGGAAAAACCCCCAGTGGAGTATGCAACCCTTTATCAAGTGTCATTAATTCCGTATTGGAGAGCTCCATTGGTAGAGTTTATGAGGTCAAGAAGATTACCCAAAGAGGCTAGTCTAGCAAGAAGACGAAGCATGGAGCAAGAGGCTCAAGGCTATGCCTTACTAGGAGACAATCTATACCGAAGAGGCAAAGATGGTTACTTAAGACCGTGCGTTCATGAGTCAGACTATTTAAAGATCTTAGAGACTGCACACAGTGGTGTTGCAGGTGGACACTTCGGTCCTGATCAAGTAATCAAGACCATTCTATTCTCAGGACTTTGGTGGCCCACTCTTCATATGGATGTTCATACCTATGTGAAGAAATGTGACACATGCCAACGTGCACAATATCCAGTTAGAAAAGACGAGATGCTTTGAGGCCTATGATGGGAGGGCGTGCATTTTCGAAGTGGGGCATAGACTTCATAAGTCCTATTAACCCCCCAGCTAGAAACTCCCATGCAGAGTATATTATTGTAGCCACAGATTACCTTACAAAGTGGGTAGAAGTGAAAGCTACAACAAAGAATGATGCTCAAACTACGGCTAAGTTCTTATTCGAGAATGTGTTCACGAGATATGGGCTACCAATAGAGTTAGTGAGCGATAGAGGCACACACTTCTTAAATGAGGTCATTGAAAATATTCTCCAAGAATTTGGTGATACATAAGAAGTCTGCCCCTTATCACCCACAAGCTAACGGACAAGCCGAGAGCACCAATAAGATCCTTGCCTACAGAACGGTACTCAATGCCACCCCATTTCAGATGGTCTTTGGACAGAATGTTGTGCTACCATTAAATTTCTTAATCCCAGCTTTAAAAGTAGCACAAGAGCATGAGTGGAATGGACATGAATTGTCCTCTAGGATCTTTGACCTAGAACGCTTAGGTGAGATGAGGCTACGAGCGGCAGCAGGTATCTACGCTGCAAAGAAAAGGCAAAAGGCATACTTTGATGCACACATCAAGGATAAGGGGTTGAAAGAGGGAGACATGGTGCTGGTTTATACGCTAAAGCAACATGCCCGTAAGTTGGAAAAAAGAGGATACGGACCCATGATCATTAATAGAATTTCCACTAGCGGTGCAGTTCAGTTGGCCACTTTAGAAGGAGATATCTTTCCAAAATATATTAGTGGATGTAGAGTCAAGTTATACCAAGAACCTCTTACAGAGGATATGCTTATGAGACTCAACACTACTAAGAAGCGAAAAGAAGAGGAGTTAAGGGTGAGGGAAGAAGCACAGGCAGAGGCCAGAGAGCATATTAGGCGAAATAAGTTAAGGCGAATAGGCCTAGATGTCCACTCAAAAGCCCCAAAATATCACATGGATATGTGCCAAAAATCAGGCATAGCGACTTCTCAAGTCATTGACCGACGTCCCTTAGTGACCATATAGATAGGACAAGGAAAGGGTGCAAGGACTATGAAAGCATTGATTGGCTCAGGTGCAGCAAGTAGTGCAGTTAGACTTTCCTACTGCCAAGACTTGTAGTTGAACATCAATCCCATAGAAGCTTATCTCATAGGATTAGGAGGTGTGGAAACCCCTTGTTTGGGTGAGGTGGAACTTCCCATCTACCTTCAAGATGTTCCAATGATCGTCAAAGTGCTAGTGTGTCAAGATGAGAACCTTACAGAACCTCTTGTCTTAGGACAAGACTGGATTTATGACAATGCAGTCAACTTGAACCTAATAAGTCAACTTCTTCAAGTTTGGGTCCAGGGACAATGCTTTACACTAGAACTAGAAAATGGCATGCTCACAAATCCAGATGTCACATCTTGTAGTTCTCCTAGGACTAATCTTAGCAAAAGAGATGTTGTATGCATCAAAAGCTCTATGTCGCAGGAGAACTCAATCATGGAAGAACATGCTCAAAGACAAGCGGACTCCTTCTCTGGTGCAAGGACTAATGCCGCCACTACAACTCAACCAACAAGGCAAGCACAACCAAACGGGACAACTAATATTTCAAATAGACAACGAGATTTCAAAAGGAAAGTAGTGCCGAGCATGAAGCAAATCTGGGTACGAAAAGGAGAGCAACCACCGGCCTTAACCCCACAATTCCCATCCAGGGACTCCCACCAGGCCAGAAGACGAATGAAGAAGCTAGGACAAACTCAACCACAAGATATTCGACAAGTTTGGGTGCCTAAGAAATTAGCTGCAGCTCAACAAGGACAATTGCAAATATGGGTACCCAAGAAGCTCTTCCATATACAACAATCTATGCTCTCCCACATGAGAAAAGTTGCAACAAAGAAGCCAAGGCGGGGCAAGGGTCAGAACCAAACACCAAGACTAAAACCAGATCAACTTGCCTCTTCAACAAGGGTTAGAAGATCAACCACAATGGTATGGGTATGGAAGCCAAAAGCACTCGTAGCCCCCACAAAACCAAGGAACCAACCATGTGGGATACAAAATTTAAGCAACCATCCAAAGATGAAGACGCCTGAAGTGAGTTCTACAGTGCCAAATGCTGTTCTAAGATGGACCCCAATAAGGAGGATTACATCATTTTGAGATCCAATGGATACCTCCAAGAAAGATGGCATCAACATCCACAAATAACACCGAAAGCCTCGACGAGCGAAAACCATGTGCTCCTTGCACAACCTTGTCCTTTGCACCATTCAGGTCATGCGTTTCCAAAGTGTGCATTAATATAGGGCCACATTACACGGCCGTGCATAGACACACTTGAGAATCCCAGGCACAAGAGCACATTGACATATGTCAAATATATTTATTGATACTAACCTTTGTCTTCTTGTTTTGTGACATTGTTCCTCAAAAAAAAAAAAAAGAGGAGAAGAAAAAACGTGGAAGAAAGAACTTGTTCCCAGGTTTGGCTCATGGAACATGAATGAGTCATGCTTAGTTTAAAAATGGAACCGTTGATTCCTGGTCATTTATCAGTTTGGATAGAAGTGTGTCTCGACTAGCAGATGATATAATTGCTGCCTTATCTGGTAGATGTCAAGAACTTGGCATGAACATTGCATCCACAACTATTGTTTCCCCTTACCATGCTAGGAGGGAAGAGCTTGAAGTTCCACAACTTGAGTGATGCTTCACTACTGTATGTACGAGAGCATCCAAGGAGATATCCGCAAGAGGTAGTTCAGGTACACTGCAAATCCTTGTATGTATACTGGGTGAGAAGACTCATGCTTATGGTGAGCTAAAGAGAATATGTGAAACTAAGCTTGGTGTAGTTACCCAATGTTATTTGTCAAGAAATATAAAGAAATTCAATTCTCAGTATTTGGCAACTGTTGCTTTGAAAAGAGGAAACAGACCAGGCACTCAAAGGAATTTTCATCAGTGGCCCCTCAACATGGACATTCATCGACAATGTTCCATCACAAATGCCGGGTGTACAACACGTAGAGATACACATCAATCGACCCTTCACCATGGTAAGTATCTTCACTTTGGCAGCACCATAACCATGATAGATTAGGAAACCTCTTCATCGGCATACCCTTGAGCACTTAGCTCAAGACGCCAATTTTTGCACCATACTTCTTCCAATGCATTTTTCCAAGTAAGCATGCATAGGGCTACATTACAAGGCCGTGCACAAGGCACATATTTTACTCAACCCATGCACGAACACACTTACCCATCATTCATTATGGGTTACGAGTACGGGGCATGAGCTACACAGGAACAGCATCTTTGGAAGATTTGGAGGACATCAATGGAGGCCCACCATGAAACAATCATACTGGAATCCAAGGAAGGAGCGCATACCAAGGGACTACAACTTCCAAAGGCTTTTAGTGACAAATGAAGAACCGGACAACCAACCCTGCCACATTTGTAAGGTAGACGGCTCTTGTTCCTACCAAACAGACACTACCTCTCAAAGAACTACATGGAACAACCATTACAACAAGGGTCTGTCAGGGACGACAGACTCGAGAGGGGGGGGGAGTGTTGAAGCTGAAGGTCAAGGACAAAGCACAGGAGCACATCAAAGAGGTGGACACACAAGAAGAAGGAGCAAGTAGGGAGCTCCAAGAAGTGTATGTCAAATTTTCAGAAGAAATCCCTACAAAAATAGTGATTTTCATCACTAAAAACCATTGTAAATACCATTTTCTATTTTTATAACTCCATTTTGTTCAATCCGAGGAGTCCTCAAGCTTGAGGAGTATTAGAAGTACCACCGTACCAAATTTCATAATTTTTAGACTTCGTTTGAGCCCTCAAATAAGCCGTGGAACCTAATTTTTAACTAGGCCGGACACTAGGTCTGGACAGGGCCAAAACTACTCAAAAAGCTATAAAAAGAGCTAGAGAGCTCATTTTTGAGGTTAGCTTGTGAGAGAATAGAGCTTTTGTAAGAGAACTCTTTTGCAATCGAAGCTTTCCATTGTTCGTCTCTTTGATCTTACCTTGTGTGTGTGTGTGTGTGTATGTGTGTGCATATTTGTGTGCTTTCACTGATGCACTTGTGCCTTCACTTGCCCGTGGTCTTCATACCGGTCCTCACGTCTCTGCGGATTGACAAGTAAAGGAGGTGGTGCTTACGCTTGAGCTACAATGAGCTTCAATACTTCCTAGTTGATTGATACTTGAAGTGATTTTAGGTCATACTCATATACTTTCTCTATCTATGAGGTTTCAATTCCCATTGGGATTGAGTCTCACTTCAAGTAATGAGCCCAAGACTAAAAATACCTACCATCTCAAGGTCGGATGTCCCATATCCTTCATTAATGTGAATGTAAAGTATACTATCTCATACCACCATGCTTTATATACAATACTAATGTGTGGATGACATTTATCTTAAAGTCCAAAAGTTATACTCCATAGAGCACCTTTTATTTAAATCCTTTAAGAAATATTAAATTCAAGGTATTACTTATGTTTTCTTATCCTAATTAGGTTTTATGGGCTTTGTTGGATGTGGAAAATGACATGGTCAAAGTAGGCAAGCTACAAGTGGTACTAGCACAATTTCAGTTGCAAGAAAAAATAGGAGAAGAGGCAACATGTGAAGAAGCCGCATAGTTCTTATGAAACAAAAATCATACTTTCTTCCAGCACTATTATTTTATCACTAAGCACTTCATAAAATATCCAATTTTGTAAAGTAGAGCTCCATTTTCTCCATGCAGAGGATTCATTGGGAAGCTTGGGTAAAACAAACATACCAATTTTCATAATGTTTGGAGCTCATTTGAGCCACAAAATTAGCCTTGGGATCTATTTTCTAATTATGCCAGACACAAGATGTGAAATCACTCAAAATTAGTTCAAAAACTATAGATAGAGCATGTAGGCTCATTTTAAGAGGTTAGCTAGTGAAGGAAAATAAAGAACTCTTGTAATTTGTATGCTCTTATGAATAGAATCCATTGTTCCACTATAATGCTTCTTTATCATATGTGTGTGTGTGTGCATGTGTGTGTGCATGTGTGTGTATCCTCATGCTTCCCACATTCACATTTGCATGCATCAAGATCTTCATATCACATCATGTCTTCTTGGTTGACACTTTGAGGTTGGATCTTCATCAACATTGGCACTCACCATTGTTTTATGAGGAAACAGCTTTTTGGCATAGATGTCAAAGAGAGCTACTCAAGGGATAAGTATGTGAAGGTAAGAGTAGTAGAGAAGATATGAATTCATTGGTAAGAAGTTTTCTTTACTTTTCTCCATTTTTTGGCTTCTTTACCTCCATTTTCACTCCTACAACCTCCATTCACCTACCCTACACCTTCCCTTTCCATTTCCTTCTATATGCCCCTAGAGGCATATACCCTCCCTAATCTTGTTCGTTCCTTATTTGTGAGAGAAAGAGAGAGAGAGAGAGAGAGAGATCTTGCATGTGTGTTTTTTGCCTTTTTTTGTGTTGTTTAGCTCTAGTAGGATAGATAGGTATGATAGACCTTTGCACAAGTTCCAAGACAACACATTCGGTCTATCATAAAAAACCAAAAAACACATTTTCCTAGAGTTTCATTACTACTACGCATTAGAGCTTCCTAGCACAATTCTAATGCACTAGATGCATCAGAGAAAGCATCATATTTTCACCCTGTTGTGATAGAGCCACTCTATCACATAGGTAGTCTATTGTGGCATACCTCATCTGTCTCAATAGACTCACTCTATCATAAAAAGCTAGACCTATTGCGATAGACTAACCCCAATGGACATGAAAATCTTGATAGACCATTGTCTATCGTGATACATCCCAACTATCATGATAGACTACAACTCACAATAGACCCCAACTCATGGTTGACCCTATCTATCATGATAGACCTTTTCTATCATGACAATGCCACTTTATCATGACAAACCAAAAGCCACCACATTCCTAGCTTGTCATGACATACCCTTTCTATTGCAGCAAAGCCACTCTATCATGAAAAGTCCCCCCTATCACAATATTATGAGATCATCGCCATAGACCATTGTATTAGATAGATCATTATACTGCACATATTCAATTTATCACAATAGACTCACATGAAGATAGACCCCCTCTATCGTGATAGAATCAAGCTATTGTGATAAACTACCCATCATGATAGAAGCCATCCATCATGGCATACCCAATCTATTCCAAGACTCCCACTATATTGTGATACGCTAGGCCTATCACAACAAACAAACTATCTAGTTATATTTTAGCTAAATGTGTGCACATTTAACGGTTAATTGGTGATTTCAAGGTCTACCAAGCATACACAATGAGTGTGTGCCATCAGAAGCCATTGAGATTTGGTGCTTGTGAGTAAGAAAAAAATCTTGGAACTCTTAATTCAAGTTAGGATGAACCTTGTAGAGGTAGGAGACATGAGGTTGGATACCATTAAACTCCCTTTGGTCAATTGTAACCTAGTCTAATTGTGTAGCTCTAGGTTCTTAAGATTGCGATTGGAACAAAAACTTGCAAGATATATTAAGGGCATCAAATGCAAAGTTTATGCATAACAACACAAAAACCTAAGGAAAAGAATCTAATTGTGTGATCAAACGACAAAGTATACACAAAAGTTCATTCCTAATGATTTGACAAAAAAGAAAAGACCCCAAAATCTTAACGAACAAAGGACAACTGATCGAGGAGAAGGAACCAAGGTATGATTAAGATCCTAAGGGCTAAGGCTAGGTAATTCATGAACCTTCCCTCAAGAAAACATATTTTCAAAGTGGATGAACAAAGCTTAAGACCATGTGAAGCTAGTTTCAATCACATGACCAAGTCATTATCTAAACACTGAGGTATCCATCTCTCTAGCATAGGTTCAAAAATAAGTGAATCAGAGAGTTTGTATAGCATTGATAGGTATAGTTCGAGTTCTAGGCTTGTGTAGCTAGAAACACTTGAAGGACCATAGAAAACTCAATTAGAATACATTCTAAACAAATGTTTAGGTGCTCACATCTATTAGGATGGTTTGGGAAGGTTAGTTGTTCAACTAAGAACCATGAAAATGCCTTTGGTATTAATCACCTTGTGGTCAAGTTTGAGGATGATTCTTACATAGATAAACAAGGAACCATGTATGTGGTAACTAGCTTCCTAGATAGGATTAATGAATTTGGAACAGTCCTCCCTAAGTCAGAGATTAGAGAACTTGAAGAAGAGGATGCCATGAATGAAGGCCCTAGTACCCCTAGAGGCATAGAGCTATTTTCAAACAAGGCTACAGAAGAAGGCTTCTAGAGTTTTAGAATGCCAAGGCCTTTTTCTCAAGGACAAGTAGCTTAGTAAATAGTCACATACATAAAAGGAGAGAAAGTGTTTTTCTTGCAAAAACCTGGCTAATTCACAAAAGCAAGTAGGTGTTGGACTCTCAAGGCGCTCCTCAAAGTGAGTTTCATACACGATCTAGGTATAAGAAGATTAGAACAAGGCACTAATAGAACTAAATGAGAGAGATAAAGAGGGAATAGAACACATAGAGACACAAAGGACTTCCCCTTACCTAGATTTAGAGAGCATTTGAAGATGTTGAGACCTTCTCGAGTGGTGGCATAAGAGATCCATACTTTGATCTCTTGTGATCAAGAGATCCTTCGTGTGCCATTACTTTGATGGTGCAAGAGATCCATACAATCATGTGGTGGAGCTCAAAAAAGTTCTTAGAGTGGGTTGGAAGAATTGTTTACTCAAGTTGAAGCCTTTATGTTGACCTTGAAAGGTGTAACCCTTGCTTGGTTTCAGTCATTGAATAGAGGAAACTACCATGAGATAGTTCAATTGTTGGAAACCTTCATCAATGAGTTCTCAAAGAGTGAAATTAGGCATAATCCATCATTGCTTTAAGGTTAGCAAGATGTAGGTTCAAGTAGTACATTGAATGATGCCCCATCCTAGAGCTACCTACCCAAGCAAAACAATTGTCTTCATTCCCCGATGGTTTGCTTAGTAGAAAGCTTAGGTCGTATATGTACATGAAAGAGCAAGATACCCTAGATCAATTTGTCAAGATGTGCATTTACATAGAGGACAACCAAAGGGAGGAACTAGAGCTTTTGAGGATCTACAAAGGATCATATTATTCAATGAGTATTGTTTGCAAATCTTCTTCTTTAATGGAAGAGATAGTAGGATTGGTAGCCCAAAAGCTAGGAGGTAACCTCCATAATAGGCAAGCCAAAAAAGCAATCATATTAGATATACATGTGGAGGATATCACATGGAAAATGCTTTCTCTATGCAAAAACAAGTAGCATTGGCCAAGGATCCTATTATTGCACAATAGAGAGGAAGTATACCAATCACCTAGCTGAATATTGCCCTTAAAATAAAAATCATTTAGGCAAACATACCAATAGCCTTTTAGGTGTTAAAATGAATACCCTCCTACATACCAACAATAGCATTACTATAGTCCTCAACATAGTTACAAACAACAATACTAGCCACAATAGAGACCCCAATATGTTTCGCAACCAACACCTCTTGTCAATGTAATTTCAATCAAATATGTAGTTGTACACGAGAACCAAGATAGGGAATTAGTGCCCATGTCCCCCTTGATCACAAACAATGATCAAAATGCCATAGTTTTCACTCGACACATAGTGATGGAGTGTTGGCCTATTATACTAAGTCACTTGAACACCCAAAGACATGTCAATATGAAGCCTCTCCACTAGAGCATAATTGGGAACCTAATTATACAAATGTAATGTATACTAATCTCAACACCTATACCCCAAATGAAAGAAGTAAGACTAGAGGCCCCAAGAGATCCATGCTCTAGATGCCAAGGAGAACACTTTATTTGTAAGTATCCTCATCCCCCACCTTTGGGCCAACCTCAATCTATCATGATTCAAGAATACTAATCAAATTGTGGCAAAGAACATCTCATTTGATATTGTCTTAAAAAACCTATCAATGCTTCAAAAGTTACGATATTCAACATGGTAGGTATAGTACACAGACCCAAGCAAGGCTTAGCAGAGATCACTCTGGTTTAGGTGGTTACCCAAGTACAAGATCTGAAACAACCCAAAGAGTCTAGGACAAGAGAAGAAAATATGCTCAAGTAAGCTAGTTGAACTTACTAAAAAGAAGGCTAGAGCTTGGAAAGAAACTAGAGATCAAGTGAAGAGAAAATGGACCAAGAAGTTTGTAGAACTATAAGGTAGTATCAAGGAAACCCAAGAAAAAATCTTAGAGATCTCATCTCAAACTCCCTCAACTTCAAACCCCCCACCAAAATTGTCACCCTAGAACTTAGCTTTCATTTCTTCCACCCAAAAGTAGGATCAATACTAGCATATCCTGCACCAAAAAACTTGGATGTGATGCTCAGCGTTTATCGGTCTCATATCAAAGTAGAGGAAGACACAACCAACTTAGAAAAGAGCTACCCATGAGGGGCTTTAGAGATTGAAAGAACAAAATTATGTGTAAAGATGGTGGAGCCCTAGGCTATGTTTGAAGCATATATATATATATATATATATATATATATATATATATATATATATATATATATATATATATATATATATATATATATATATATATATATATATATATATATATATATATAACTCCATAAAACTAGAGCTACACTTTAAGGGCAACTTAGAATGATTAGAGTAATTGGTAGCTAAGCATGAGACTTCAGCCCACAAGAGGCTCCTTCTATTCATAATGAGAAAGGAAGCTTCTATCAGTGAGAATCTTATGTTCCTATCTCGATCGAGTATGTTAGTACCTCCCTCTATCACCAAGTACTCTATTGGGATTTGAGCTCACAACCTCCCAATAAGGAGTATGATGGGCTAACCACTTGCCCCAAAAGAAATGGTTGAGGATAACTTCCTAATTCTCTTTCTTAAGATGTGGTTCATCCACCTTTTACTAGGATTATGTGACATTATTTCCCCCTTAGAGTGATCATAGTCCTCGATGCTCACTTGTGGACCCTCTCTATAACTTGGTAGACCCCTTCCCAAGGTGGAGCACCTCCACTAACCCCAAATTCTAGTGCATGGACCTATTTTGGAGCTATCCAACACTTTGTTGGTGCCAAAATGCCCATGCACCTTCATCTGTGAGCCTTATTGGTTCCTCTCTACTCCTCCAGCCTCTAATTTACCGTCGTGCATGGAGCTGGTCATCATCAGGTTTGGAGAACTCGTCATCGTGAGAGGAGTTGAATTCCACATAGTCATGTGGAACCCATGCAAAGGACTTATCCTAAAAATTGAAGAAATCACATTTAGGTTACTTACCCTAAAGTCTCCTATCTTGAAGAAGTTCAGAGACTTTCTTCAAGTGCTCTAGGTGACTCTCGTAATCTTTGTTGTAGATTAAGATGTCATTAAGCAAATCTACACCAAAATTCCCCAAGTATGGCTTTAGCACTTGATTCATAAAATTCACAAATGTTGTGGGTGCATTCATTGACCCGAATGGCCTCACTAGAAATTCATAGTGACCAAACTTTGTATGAAAGGCTATCTTGGGAATATTATCTTCTTTGATTCTGATTTGATGATAACCTTGGCATAAAATCAATCTTCAAAAAAAACCTAGCTCCCTTTAAGTTGTTGAAGAGATCTTCAACAAGCAACATGGAAAACTTGTTCTTTATCATAAGATTGTTTAAAGCCTTATAATCTACACATAGCCCCATGGTACCATCTTTCTTCTGTACAAGAAGGATGGGTGCAAACCCAAGGTGGCTGGTTTGGCCATATAGATCCTACATTTAGATATTCTTTGATCTATTTTTGAACTTCCATGATCTGGACATATGGGAGTGCATAGGGGTTTTGAGATTTTGACTTCATGAAAACATATTTATACAATGATCAATGTTTCCATGAGAGTGTGGCAAACCATGGGGCAGTTCCTCAAGGAGCACATCTTTAAAATTTTTTAGAAGTTGATTAAACTTAACATATACTTCACAAGGAATAAAGAAAGAGACATAAGAAAATTGCTCTGTATTACTTGAAGTACTTACATCATTGCTAAGGACCGAAAAAGCTTGGGTCCTAGCTTCATTCTTTACAAGTTTCTTAAGTTCTATATTTGAAATCAAAGGATTACTTGGAACATTTTTTTCACCCTTGATTTTATATGGTACCCCATCACACTCGAATTCCAAAGTATAAGTGCAATAACTTCTGGACAATGAAGGTCCATGACACCAGAGCCACTCTCTCCCTAGAACTAAATCTACACTTTTCATGTTCATAATTTGGTAGTCCAACTTATCCTTGAAGTCTTGGATTTCAAGTTCCAAATAAGAAATTATGGTTTCCCAAATACGAGTATCTTGCCCATGGATCATTGATACTATAAATCTATGTGGCAAAGGGTTAACTTGGATGAATCATCCACCATAATTTGGATGGTGTGACCTTTGACCGAGCCATGTAGCTTGACCAAATCATGTGGACCAAATCCTTGAAGTTGCCATACGTTTTTGGAGACCTCACCTTGATGGGTACTATCACAATGCATGATTTGTACTTGTCCTGCACTTGAATTTTCATCTAACTTCAAGGTGTTAGAGTTTGAGATCTACAGAAGCATGCAAACAGCACAAGGAAGAAAAAGAAGCTTGAAGCACAACATACAATACTAACAAGCCAGGGGAAAAGCACCTCCTAAAGAGGGAAAAAAGTGCCTCAACAGTCCTAGTGTGTTCACACACATCACTACCAAAATATATCAACAAATCCCCCTTGGGAGTGATGTGATGAACAAGGATCTCATGTATAAGGAAGATCCAAGTTATGTGGAATCAATCCACAAAAGGAAGTAATCCCAAAGCTTTGCAAAAAGCTTAAAACTTCTCCCTAGGCAAAGGCTTTGTAAAAAGATCATCTATGAGATAACGAATTGAATATCAAACCAAGTTATGCATAAGTAAATCAAGCATCCAGTAGCCTGCTAATAGAGAACAACATCAAATGCATCTCTAGCATCATGAAGACTCAATTGTCAACCTATTTCCATAGGAGTGGCAATAGGTTTGCAATCCTCAAGGCCAAAATGCTACAATAATGTTTCAATATGTTTTGTTTGACACAAATCTATTTTGCCATCAAGTTGCATAAATTGAATGCCCAAATAATGATGCAAATGCCCCAAATCTAACATCTCAAATGAGGCATGCAAATCAGCAATATGCTTCTCATTAGGACTAGTGTGCAACATGTCATCAACATAGACAACAATGATCAGAAGCACACATTTTCACGCTTAACATGTAAGGTGATGTGAGTTGGATTGTTATCAAAACCATGTGTAATCAAGTAGGCATGTATATTTTCATAACATGCACATGGTGGTTGCTCCAAACCATATAATGCCTTTTTCAACCTGCACACTTTGTTTTCATGCCCATTCTGCACAAAGCCACGAGGCTCAAAAACATACACTTCTTCATGTCAGTCACCATTTAGAATTGTAGTTTTAATGTACAACTGATGTACATTCTAGCCATGATGTACAAATGCTATGAACGGTACTCATTTAGCATGTAGGGGCAAAGGTCTCATCAAAATCAATGCCTCTTTCTTGAGCATAACCTTTTGCAACAAGCCTAGCCTTATACCTGTCAATTCTTTCATCAGGCTTATGCTTCATCTTGTATATACCCACTTAGTGCCAATGGTCTTCTTGCTAGGAGGCAAATCATGTAAAGACTAGGTACCATTATTCATAATAGCATCATATTATGATTGCATCGCAACCATCCAATTTTTTGAGTTTTGTGCTTCATCAAATGAAAGACACTCATTCTCATCACAAAAACTAGAGGCAGCCATAGCATAGCAATCTGATGCAAAAGAAGCACTATGAGACACTGAACGAATATGATATGATAGAGGTGCACTTGATTTGCTATCTCATAAAGTTTGCACTAGCCATTTTGGCATAGTTTTTGCCTCCTCTATATCACTCCTCTCATCAATAAGTGCATCATGTAAATCCGCATCAGAAATGGAATGATCTGCATCATCACATGAAGCATGTAAAGATTGAGAAATCACCTCATTCAAACTAGTACTTGACTATCCACCTGTAAAAAGAGGTAGCAAAGTGTCATACACATATCTAGAGCTATCAGAAATCTCTTTGTTACATGAAAGTAATGGTTGAATTGCACCTTGCACAAAAACAACATCATCGCTAGCCAAAATGTATTAAGTATGATAGCCTTTGCTTTCATAACTGTACCCAACAAAAATACATTTCATTGCTTTATCATCCAATTTCTTGTGTTGTTGTTTAGGCACTAATGCATATGCCAAACAACCAAAAACATGGAGGTGAGCAATAGATGGCTTGTGACCATGCCAAGCCTCATATGGAGTGATAGGTTGCACTACTTTAGTGGGACACCTGTTAAGTACATATGTTGCACACATAATAGCCTCAAGTTAGAAGTTATGTGGTAAAGCTTGACTTTTGACCATACACCTCACCATCTCCATGAGAGATCTATTCTTTCTTTCTGTAACTCCATTTTGTTGAGGTGTATACAACACTATAAAATCATGTTTTATCCCGTATTCAGCCAAAAATGCTTTAAAATCAGAAGACATGTATCCCCCCCTTGATCAAAACAGAGGGTGCCCATTTTGCATGCTGACAGATTTTTAGCCAAAACCAGAAACTGTTTGAAGCACATAAACACTTTGAGCTTTGCTTTCAATGGATACACCCATGAATGCCTAGAAAATTCATCAATGAAATTCATGAACTAAAGGTATTTCCCAAAAGAGGGTGTCTACTTAGGACTATAGACATCACTATGAACAAGTTGTACTTTCTGAGTAGCTCAAATTGAACCATTTTTTGGGAAGGAGGCTGCATTTTGCCCAAAACATAGCCTTCACAAACAGGTTTACAAGGTCCTCAAGTTTGGGTAGAGAGGACACCATTTCAGGTTTCTACAGGCATCACAAACCAGCATAATTCATATGACCAAAGCATGTGTGCCAAAGCTTTGCATCTTACATAGCCTAAGCATCTTGAACTACACATGCTGAATCATTCACAAATTTTGTATAATCCATGTGCATGCCAAAAGCAATAATAACATTGCAATGCCAAAAGCATATTTTTTCTTACTAGTAGATGAGTCCCATTTGCCTTTTCCCTTTTGACTAGCTAGGAAAGCTTTATCTACAACATGCATAATGAACATGTTCTCCCTAGATTGATCCTCTTGCAATAAAATAGAGACTAACTCCTCAAATGTTAAGGCATTTGGATTGTCTTTCAAAATTAATCGAAGAGTAGAAGCAAAACTTTGATATGAATCTAGAAAATCATTAAGAACGCTCTGCATAAGTGAACTATTTGGTAAGACTTCATTAGCAAAAATCAATTGCTCCTTCAAATCTTTCATCTTTGTCAAAAAACTATCCATAGAATCTCCCTCATTCATATGCTCACTCTCCAATTGTTTCATAGGTAAGCAACATGAGCCTCATTTTTGGCCTGGTACAAAGTGGTAAGTGTATCCCAAGCATCATTTGTTGTTTTGCAAGAGTGATTGTGAGGTATAATGGCATGTTTGAAAGAAAAAGCTATTAATGCATGTGTTTGAGCATCTCTGCCATCCCAACAAAGATGCTCTATAGTAGGTGCAACAAGAACCAAAGCACAAACATGAATTTGAAGACCATCATCTTCAATTCCATCTGCATTACCTCCAATAATTGTATTTGTAGGTGTAGTAGGTTGTTTCTCAACACCCTCCACAATATTCCACAATCCTTTTACAACCAATACATGATGCATCATATATGCCCATTGTTACACTTATGTGTTCCTCGAGTGGCTTTGATGTGAACCTTTTCTCTATACATGGGCACTTTTTACTCTAGTGCTGGCTAGAGGCTTTTTCCCCATGTTATCACATACTTGATACTCTCATATGTGGTGGTACTTTGTACTTAGGGATAATTATTCAGCTCTTACTTCAGTTCAGTTCATCGTCAATACAGAGAGCTAATTCCAGCCATCGTCTTCTTCGTGTGTCTTATTGTGTTTGTGCTCCTTGTGTGTGCTTCTCGTGTGTCTCTCGCACTTCTACACACACCCAACAGTGGTATCAGAGCAGGTTCAGCTTCCTCTCAAGTTTCGGTTTTTCGCGTGGCGGCGCACGTGCACTTTTAACAGTGCAAATCGACTTCGGAGCATAGAACTGTGAATTCCAACAACCAAGAAACATTTCCACCAAGTGCATTGGGGTTCTACCCCCATTTTGAAGCCATTCGTGGAGTCAGAATTGCCATCAGAGTGACAATTTGTGAGCTGAAATTTCAACATTCATTTCAGCTTTCGTCGAAGTGAAGATTTTGTCACATTCTTATTCTTTAGTGAAATGGCAGGCAGCAATGACTTGTTTGGCATGCTTCAAGTTGAAGATAAGCTTGATGGGACCAACTATCTGATGTGGTCTTACATGATGAAGCATGTTCCTGTTGGTAAACAACTTTGGAACATAGTGGCAGATGTAGATCGAAGACCCACAGGTTCTTCTACTTCATAGTCTACTATCACAGATGGAGCTTCTTCTTCGAGTACAGTGGTTTCTCCTTCTCCACCTACACAGGAGCAGCTTAGATGGGATGGAAAAGATGCTCAAGCTCATGCTTTGATTGCACTTTTAGTGAAGCGTCATATAGTTCCACACATTCGGTCATGTTCTACATCGAGACAGGCATGGGACACTCTTGCTTCTTTGTATGTTGTGCCTAATGAAGCACGTGTTGCATACTTGAGGAAGCAACTTGAGGATGTATGTATGGCTGAAAATGAGTCGGTGGATGTGTATGTGACATACATCAAGGACTTGAAAGAGCAATTGGCAAACATAGATGAGATCATTCCGGATGCATCACTCATTTCTACATTGTTGAAAGGATTACCAGAATCTTTTCAAAGCTTTGCTACTACACTCCGTTTGGTTGCAAAAGGAAATCCTAATATGTATGCATTTGATGAGGTTGTGTCTCTTCTTTTGCAAGAAGAGCAGTTTAGAGTGAATATGAGTGGCTGCAAGCACTTGCTATCTCACAAAAGGGGAAAAGCAAGTATGGTTGAGCTTTGGGTTCATCAAAACCAAAGCCCCAAGCTTCCTCTTCCACTCATTCCTCTAATGATGGTGATTTGCAAAAGAAGAAGAGATGCAAGTATTGTCGGAAGGTTGTTCATACTATTGATGAGTGTAGAAAGCTTGCTCAACGCAATGGAAAGAAGAAGGAATCTAACATGTCTATTGCTAAAAATTCTGCAAATGCAAAGAATGATGAAGCTAACATGGCTCAAGATTTTTGGGCATGTGTTGTTACATGTCATTATGATGCTCCTTTGCATTCTAAATGTATGGTTGTGAGTGAGGCTGGTTCGGATTGGTTCTTTGATAGTGGTGCTTCAAAGCACATAACATCATGCAAAAGATTTTTTGCCTCTTTGAAAGATGCACCCAAAGGAGGACATGTGGTGTGTGCAAACAATGCCTCTTATCCTATCATTGGAATAGGAGAAATGGAGCTTATGGCTGCAAATGGAGGTGTGATTCTCTTAAAAAATGCATTGTATGTGCCCGGTATCAAGAAGAACTTAATTTCAGTTCCGTTGATTGCCAAAGTTGGACTTCATGTACACTTTGTTGATGATAAGTGTATGGTTCATGATTTCAACAATGGTGATGTTATCTTAATGTCCGGTACATTATGTAATGGTTTGTATCACATGGATACATACAAGAGGGCTGCCTCGAATGCCTTGGTTGCTCATACTTCTTCCATGGCTAAAATGGAGCTTTGGCATGCTCGTTTTGGTCACTTGAACTTCAATAGTTTGCTTTACTTGCAAAAGAAGGACATGGTTATTGGTTTGCCTACACTGGAGTCCAATGAAAAGCATGCATGTGAAGGTTGCATTCTTGGAAAAATGCATCATGCTTCTTTTCCAAAAGATAGTCATACACACAGTACAAGAAAATTGAAGCTTGTTCATAGTGATGTATGTGGTCCTGTCAAGACTCCATCTTTTGGGAAGCATGTATATTTTGTTACCTTCCTTGATGATGCTACTCGCCATACATGGATGTATCCAATGAAAGCAAAGAATGAGGTATTTTCTTGCTTCAAAGCATTTTTAGCTATGGCTCAGAAATATCCCAATTCATGTTATTTGTTTTTTCCAAGTATCTGCTAAACCAAATCCTTATGAGGCTATGTGAATCAATCTTGCCCAAGAAAAGTGAAGTGTTGCATACACATCCTTAGGGTAGTAGACAATTTTGGTGTGATTGTAGACATTAGCATGAGCTTTAGGACCTCACTTTTCTTCATTTCCTCTAGCATTAAGGTCTCCTTGTCTCAAGGGATATGGGTGTCATACATATTTAGGGGTTATATGAACAAATGGTGTCTCAATCATAATTTCTTTAGTGGTTGACCTCAAAGTAAGGATGGTATCACAAACGTGCTTGATATTTCCTTGTCTTGACCTTGCTATAAGGTATGGATCGAATAGTAACATCTATGGAAATTTGCCTTGGATAGGGGAGTATAGAAGTAAGTGTCTAGGCTTGATTTCTCCCCTCCATCCATCTAAATTTTACAACCCTTTGAATTCTTTAGAAAAAAATGGAAATGATCCCACTAATGGTCAAAGTCAAGTTTTGCTTCCTAGATGTAGTGAGCGTCTACCAAAGATGTAACCAGGCCTTGGAACCAATGTGAATTTACATGTACTTTCTCTGTTCGGTTTGTGGGTGGATTTCAATTGGTATCTCTCTAGATTCTATTGCTATATTTTAGTAGTGATGTGTGTGAACACACTAGGACCGTTGGGGCACTCTTTTCCCTCCTTAGAAGGTTTTTTTTTTCGGCTTGTATATAGGCCTATAACCCTAACGAGTCACTTATCTTTTTACATTCTCTTGTTAATACATTCAATATTGTGTGTTGTGCTCCAAGCTTCTTCTTCTTCCTTGTATTGGCCGTGTGCTTCTGCAGACCTCAAACTCCAACAATTGGTATCAGAGTAGACCACCGCTTCATCTAGGGCATCGTAGACACCCCTCTTGTCATAATCTCAGAACCGCACAAAAATTGGTGAGCTCCTTTTGGCCTCCAAATGCACTATGGCAATGCCTATGCAGGCAATCTCATCTTTTTGTGTCAAACATATATACAAGTTTCGGTTCGCTAGTACAAGAATATCACATGTTTAGCAAAACTTGATGGGGTAGTTTTGTTCAACTTTTTTAGATACAATCATTTTTCTACTTTAGGAAAATTTAGTTTGTGTTCATGGCTAAAGGTAGTGATGCATTCCGTATGTTGGCTATTGAGGATAAGTTGGATGGTACCAATTACCCATTATGACATATATGATGCATCATGTATTGGTCACAAAGGGACTATGGAATTTTGCATAGGGTGTTGAAAAATGTCTTACTACACCTGCAAATATAGTTACTGAAGGTGATGTAGATGGCATTGAAGATGAAGATCTTCAAGTTTCTGTTCGTGCTTCCATTCATGTTGCACCTATTGTAGAGCAACTTTGTTGGGATGGTAGAGATGCGTAGGCACATGCATTGATAGCCTTGTCTGTCAAACATGCCATTATTCCTCATATTTGCTCTTGCAAAACAATAAAGGATGCTTGGGATACACTTACCACTTTATACTAGGCAAGGAATGAGGCTCTGTTGCTTACCTCCAAAAACAGTTGGAGACTGAGCACATAAATGAAAGAGCTTCCATGGAAACTTTTTTGACAAAGATCAAAGACATAGGATCCATCTTCTAAATGTCTAGTACTCATCTCAATGATTTTTTTCTCTCCACCCAACCTAGCCTTGTATATATAGCAAGTGAGGACTCAACCACTTTGGTTCTAATCCACTCTTTTCAAAAGCAGTTTCACTTGAGAACTACTCCTTTGGAAAAGTAGCATCAATTGAGAACCATCCTTTTTAGATTCATGCCACACTACTCTTTAGTGGATTGATTTTTCACCACCATTTACTTCGAAAGGTCCCAATTATAAAGAACGGTCCACAATGCTCTAGCTCATGGAGCTCTTAGGCAAAACCTTGCTACTTCTAGGTTTTGAACTCAAGACCTCCTTTCTTCCCTTAAGACTTATCCACTAAGCTAGGTGGATTCCTTGTCTTAAAAAGCATAAGAACCTATACATAAGTGTAGTCTTCAGATCTTTGGCCAAATAGCTAAATGATCAATCTGTGTTCTCTTGAACTTTTTGAGATACAATCATTTTTTTGCATCAGGGTATTTTAGTCAGTGGCCATGGTTGAAAGCAATGATGTGTGCCGCATGTTGGCTATTGAGGATAGATTGGATGGTACTAATTACCCATTATGGGTGTTGGGTGTGTGTAGAAGTGTGAGAGACACACGAGAAGCACACACAAGGAGCACAAACGCAGCAAGACACACGAAGAAGACGATGGCTGGAATTAGCTCTCTCTATTGACGATGAACCCAAATGAAGTAAGAGCTGAATAATTATCCCTAAGTACAAAGTACCACCACATATGAGAGTATCAAGTATGTGGTAACATGGGGAAAAAACCTCTAGCCAGCACTAGAGTAAAAAGTGCCCATGTATAGGGAAAAGGTTCACATCAAAGCTACTCGAGGAACACATAAGTGTAACAAACCCCCTGGAGCGAATGATGTGAACACATACATGGAGTGATAGATCAGCCCCCACAATGTAATAAGCCTAAAGCTTTGTGAAAAGCTTGAAACTTTCCTCATGGAAGAGCTTTGGTGAATATGTTTGCCACATTATCTTGTGTAGGCACATACCAAATCAATATCTCCTGCATGAAGGCGCTCTCTCACATAGTGATAATGCACCTCAATATGTTTGGTCCGTGCATGAAACACTGGGTTTTGTGCAACAGCCAAAGCACTCTGACTATCAGTGAGAATATGCTTAGCGGCATCAATCTCCATGCAAAGATCCATCAATAGGCATCTCAGCCATATACACTCCACTGTAGGTGTGAAAACTGCCCTCACAACTCAATGTCGCCACTGTAGGTTTCTTCTTACTCAACCAAGATATGCATGAGTCTCCAAGGAAAAAGCAATTACCACTAGTGGACACGCGAGTATAACAACCAGCCCAATCACTATCTGTAAAAGCATGCAAGCATGGCTGAATATCTCTGCCATAAAAGAGACCTAAGCTCAAAGTGCCTCGATGAAATCTAAACACACGTTTCACCGCTTGCCAATGCTTAGTGCCAGGGATATGCATGAATCAACTCAACTAGGAAACTACATACTATATATATGGCCTTGTGTTGCATGCATATATAAGACATCCCACAGCTTGCTGATGAAGAGAAGTGTCAAATGCATCACTGGAATCCTCAACTGAGAACCTGAATCCTGTCTCAACTAGTGTGGAAACTGGCTTTCAATCTTCAAAGTCAAAATGCTGAAGTAATTTTTCAACATACTTTGCTTGATGCATAATGATTCCCCCCTCAACGGATACAAACTGGATGCCAAGATAGTAGCTCAAAAGACCAAGATAAGTGACATCAAAAGTATGCTGCAAATTAGCCATAAGAATGTCAAGTTTTGCATCACATGACCGAGTCAAGAGTATGTCATCAACATAAAGAACAAGCACTATAAGATCAGCCCCATTTTTGTGTACATAGAGTGTGCTTTCAATCGGACTACATGTGAAGCCAAGAGCAATCAAGTGCTTATGGATTTTGTCATACCATGCACGTGGGGCTTGCTTGAGACCATACAAGGCTTTATGCAAGGGACAACCCATATGCTCTTTCCCTTTCATAGCAAATCTAGGAGGTTGCTTCACATAAACCTCTTCTTGCAAATCACCATTCAAGAAGGCTATTTTTATGTCCAACTGATGCACTTTCCAACCTCGATGGACAGCTAATGCAACCACTGTACGAATGGTAGTCATGTGTGAAGTAGGTGCAAATGTTTCCTCATAGTCAATCCCATATTGTTGCGCATATCCTTTGGCAACCAATCTAGCTTTGTAGCGATCAATGCTACCATCAGATTTTCTCTTAATCTTATAAAACCACTTTGTACCAATGGCATTCTTTCCTTTTGGCAATTCACATAACTCCCAAGTACCATTCCTATGTATGGAATCCATTTTTGATTGCATAGCACTCATCCATTGTGGATCGTCACATGCATCTTCAAAAGAAAGTGGTTCTTCATTACGTGCTGTAGCAATAAGGAATAATCCACAAAATTACTTGATACATGGTGAGAGCTTGATCTTGTTCTACCAAGTAAAGGTGCACTCAATTTGTTGTCCTGCAAAGTTTGTTTCAGCCACTTTGGCATAGATTGTGCACTCTTGATAGACATGCGTTCATTATGTAATACATCTTCAACATGTACATCATGCGTGGGATAAATTTCATGCTCATTTTCAGCCAGACTTTGTTGCAAATGTTCAGCCATATGTGGCTGAAAATTTCCAGCAGTTTTGACAATTTTTGGCTGAAAAATTTTAGTCATGTTTGGCTGGAAATTCTCTACATTTTTAGCACTATTTTGTTGGAATTTTTCAGCCCTTTGAGCCTCAGTTGGTTGATCTACATGGCCATTGTCAAGCGCACCATTTTGGAACAAAGGCATGAGTGTATCGAACACATCTTGTGAGCTAACTGTTGGCTGTTTTTTGCATTCAAGTAGAGGGAAAATTGAATTTTCAGCAAATACCACATCTCGACTCACAATAATTGTGTTTGTCAATGGATGGTACAAACGATATCCCTTACTTTCAGCACTATAACCAACAAATATACATTTCTTTTCCTTGTCATCAAGTTTGTGACGTTGTTGTGATGGCACAAGAGCATATGCCAAACAACCAAACACACGCATATGACTAACCATAGACTTATGACCATTCCAAGCCTCATAAGGAGTGATCACTCTCAATGCTTTTGTAGGGCAGCAATTCAACACATAGTTTGCACACATGACTGCTTCCATCCAAAACTTATCAGGAAGATGCTTTCCTTTAACCATACATCGTGCCATTTCAAGTAGAATTCTATTTTTATGCTCCGCAACACCATTTTGTTGAGGTGTATATGGCACCGTATATTAGTGTGAAATACCTCTTTCATGAAGAAAAAGCATTAAACTCATGTGACATGTATTCACCACCACAATCTGTGCGTAGAGTTAAAAGCTTTTGTGAAGAAAAATCTTCTGAATTATCAATCAACTTTATGTGGCTAGTTGCACATGGATGTGCGAGCAGGTTGTAAATAGCTATTGTGCCATTACCCATATTGCATACATGTGTCTTTCATGCTACATACTATCAAATGAACCTGATCATTGACATCCCATTAGTCAAAGCACACACATGGAACCATACAATGCCTAAAACCCACACAAGCTATAATTAATCCAACCCGCTCACCTATCATACCCAATCCTATCATACCACCACTCACTATTTGGATACCATGACTTGATGTTCAACCATGGTTTAGCAACTTGTGATCCAACCATAAGAACCTAAGAGGATGGGATAACAAATGGCAATGGTGGAATCGTTATTCTTGGATAGAAAAGCACAAGTCACATAAAAAGGCTTTATTTTCCCATAGAATGAGACATGTAGTATAACTACAAGGTAAATCAACTAAACCAACTAACGAACAAGATCAGACTAAGGAGAGAAATGCACATATTGACCCAAACAATTGTGAGGTCCCAATTAGCTACCTACCACTCTTCTCCCAACCTTAAATAGCCCTTGCCCTTATGCATATCTAGAGTCTACTATAAGGTCCAAACGCCCCTCATATGGCCACTTTGAGGAGATGGAATAACCTCATGAGAATACAAAGACTTGTGTTAGAGCCTTCACTCCTTTGAGAGCTGGTCCTTGAACCATCCAGGCTCCTTGACCAATGTAAGTAGACCAATGGTAGAGCATGGTGGTCTAAATAGATCTAACATTTGACAAGGGAAATACATCACCCATGATGCTTAGTTGCTCTGATACTGCCGTGATGAGGTGATGGGATATAGATAGAGATGAGAGGGTGTTTACCAAAACTTGCTCTACACCATCCAATACAAATTCAAGAATTCCTAATTTACTTCCTTAGCTTCCAAAATGTGCATAAAGAATCACTAAGTTCTTTGGAACATCATTCTCAAATAGATACATCAAAATAGATAAGTTTGCACTTGCAAAGATTTGAAGAAACCTTCTATTTTGGGAAGTGAAGGTAATATAAGAATGCTTAGAGCTCACAATCTATTATGAATTGATTGAAGATATTTTGCACACATGTAATTGAAGTGTCAAATTTCATGAATTTAGCTGAACTATACACTATGAAACAAGTTTAACAAGTCTGGGGGGTCACCCTAACTTTTCAGGAACAAGATGAAGTGCAGACATAGTCACCTTCAATACTTAATAACTTGAAATCTACTCAACCAAAGTTGATGAAACTTTGTATATAGATGCAAAACACGCTTATCTAATTGATCCCAGTAAAATTTTGGAAAATTGATACTTGCACACAAAGAAATGAACCACACAAATCAATTGTGTAACCTCAAGGTATTGTAGCAACAAACTGAGATTGAATACTCAATATATATGAATCATAATGTGTATGATATTGCACATATGATACAAGAAAGATATGGAGAACTACTCTCACTTGAGAGGAGTACAATGTATGCTCAAAATCTCATCTCGAACTCTCGGATTAGGCTATTTATACCTGCGACTAGAAGGGGGTCTATTTGTACATGAAAGCTCTTAGGCTTGCTTCTTGCACCAATAGGAGCAACAATTGCAAAATTACTCCCTAATAGAATATTTAGTAGGATGGGCCAACCATCCACTCACAGATGCTACATGGGAATCAAAAGCTCTTATTTGAAGACATTTTCCCTCCTTGATAATTGAGGACAATGATCTTTAGAAGGGGGTTAGATTGAGGTAATAACCCAACATGATCACTTAGAATGGAAGCCTACCTACAAGGAAGGAATCTATTTGGTTACATACGTGGAGATGAGATGATGCCAATACTCAAAAGCAAGGGCCAATCAACACAAGAGGAGGAGGAAAGGTTAAATGCATGGTGCTCAAAGGATGCTTTGGCAAGGTCGTACATTCTCAACTCTTACATCACTCAAGAAGATGCCCAAACAAGGTGTGATTTATATTTGGTGAATAGACTTCCATCAAAGGCTCTAGATGGAATGACTCCGTATCAGGCATGGAATGTAAGAAGACTTGGCCTTGATCATTGCAAGATCTTTGGGTGCATTGCATATGCACACATACCTTCACATATTAGAGGAAATTTGGACCCTAAAGAAGAGAAATGCATCTTCATTGGCTATTATCTTAATCAAAAAGGTTATAGGTTGTACAATGCAGGCAGCAAAGGTTTCATTGTAAGTAGGGATGTTGTGTTTGATGAAAAAAATCATGGTTTGAAGATGATTGCAAGAGGATCAAACTACCTTATGAAATAGAAGAGGACTTTCCAACCCTATCAAAGAAAAATAAGCATGCACTTGAAGCATCAAATGATTCAAAAGATGATCAAAAGACTCAAAGGAGAGAATTCGGTTCTTGGAACTCAAAAGCCAAAGCCAAAGTGCAGGAGTTGAGGGATGTGGCAAAATCCTCTCAACGAACAATTAGGTCAACTAGAGAGAAGAGAAAGCCAGAAAGGTATGGGTATGATACTTCATCAGTTACTAAACAATCTATATACCTAGCACATGACTCAAACCCCGAGGAGCCCTCATTATATGAGGAAGCAAAGAAGAAGCCTAAATGGATGAATTCCATGGAGGAAGAGATTGACTCATTATAAGAAAATCAAGCTTGAGAATTGGTGCCCAAAACTCCATCTATGAAGATCATAGGTTCGAGATGGATATACAAGGTTGAGAAAATTCTGATGGGTCTATAAATAGGTACAAAGCAAGACTAGTGGCTAAAAGGTATGGACAAACACAAGGAATCGATTATGAAGAAAATTTATCACCAACTACAAAGGTTCCAACCATCAAGGTACTTATGAGTGTTGCAACTTCAAAAAATTGGAAGATATGCCAAATGGAAACGATTTTCTAAATG
Source organism: Ceratopteris richardii (assembly GCA_020310875.1). NCBI lineage: Eukaryota > Viridiplantae > Streptophyta > Polypodiopsida > Polypodiales > Pteridaceae > Ceratopteris > Ceratopteris richardii. Next base: position 116,677,690 of record CM035419.1, on the reverse strand, counting down.
GATGTATTTTTGAGGAGGTAGACATGGCTCAACCTCTTGGTTTTGAAGATTCATCATGTCTTGAGTATGTATGCAGGTTAAGAAAATCCTATGGCTTGAAGCAAGCCCCTAGGGCTTGGAATCATAGATAGGTACCTATTTGCAAGATAAAGGATTCAATGTGAGCAAAGATGATCCTGTAAGACAATAGTTACGCAATATAACACAGGAGCAATAGCAGAGAAGATAACAGATATAGGAGAATCTCAACAATTTTCTACTAGCAGCAAGTACAAAGATGATGGCGTTGTCCACCCGTGCGCTCTCAAGGTAGAGCTTAAATGGTGATCTAGACAACTCTAGATAGGGAGATACAAGGTAGAGGTATGCTGGCTCAACTTGGTGTCTTAGGTAGTGCAGAAGTCATGTATATATAGGATCATGGGTGGCCTGCCATGGACGGCTATACATGGGCGGTAGAGCGTGGGCGGCCACCGCCCGCGTAATTGCCATACACGGCTTAGACTGGTTGAACCGACCTAACAAATATAAATGATTTCTGACTCCAACAGGGAATATTCCATGGAATATTCCCTTTACCGTCGCGCCGGGGGCGTTGCCCCCGGACCCCCACCAGGGGGCCCGCTGGGCCCCTTGGACCCCCCAGTCGGGGCTGCTCACCGCTGCCCCGGACCCCACAATTGGGGACTCTGGTAACTCCCTTTCCTTATAATATCTTACATGGTCCAATATGACCTTCATCCAACATTCAAGTTGGGATTCCCATCAATTGGGTAATGCACGCTTGGCTTCTCCTCATAAAGGGGGCCTTACAAAATGTGCATACAATCATGAGGGGTAGACATTGATCATATACTAACAGATCCTTCCCTGTTCATCAAGAGGAATCAATCTAAAATTATATACCTATGTTTGTATGTTCATCATATCGTAATTATAGGTAATGATGATGAAGGAATAAAGAAGATCAAGCTTTAGATGAAAGAGAAATTCAAAATAGTGATCTAGGTCTACTCACATATTTCCTAGGATTGGAAGTGATATACACAAAAAAAGGTATGTACCTTACTTAGAGAAAGTATATCAAAGACATGCTTGTAAAATTCAAAATGGAGAATTCAAAGATTGCAGGTACACCTATGGAGATGAACTTAAAGTTGAGTGTTCATGAAGGAGAGCAAATAGAGGATATAACTAGCTATCATAGTCTAGTTCCTAGATTGAATTATGCTACATTAACTAGAGTGGAAATTTGCTATGGATTAAGTGTCCTACGTCATTTCATGCATACTCCAAGGAAACCTCACATGGAAACAACCAAAAGAATCCTCAAATACCTAAAATGAACCATCAATGAAGGTTTCTATTACCCTTATACATCTGACATAGATATCAAGCTATTTTTTGATGCAAATTAGCCAGGCTCTGAAGATGGTAGGAGAAGCACATCTAGGTACCTCACCTTTGTAGGTACAAAACTGATTTCATGGTCCTTAAAGAAGCAAACCAATATTGCACTCTCATCAATTGAGGTAGACCTCTCTTTATTTCTTACTCCCAATACTTGACATTTATTCTTGATAAAAGAACTATTCTTCCTTTTGAGAGGATAAATGAAGAAATGCCTAGTTCCATACATTACCTTCTCAATGTATTTCATTGGATCATGAGTCCCTTTTTCTTTTAGCCATCAAGAAAAAGTAAGAGGAATTAGTTCCCATTACTCCATACTAGTAGGTCCATCCAATCCACAAAACCACATCTTTATACTTTTGTATTTTACATTCTTCACCCTCTTTAATGCTTGCTAAATCATATGCTATAACTTATGGTACCAATTTATGAGAGCAAGGACTAAGGTGCTTGGACACACCACAGATAGTCTTACTTGACTTTCAAGGATGTTTAGTTAACCATCGAATGTGGTGTGGATGATCTCATCAAACTTAAAGTTTGATTTGATCTTTGCCCCACTTTGAACTTTTGGCTTTTCTTCTCCGTTTATCCAAATGAGAGATAAGAGTAGTTCTTTTTCTCTTAGATCACTTTTCTTTATCTAATGTTAAATGAGAGAGCATGGGTTTTACTCAAAGATCTGACTTTTATGCTTCACCTAGGAACCATTTTTCCTTAGAAATTCACTAGCGTAATCCACAACTTATTTTGTGTTATCCTGTGAAGCATCAAGATGTCTTTACGATATGCTTTATAGTTCTTCCAACTTCTTTTTCTAAACCACTTAGGATTTATACAGTCCTTATGGTTTATGAAAGTCTACACCTACATCGGGCTTCCTTGATAACTCCAAATCCTTTATATGGGTTGGAAGATACAATGGAAGAAGCATTAAGAATTTGAATACCAGGAAGTACTCCAACTCTATCTATTCTATTCCTTGCATATCCTTTACCTTGTAATTGTTGGAGTTTGAGGTCTGCGGGAGCATGCAAATAGAACAAGGAAGAAGAAGAAAGAAGCTTGGAGCACAACACACAATACTGAATGTATTATCAAGAGAATGTACAAATATTAGTGACCCATTAGGATTATAAGCATGCATACAAGATGGGGGGAAAAAACCTCCTAAAGAGGAAAAAAAGTGGCCCAGTGGTCCTAGTGTCTTCACACACATCACTACCTAAATCCCCCCTAGGAGTGATGGGGTGAACAAGGAGCTGACACTCATGTATAAGCAAGTGTCAAACTATGTGGAATCAATCCACAAAAGGAAGTAGGCCCAAAGCTTTGCGGAAAGCTTCAAACTTCTCCCTAGGTAGAGCCTTTGTGAAAAGTTCTGCAATGTTCTCTTGTGTGGGCACATATGGCAAACTAATCTCTCAAACAGAGAACCTCTCCTTGACATAATGATAGTGCACCTCAATGTGATTAGTGCGAGCATGGAACATAGGGTTCCTCAAAACTTCCAATGTGCTCTGACTGTCAGTGAAGATGGTGGTGGTAAAAGACTGACCAACACCCAAATCAGCCATAAGGCATCTAAGCCACACACACTCAACAGCCACTGTGAAAGCTACCCTATACTCAACTTCACAACTAGAAGTGGCCACAATAGGCTGCTTCTTGCTCCACCATGATATGCATGAGCTACCAAGCGTGAAGCAAAAATCTGATGCAAAAGAAGCATAATGAGAGCTGAACGAGTATGATATGACAGAGGTGCATCTAATTTGCTATCTCGCAAAGTCTGCACTAGCCATTTAGGCATAGTCTTTGCCTCCTCTATATGAGTTCTCTCACCAAGAAGTGCATCAGTAAATCTGCATAAAAAATGGAATGATCTGCATCATCACGTGAAACCTGTAAAGGCTGAGAAATTGCCTCATTTGGACTAGCTATTTGCCTATCACTTATAAAGGTTACACTACCAAAGCCATCTTAACACAGGCAGAGGAGTAGCTATTGCTACCACTTCTTTATGGAAGCGTTGGGGTAAACCAGCCCTTAGACCTACTAGGATGAAGTTGCAGATGGCTGATGGGCACATAGAAAGACCCTTAGGACTACTGGAAGGAATTACCTTGTCCACCTGCGGGGTAGAATTCGATCATACTTTTGCGATATGTGATCTTGGGAAGAATCAAGCATATGAAATGCTTCTAGGTAGACCTTTCATGTGACAATTGCAAGTGGTACAAGATTGGGGAACCAGCTCTTTGTACTTGCAACACCTAGGAGTGACCACGAAAGTGAACGGACTATTCACACATGGATGTACCACCCTTGGAATGGAATATTGTACATAGGAACAAAGATGAGAAGGAATCGGTACATTCCTCAACATCAAATCCATCATGGTTGCATGAGGATACACACCTATGGATGTGTAAAGTTGCAGCAAAAGAGGAGGAGTGAACGAAAGCAAGGACATCAAGAACAGGACAAACCTCTAGACCTATTGAAGACCCAGCATACGCACCAGTAGTGTTTCCAAACGAGGAATTCGAACCCTATGGCTGGGCAGAGATTCTTACGACGATGGACATAGCAATTAATGAAGAACAATGGACCCCCCATTGTGATGAAGACGGCTATGATATCTCCATCTTTATTGTAAACCTTATAGGGGAGGAAACTGAAGGGGATAAACTCGAATGTGAGATCTCATAAAGGAGCAAGCAACTGAGAGAGGGAGAATGGGAAGTAGACTCTAATAGACCTGAATTTTCATATGAAGAGGAATTTTTAGGTTGGGTATAAGCCATCTCCCCAGACCACGCAACCCCTAAGAAGAGAAAGGATAATTCAAATCCTAAACAACAAAATCAGAAAGTGAGAAAGGATAAAATTGTGAAACAAGAAGAAGAAGAAGAACCGTTAATGGAAGTGCCTGAAAATTTTAAAAAGTACGAAGTTGAAGAACGAAAGATCATGATAAGAATACCTAAGAGAGATAAAAACTCCAGAGAAGCCTATGATAACAAGGATACTACAAAGAAAGTAGTAGTGGCAATCGAGGGAGGAGAAGAAAGATGTACGTACATAGGGCATGATCTGACAGACAAAGAGGAAGAAAGTTTGATCGTTTCTGAAAAGGTATAGGGATGTGTTTGCACGGAGTTACAAGGACCTGAAAGGGGTAGATCCAGATATATGTTCTCATAGGATACCCATGATAGTTGAGGCTAAACCCACCAAGCAAGAACCTTATACGTATAATGATAACTATGCATTGAAGATCAAGGAAGAGATAGATAGACTCATTGAGGCCAGATTCATCTACGAGATAGAACATACTGAATGGGTATTGCCCATTGTAGTCGTGCCTAAGAAGAACGATAAGTTGAGAGTGTGTATTAATTTGAAGAAAGTCAATGCTTCCACCATTAGGGACAGTTACCCTCTGCCTATTACAAAACACCTATTGGAAAGAGTCGCAGGCAAGGAAGTGTAAAGCTTTCTTGATGGATTTTCAGGCTATAACCAAGTCGCCATTGCCCTCGAGGATCAACATAAGACGGCTTTTTCCACTGAATGGGGTATCCTTGCATTTCGTGTGATGCCTTTTGGGTTGATGAATGCACCTGCAACTTTCCAAAGGTTGATGTGCCACGTGTTCAAAGAGTTTTGGAGAAAGAACTTGGAAGTGTACGTAGATGATCTGTGTGCTCACTCAAGGCTAGATCATATCCTTGAGCTTAAACGAATCTTTGACAAGTGTAGGGAATATCAAGTATGTTTAAACCATGAGAAGTGTGTCTTTATGGTAAGACAAGGTAAGATACTTGGACACATAGTCTTAAAAAATGGAATTTCCATAGATGAGGATAAGGTACGAGTGATGAGTGAATTACCCAGGCCAAAGAATGTAAAGGAAGTATGAGAATTTATGGGCCATTGCAGATATTACCGATGATTCATACATATGTATGCAATTATTGCTAAACCACTGTACAACCTACTAACTAACTTTGAGTGGACAGAAGAATGTGAGAGCTCCTTTAGTGAACTGAAACAGCAATTGTGTTCTGAACCTATTCTAACCGTGCCTGATTGGAACAAACCTTTTCACGTACATGTAGATGCTTCTAATCACGCCATAGGTTGTGTGTTAGCACAACCCATAGACGAAGGGAATATTGACTTATCAATTGCATACACCAGTAGGTAGTTGAATGCAACAGAGAAAAATTACACCACGATGAAGAGAGAGGGGATAGGAATGGTCTATGCCGTCAAGAAATTTTGCCACTATTTATTGGCAAATAAGTTTAAGTTCTTACAGACCATCAAGCTCTCTTGTATTTAGTGAACAAACCCTGTAACAGGGGTAGGCTAATACACTGTTTTCTACTACTTATGGAGTATGACTTTGAAGTCATAGTCAAGAAGGGTAAAACACACTTGCAAGCTGACCATCTCTTGAGGATAACTTTAGGAGAAGCAGCTATTGGTGTAGCAGAAGAGCTACCAGATGCTTACCTGTTTAATGTCGAGATTGTCCCTGAATGGGCAAAGCCATTAGTTCCAGTGTTGACATATGGACCTAAGAATTCTCAAGTGAGAACCCAAGAGAAGAAGGTAGTGAAAGTGCAGAGATACCAAATCCTCGCGGGTAGTATCTATAGGCAAGATCATCATAATATACTTTCCTGCTGCATAGAAGAACAGGAGCATGACAATTGGTTGCAACTAGCACATGTAGGTGCGCTAGAGCAACATCATTCGAGACAGGGGACATTACTGAACTTGAAAAGGTTAGGTGTGTATTGGCCCTCAATGGCAAAAGATGTCCGACAACTTTGTGATGAATTTCCAAAGTGTTGCAATAGAACACGGACAGAACCTGCCACTGTATACCATGTGGCCCTAACACCAGATTGGAGTGAACCTTTGGTTAACTATCTAAGGATGAAGAATTTCCCAAAAGACATAACTTTGGCATGTAAACAAAGCAGGAGGCTCAAGGTTATAAGCTCATTGGTGATAATCTGTATAGACAAGGGAGAGATGGTTATCTGAGGATATGTGTGCACGAGAGTGAATATCTCAACCTCTTGGAAGCTGCCCATCAAGGTGCAACAGGAGGCCATTTTGGACCTGACCACGTTATTAAGGCCATACTATTTTCAGGATTATGGTGGCCCACTCTCCATATGGAAGCCCACACATATGTAAAACGATGTGATGTATGTCAAAGGGCTCAGTATCCTATAGATAGAGACAAGATGCCCCTACGACCCATGATGGGAGGACGCGCATTCTCAAAATGGGGAATCAATTTTGTGGGACCTATTAACCCCCTTGCAAAGAACTCCCATGCCGAGTATATCATAGTTGCCACAGACTATCTCACTGAATGGGTAGAGGCCAAGGTCGCAAAGAAGAATGATGCACACATGATTGCAAAATTCTTGTTTGAGAATGTCTTCACAAGATATGTGCTTCCTATAGAGCTTGTAAGTGATAGAGGTACTCATTTTCTTAACAAGATTATTGGATATTTATTACAAGATTTCATGGTAATACACAAGAAATCTGCACCGTATCATCCACAAGCCAACAGACAGGCTGAGAGTACTAATAAAATTTTGTGCAAATACTGACCAAGATTGTGAATAATAAATGTTCGGATTGGGATCAGCAATTGCACCATGCCTTATGGGCCTAACGAGTAGCATATAAAACAATACTCAATGCCACACCATTTCATATGGTATTTGGTCAGAATGCTATGTTGCCATTGGATTTTTTGATACCACCCCTCAAGAAAGCTCAAGAGCATGAGTGGACAGGTCATGAACTTTCCTCTAGAATACTTGACTTAGAACAGCTAGGAGAGACTAGATTGCGTGCAACAACAAGAATTTATGCCGCTAAGAAGAGACAAAAAGCCTACTTTGATGCTCATATTAAGGACAAGGGATTATGACTAGGAGATTTGGTGTTGGTTTACACTTTGGAACAACATGCCCGTAAGTTAGAGAAACAAGGATATGGACCCATGATTATCAATAGGATATCGACTAGCGGTGCTGTTCAACTAGCAACTCTAGAAGGAGAGGTAATGCCTAATTATATCAGCGGATGCAGAGTTAATCTATATCAAGAACCCTTGACTGATGATATGCTTAAACGACTAACTCTTGCCAAGAAGCAAAAGGAAGAGGAGGAACGAACATACCAGAAGCCCAAGCAGAAGCTTTAGAATGCATTAGGTGCATGCAATTAGGAAGGAATGGACTAGGTAGAGAACCTCAACCGAAGGATGCTCCACGATATCCAACGGCCATGTGTCAAATCTAAGGGAAGGATATCCCTAGTATTGATGACAGGTGCAAGAGAACAAGGATTACGACCACCACATACTAGAGAGATGACTCTCCTCCCAACCAAATGCCTCTATATATAGCTCTCTCCAGGGGACTGCCTTCTTGGGCAGGTGGATGCTAATCATCCAAGTGTCAGCCATGTAACTACATGTACGCCAAGTGTCCAGTGGATGCTTCTAGAAGGTTCTAGAGCTCTTTGGGCAAAATACTCTTCCCATGTACCTCATGGGGATTGAACCCAAGACCTCGTCCTTCACACCCTTGAGTCTTAACCATTAGGCTAAGTGGATTACTTGGTTACAAGAGTAAATGACCTCCTAGTAAGTCTAAACTCGAGATCTTTGGTCATACACACGGATGACCAAACGGTGTCCGATTTCAGATCTGTCTGAACCGGCCAGACCCTTGGATCATAGACTTACTTTATTACATTCTTCCCCCCTTGGAAAAGATTTTCGTCCTCGAAAATAGAGCTATATACATACTGTAGGCAACCCCCGAGCCTCATGTTCTAAAACTGGAAGAACATGATCATGTTCTAGAACTGGAAGAACGTGTCTCATCTCTGTGGTGGCATCCTTGCCCAAATGATTCAAAACACTATCCAGGTTTGCACTTTGATGAACGGGACAAAGTACAAACTAGTGAAGAATAATGAGGGTGGATCTAATGACATCCCTGGCTAATTCACAGTGTCTGGATGTGCGATCTAGGCACAAACATGTGAACTAGGTGGATTCAAATTACTAGTCCATTTCTAGGCATAACTGGTGCATGGGCTTAGTAATGAAGGTGGGATTCTTATCCCTCACAAGACTTTGAGAATTCTTGATTCACTTGAATTTGTTTTGGAGAACTTGAAGTTTGGTTGTCCCATACATCTAACTTTAGATGTCTGTACAATGGTTTACTTTTATCTAACAGTTACTTGATTTTTTCACCCGACTAGAGGACTACATTGTCCCAATGAGTTGAAAAAATCCCATGTAAACTGTAGGAGAAAGTTTACCATTTCGGTGGAATCAACCATACTAACTTCACCAATTCAAATTCAAAATGAAAATTGTCCAACTTAGGACACTTTTCTCAAAGACTTTTAACTGAAAGTTCTTGGGAATTGTCAATCTGATGAGCAATTCCTAACTTCCCTATTCTAGAGTATACTGGACTCCAAGAAATCATTTATGCTATAACTTGAAGCAAACTCAAATGAATAAGTCCACTTAGACTTATCATCTTTTGAAGATTGAAAAGGTTCTTGTACATAACATCTATCTAGGACGTTCAAGTTAGTTATTTTATTCTAACCGGCTAACCCTGGTCTTTTGCAAAAGGAATCAGATACCATATCTGAGCCAATTCCAAAAGATTTGGAAAGCGGAAAGAAATAACTAAGACTCTGTACAACCAATTCAAACTTCGAATATACATAAACTTGCTATGAGTCAAAGACTAGATGACTCAGGACTTTTTACTTTTCAAAGATCTATTTCAACAAGATATTGAAGCATTGTCTTTATCTTTCAGAGAAATAAGCTGGATTCTCAAAAAGATACAAAGAAAACCAAAAACATCATCCAACCACAAGATACTAGTGTGGTAACCAACATCAGTGTGTCGACCCACTGAGGTTCTGTCGATGAGTTTTAAATATTCAAATAATGCTTCACTTGAGACTAAGTTCAGGTCTCATTCAATCTTTTTGACTCCTAATCGTGAATGCATTTCTTTGAGTCAAAAGAGTGAATTTTTTCAAGTTACACTAGGAACTGGATGCTTGACTTAGTCAATTAAATCTTAGTTGAAAAGATCAACTCAAAATCAAAGTCCAACTTCTTTCAGAAATTTATCAAATATTTCTGATCAATAACACTTAAACTTGAAGTGTTCTATGAAGATCTTGGAAGTTACTTACTTCATATCTTCAGTTTCCTTAATCTTGAAGTTACCTTGAAGTATCGTAAGATACTACTTTCATCCTTTACGAATTAAACTTTCCTTGAAGTCTTAATTCCCTTGAGGATGAAACCTAACTTCAAAATCCAAACTAGGACTAAAAGATAATCATCATCCCACGGTCCGATGTCCCATACCATCTTTCCTACATCAATCTGAGTATAAAATCTGGTGTCCCATACCACCCTATTTTATATTCACATTAATGTGTGGGTGATTCTTATCCTAAAGTCTAAACATCTCTTGATAGAGTACCTTATTTCTTCAATTCTTTTACAAGAATTGGAAGTTTCAGGCATTACCTCTAACTAGATTTTCTAGGTTTTGATTCCTTCACATGATCGTCTCACAATCATGTGCTTTACCTTGGGAACTTGAAAAGCTCTTAACAGAATATCAATTCTTCTTTACTGGGGTTTTCAAATGAAAACCAATCAAAATTCCAAGTACTTGAATTTTCTTGAATTCAAGTTCAATTGGTTTACCCTTGACCAATTTTGTAGCGACAAGAGCTTTTGACTTCTTGTCTTTAGATTCCTTTCTTTACTGTTGCTTTAGGTACCTACCCCGGGGACTTTATTTAGGAATCTCTTTACTGCTTAAGTCTTAAGCATCCGCTCATGCTTTCTGGATTTGTACCAAAATCCCTTTAAGGATAGGTAAACACTTATGTTTTACCTTCCACAGACTTAATTACCATTTTCACGATTGCAGACTACATTCTTGGAATTTCTTTACTCTGTTCAGACTTGGAACAACTTACTCTTTTTCACAGTTTTCCATCGAATAAATGGAACTTGAGTGAATAATTCCCAAAAGGAATTTTATTGCCAATACTTGGGCAATCTACAAAGTAGTTCTAATCGCACATTACTTGGACAATCATGGCCAAGATTGATCAAGTCTGGTTGATCTTGCGATAAAAATAAAGACTTAGTCTTTATCTTTAAGATCTCTTAAACTATCTTTAAGCTTCTTTGCTTACCTGCAGGATTTTAGAGATCTTTCCCTCAACTTAAGTCCAAGCATTTTCTAATGCTTTTCAGATTCCAAAGCTAAGAATCTTTGATATACCGTTAGGTTATATCACTTATTTGGACTTAAATACCAAAACTGGTGGTTAGGGATTTACTGGGAACTACTTACTCTATAACTTTTCTTGAAAGATGCTAGTCTCACGTCTGGGGAGATTTTTCTTTCAAGAACTTTTTGATTCCTATCAAGTAATACTAGGCTATAATTTGAAGCAAATGATTCATCTTGGAATCTTTTGCTTTCCAGTCTAATGATTCATCTTGGAATCGTTTGTAAAAAGAACATTTGAAAGAACTTCTTTCAAATAATATCCAAAAAATTTACTGATTCAATTGTATTCATTTCCTGAGTATCAAACTAGAGACATTTGCCAGTATGAAAGTTTAAGTTGAACTTTCATTTATGTGATATCGACTTCTATTCTTGAGTTTGATACAAAACTCATTATTATTGGTCAATCTTCAGATGTTACTAGAGGGCCTTTAAACATATTTCACCAATCAAAATTATGTTTAAAGTCCAAGCATCTATTGATGATTGATCCAATAGTAATGTTATTGTGAACACAACTTTGAACTTTATAACTTGTTTAGGAGAAGTTCATGGATTGAAAATCCATTTCTTGGAACTTTCTATTCCTAAATGAAAAGTTCACACTTGCTTCAAGTCTTTAGGAACTTATATTATTTCCTAAAGATTGCTTAGCTAGTTGCATCATTTACCAGAGATGCAACTATAGAACCTAACATCCTTTTATTGATATCAAGGATCAATTGATGTTGAGGTTTAACTTTTGATTTCCATCACTCCTTGAGATGAAATCAAATAAAAATTTATAAAAGCTTGATACCTATATATCTTGGCAAAACATTTATATCCTAAAGAGATTTCGCCTTCATCATTCCTTGGACCTATCATATAATATGAATTTATATGTATGTTGGGAAGAGTTCATGAATCAATTAAGATCCTCTACTTGGAACATCTTCCTTCCCAAAGCTAAATTCATCTTGAACATAGTAGGAGAATGATCTCACATGAAATAGAAGGCTTGACTATTTCATATCTCTATTCCAAAAAGTTACTTACCGAGGTTTCATCATGAGATACAAATCTTGAAACCACAAGAAACTTCTTTAAAACTTTCGAAATCTTCTAAATAGAAGAGTGCTCATGGAACTTTGGAAATATAGTTGATGTTCTCATCCAACCTTGGGATGCTTGAGAAGTTACATAAAATATATAACTAATCAACTAAAGCTTTATCCGCATGACTTTCTAAGTACATCCAGGACTTAGAGTCATCATACATCACAAAAGAGTTTGCAAGTAATTAAATTTTCTTGGTCATCAAGAAAATTTATTACTTTTCTCTTAGTGCTTACTTATACCTAGCAAGACATCTAACATACTTAATTGTCATTAAGTATTTATCTTTGATAGTAGAATATCGACTTGGGAAGAAATCGACTAATTACTTGAGTTGCAAACTAGAACTAGTATGTCTTTGCAACTAACTAGTCCTTGGTCTTCCCTAATGTCAAACTGCGAGCTTTATAAAGTAAGCTAAATACTAAGAGAGTACATTCTCATATCTACTTGCAAACAGCATTCCATTCTTCCATGCAAATGCATGTATCTACATGCAAAAGCATATGTTCACATGCGTATGCATGCATGTTCTTTGCATGCTCAAAAAATAATACAATAATCATGCATGAACTTGATGCACGATTTTTTTCCTTGTACTAAGAATGTATATCATGCAATCCTGATGCATGTATATCCTTTCCTTTGTCTAAATGCACTATGATATAAAAATACCCTTAAGGTGCAATAGAAAACTTACTCAATGGAAAGGAAATCTATATTTAAACTACCAAGATACATTCTTTGATGCACAAGGATCTTTTGAAATCAAATCTTTCCTTAATGCAAACTAATGCTTGAAATAAGAAATTGATTGTTTTCATTATCCTAATCTAGACTTAATCGATTGAAATCTTAGCTATTTCAATGTGCATCTAGGATTAAGTGTAGAATAATGAAAACAAGATAAATCAAGCATTAAGATCAAGCAGAAATTGGAAAATACTTAGCTTTGATCAAAGCTTCGTCCATCCCTTGATCCTTTGGAAGAGTGATTCATCCTCTTGATCCTTGCGAGGAGCTATTCACCATTCTTGAAGCTTCCTCATCAAGAAATAGTCTTGGATGACTTGGTTCGTCGAGATCTACTAACTTAGGCCTCCGGATCTTCACTCCACAGCTCCAATTCCTTCAAGCTTTGCTCAATCTTTGATTCTCCTTGTTTATTTCTTTGGCTAAAAGCAGAATACTTCTCGGGTTCGGCCTGCAACAACTGATTTGGCTCCTTGGATGGATGAGAGTTGGGCTTGCACTTCAGCTGTGTTTACTGCTTTAGTAAAGTTTGCTCTGCAACTGTAGGCAAGTAAAACTCGTGGGCGACGTGGCTACGTGAGCATGCTCCCAAGGAACCCGTCTGGGTTCGATCCCTAGCAGGCGCAGCGGGCAGAGAAAGCTATCCTCTTTTTTTTTTGTTCCTTTCTGAGATCTGCTGCAGCGCTGGATTAGGAATTGAAGTTTCTGCAAGAGCTCTGATACCAATGCAAGAGAATAAGGATTACGACCACCACATACTAGAGAGATGACTCTCCTCCCAACCAAATGCCTCTATATATAGCTCTCTCCAGGGGACTGCCTTCTTGGGCAGGTGGATGCTAATCATCCAAGTGTCAGCCATGTAACTACATGTGCGCCAAGTGTCCAGTGGATGCTTCTAGAAGGTTCTAGAGCTCTTTGGGCAAAATACTCTTCCCATGTACCTCATGGGGATTGAACCCAAGACCTCGTCCTTCACACCCTTGAGTCTTAACCATTAGGCTAAGTGGATTACTTGGTTACAAGAGTAAATGACCTCCTAGTAAGTCTAAACTCGAGATCTTTGGTCATACACACGGATGACCAAACGGTGTCCGATTTCAGATCTGTCTGAACCGGCCAGACCCTTGGATCATAGACTTACTTTATTACAACAGGAGACCATTTGTTAACATCACTCTAGGTCATGACCCCATGCGTACTCAAATCATGACTTTAATCGATTTTGGTGTAGCAACGAATGCAATCAGGTTCTCTCATTAACAGGGAAAGGAATAGGAGGTGAAGCCTACTGAATTCTGTCAGGGACGATAGAAACAAGGAGGAGGGGAGTGTTCACAGTACATGACCAGGTATAGGATCTCATCACAGACGTAGAGGAAGCACATAGTGTCAGGGGAGCACTAGCCTGTGCTCTCTGACTACAGTAGACAACGTTACGGAAATACACTTCTGACTACAAGAACACTCATGAAGGGAAAATGATACAAGAATACGTGACTGATACAAGACCACAACCCGAGACCGATAGGTATGGAAAACTGGACTAGAGATGATACAAGAGATCCCACAACTTGGGATCGTAGGTAGGAAACAAGATATCTCGATTACAAGAATTCCCTTCGGGGATATGAACTAGATACAAGAAATAACTAGAAATGATCTCGTACTACGAGATTACAATAGGACAAGGCTAGATGTCCAGGAAACAAGACTAGACAAGACTAGACAAGACTAGAGCAAGAGACAAGACTAGAACTGGAATTGGAACTTGAAAGTACTTACTTGGCGGTCATGACTCCTTGAGCTCCCAAGACCGGTATCCACAAGACTGATTATGAATGTGGCCAACCCCTCCTTATATAAGTTTTCAAGGGCAGTTGCGACTTGATGATGTCATCATGATGTCATCGACTTGAAACAAGACCTCCCAGTGTCAGAGTTCAGCAAATAGACAGTCGATCTTGGGGTTTTGGCACATTCCGGACGCAATGGAAGCATTAGTTTCTCCAAAATCTGAGCCAATAATGAGATATAGAAATTGACATGGAATCTAAGGTTCAAGATGGTTTTCTTTGTGTCCATGACATCACCTCCCCCTCAACCGACGAGTTCCACGAGGAGCGGCCATGTTCTCTAGCTTGGGTTTCATTGGATTCTTCTTATGGAATTCTCAAACCTTGACTTTTGCTCTTTGAAGATTTTCTGTAAGTTCAAAAGTACGATCACTGATGTCATATGCTTTCCAATGAATAAAGCATTCCAATCGTCCTCGTGAGATTCTTGAATCTAAGACATGATCAACCTCGAATTCTTCATGATCCTTAATCTTGAAAGGTGGTGAAGGACTCGGTCTCCCTTGTGGAATAGAGATGATACAGGAGATCCCACAACCCGGGATCGTAGGTAAGAAACAAGATATCTCGATTACAAGAATTCCCTTTGGGGATATGAACTAGATACAAGAAATAACTAGAAATGATCTCATACTACGAGATTACAATAGGACAAGGCTAGATGTCCAAGAAACAAGACTAGACAAGTCTAGAGCAAGAGACAATACTAGAACTGGAACTGGAACTTGAAAGTACTTACTTGGCGGTCATGACTCCTTGAGCTCCCAAGATCGGTATCCACAAGACTGATTATGAATGTGGCCAACCCCTCCTTATATAGGTTTTCAAGGGCAGTTCCCAAGGGCGTTTGCGACTTGATGATGTCATCATGATGTCATTGACTTGAAACAAGACCTTTCGGTGTCAGAATTCAGCAAATAAATAGTGGATCTTGGGATTTTGGCACATTCCGGACGCAATGGAAGCATTAGTTTCTTCAAACTGTGAGCCAATGATGAGATATAGAAATTGACATGGAATCTAAGGTTCAAGATGGTTTTCTTTGTGTGACACATAGGTCATTTCAGAACCCAAAGAGTGATTTTTATCACTAAAACAATGTAATATATGTACATACATCCGATTATCACATGTACGACTCCACTTTGTGCAAGCCAAGGAGTCCTCGAGCTTGAAGAGTCTAAGTAGGTAGCTCATACCAATTTTCATAATTTTTGGAAGTCATTAGGTACCTCAAATTAGATGTAGAACCTATTTTTTAACTATGTCGGTCACTAGATGTGAAACCGATCAAAACTAGGCAAAAACTATAAATAGAGCTAGAGAGCTCATTTTGAGAACTTTTGAACTTTCAAAACTAGCAACTATTGAGTTAGTAGAGCTATTGTAATTAGTTTATGATGAATATGAGTTCCTTTCTTGCCTTCCATTGATCTCCATCGCCACTTTCCTCGTGTGTGTGTATGTGTGTGTATGCATTTGCATTTCTCACCATCACCTTCACGCACTTCACTTGCTTTCAATCTTCATATCGGCCTACCCTCTCCGTGGATTGACAATTACAAGGTGAAACTCATCGCATTGGTACTCACCATTGTACTAGAGTGACAGACATACATAAATGGTATCCAAGGCATATTTCAATCCCCTAGTTTATGTTGACCTTCGTATCTTGCAGATGCACGTCTGTAGAGGATAGTACTGAAACAAAATCTCACAAAAGTACTCAGAGAATAGAAAGAGACAAGATACTTGACACCAGATTGGGTACAATCTCCCCCCACATACTCTGATGGAGGAGTCTATCAGAGCATGTGTATTTATAGGTATTTTTCATTACGTCCTAAATAGAAGATACATGAGGGTGGCGGTTCAAAAAGCATGCTTTTACGAAAATTTGCTTTATTTACAAAATCGTGATCTACGTGCTTTTATGAAAATCTGCTTTATTTACAAAATTGTGATCTACTATTTTTACAAAAAACGTCGCTTTCTAAAGCGATCTATTATTTTTACAAAAAATAACTAAAATACTATCTTCTAAATATTCTTTTAAATATCTCCAAAAATATTTGAATAAGTTCACGCATGTTCACACCCTCATGAGTCTTCACCTGCTAAATCAAAACACAAATCACATTAAAAACCCAAGACATTAACATCCATATAACATTCCATTATTCCATAAAGTATAACAGTTTATCTCCTTCATACCTCCCATTTGTTTGGAAGAACTCTGTAAAACTCCAAATAGTCTTTGTTCTTTGTTCTAAAAAATAGAGAGCTTCCTTGAAGAGGTCAATTGATACTTCCATCTTCAAACTATATAGATCTCCATATTTTCTCTTCCTTAAAGATTAAGAATAATCACTTTATGTAACCGCCATCTTATCGTGGTTTAAGAAGAGAAATAAATTTACCTATTATCGTGGTTTAAGAAGAGAAATAAATTTACCTATTATTTAAGTCCTTGGCCTTGTTGATCAATCATGCCACGGGTCTTATGGAATTTGATATTCCATAAGAAGGATTTTAAGCTTAATGCTTTCCACTAATGTGGAGTTATTCAATTTAATTCAAGAACATAAGAATTTAACGATTAGTATGCCAATTGGCCCCATCACCATTATCCCTATGTTCTTTTGAAGTCAAATCCCCAAAGCACTCCAACCCCTGGATAGAATATATAGGCCACCGTGTAAATAAAGTGTGGAGGGACCAAGGAGGAGGGGTGGAGAGGCCCTAGAGGTCAGGAACAGTGTCTCAAACATGCCATGCTAGGAGCCCCCAAGGTATCCCAAGTTGCCCTCGAGATGCCTAGAAAATTTCACAGCATGCACCAAGGAGAAGGAGAGTTTTTGGAAGCTGTTGAAGTTGAAACAATAGGACTCCAAAGCCTTGGATGCCCGATACCTATGAGAGCACATTTGCAAGTAGGAGCGAGAGAAATTTCTGAAAAAAAAACCTAGATTATATTCCCAAACTGTGAGCCTAAAGGCAACCATTACTGAATGAGTTGGGTGACCCATACCTAGCATTTGAGGTGGGAGTCAAAGATCACTACATCGCAAGAAGGCACAAAAGGTAGGATGTTTTGTGATGTCCACCTCATAATTGCACACAATTTGAAGCCTCAAGGAAAACTCCTGAAAGCACTCCAACCCTTGAATAGAAACACAGATCACCTGCAAATAGAATGTAAAGGAACCAAGGTAAAAGGGTGGAGATGCCTTGAAGGTGGACAATGACGTCCCAAACATGCCCTCATGAGAAGCCCCCAAGATACCTCACATAGCTACCCCGAAGATAACCCAACATACCCCTAACGAAGCCCAAAAGAGCCCCTCGAGTGACCCCACAGAGGGGCAAACACTCGTAGACTTTAGTCTCACCGTTTTTGGGGAACCTCAACACTCGATAGACATTGCACATGGTTGACGAATGAATTCTTCCATTAAACCGTTTTCCCATTGTGACTTGTGAGCCGTCCCTGGAAAGGGCCGTGTAAGTCGATAATTTTTTTCTAATTCCGACAAATATTTCAAAATCCGCCACGCCCTAGAAAAGGATGCGTTCTGATCGGGTTTTTCAATCGTAATTGTCTTCACTAGCGCAGGCGATCTTTTCATCAGGAAAAGCGATGTCTTGGGGATTGCCAAGCCGATCATCTCGAAAAGAGGCCGATGGTGAGGCAGACGCACCGTCTGTGAAATCGCCTTCAGTTGTTCGTCTTCCCCGAGTATCAGTGCAAACGGCGTCCATTTCCCATTCTGCTGAAGAGCCTGGGGACGAGGGTTCCAAACATCTATGGCAGGTTCGCCCTTCTCTTGTATGTTCTCTTAATTTGGTTCTGGTCATATGGTTTCTTCGGTTATAATTGTTGGGATATCTGTTGCCATATGACAAATATGGTAGATGTCCGTACGAATATTTGTGGATATTTCTCCGTGTATGTACGTGGGAACTTCTAGTTTATCATGCATGCTCATCGCACCCATCGTGTTCCAAGCCATTTTTTTAATTTACATAAATCGGAGCCTGAAAATCCATTTCTTTATTCGTCTCTAATGTTGAAGAAACAAATTGTTTGTATTTGTCGCAGGTGTATGCTTTAGGTGGTTTCATGGTTGGTCGATGGATTTGGGCGCGTTGGAGGGAGAGGAAAGATGCAAGGGGCACATCGGGCAGTGATGAATATTGATTTTGTGGATTGTGTACGCTGGGTCTGCCTTATACTTGTATATGTTTTGGGGGCTTGATATGCACTCCAGCTTGCCTGTAAATGTACAAATCATACGATGATATCCAGGCCTGCAAGTTTGTAGTTTCATTCCTAACTCAATGTAGCGTCTTCTTGACATGTTCATCTGAACGTGGATATTGATTTTTCCCCAGAATTCTAAACGCTGCAAAATGTAATGTGATTTTCATTGATGCACCCTTAAGGTTTAGCATAGATGAGGGGCGCTGCCATATATATGTGTATTTGTGTATATAAAATAGACAGATAGTGAAAGGAAATACAGGTTTCTGTTTCTTTTCTTTTTGCATTAATGAAAATGTCGCCAATAGTTTGAACTTATTTTATTAATAGAGAGAGAGTCTAACGTTCCATAATCTATATTTTGAAACGGATGTTTATGGGATTAAAATTCATGGTTTTCAGACATTTGTTGGCTTTTCCAGTATTTGATAACTGTGGTTAAATTTATTTGGTTTCATTCAATAATGATGATGATCATATGTATTACCAACATGGCAAGGTTGAAGACAGATTTGCTTTGCTTTAGCCTATATCTATATCTCTTTCTACTTTACATATGTTAAAATTTGCAGGAATTTAGATGGTATCTATTCGCTGATTACATAATTTTACTTTAGCCTTCTTTTGTATTTGGATTTCGGACTCAGGGCTATAATCTTTTTGGAGTTTCGAGATTTTGGATTTTGAGTTATAGTAACTTAATAATCATAGAGTTTCGTAGCTGCAAACTCTCTAATATTCTTGGCAAATTTTGTATCTAAACTTATAAATTCTAGGACCTGTCATCATGCCCTATCTATACCATGTGTTTTTCTTATTTGTACTGTTGCTCAGACATTTAACTGCAGTGTTAACTTTATGCATTTTCCATCTGGAAAAACTATGCTGTCAAGTATGTACTGTTTTGGCTTGCATGAACACTGACTAGCACTTTTCCATAGTATACATAGCACAATCTTGATCAAATAATTCACAAGAATTTCCTATCTATATCATATATTTTTCCTATTATATTGTTGTTCCCATATTTTTAACTGCATTGTTAACTTTATGCATTTGCCATATGGAAAAACCATGCTATCATGTATGCCAGTTTTCCAGAGTATACGTAGTGCAATTTGTTGAAGTGCACTTAGCTTTGTCACCATTTGTGGTGACTTGTTTTAACTTGAAAAGGTCCTAGCATTACTTTTTTTTTCCCATACAGTTGAGCTCCTTTACAATCTTGCTCTGAAGATGTTACACGATATCGATCTTATGACTGGAAGATGTAGCAACATGATCTTCTTAACAAGGATGGTTCGTTTCTTTCTTCTTACTCGTTCTTCAGGTTATGGAGCTCTTAGGTGTATAATCACTGGCTGTAGCCAATCATGTGACCGTTCCCTATGGTCTTTCTCATCTTTTCACAGCTGATTCTGGCAGTCTGTGGCTTCATTTGCCTACAGCCATTGGAAACTTCCAATGCGAAGCAAAATTTGAAAACAAGGGAAGAAGTAGACCATCGTGCCAAGACATTACATTGGACCTCAGGGTCTTATGAGGGCAGTTACCAACTGACGTTTGTTTTATGCTGGTGGCTCTCTATAGCCTTCGTGCCATGCTTTAAGATATTACATTGAAATATAAGGGCAGTTACCCATGGATGTTTTGTTCTGCTGGTGGCTTCCTATGATCATCTCTTAAACTTCCGATGCGAAGCAAAATTTGAAAACAAGGGAAGAAGTAGACCATCGTGCCAAGACATTACATTGGACCTCAGGGTCTTATGAGGGCAGTTACCAAATATGCTGGTGGCTCTCTATAGCCTTCGTGCCATGCTTTAAGATATTACATTGAAATATAAGGGCAGTTACCCATGGATGTTTTGTTTTGCTGGTGGGTTCCTATGATCATCTCTTCATTCTTTAATTAATTACACTTGACATTCGAGGTCTTATGCAGCAGGATGCAAAGTTTTATTATGGCTGGGTTCACCTTTGGAATTGATAGAAACTTAGCTTGGCTCTATTAGAAGTCTTTATATGAAGAATCTCTCTCTATCAGAGCGTACACCTACTCTGGGGCACTGGTGACATGAGCAGGGACATCATAGCTCCTTGTGCACGCTATTTATGATTAATTTGGAAATTTGATATCTATTGTTTGTACAGATTTAGAAGTCCAAGTTGCACTTTTTCATTTTCTTTATTTTTAGTACCATTATTTTCTGAAGAATTTTCAACTTTCTTTAATGGAAGGAGTCTTGAAGATAACATCGTATAGTAATCTGTATTGTTATTGTTATTAAGTTTTTTTTTTCAATTTATTTATTTATTGTTAATTTTTTCTGGTTTGTTTGTTTGTTTGTTTGTTTATACTGTCTGCTTTTGCTTTTGTTTTGTGATTTATTGTAATCTTATTTGTTTGAAATCCCCCCCCCCCCCCCCCCCCCTTTTTTTTTTTTTTTTTCCTTTCCCCCCCTTTTTTATGTACATGTGTTCATGTTTCTTACCTTTGTGTGAGTTTGGATAAATTTGAACTCACGAAGGTATATATTTCATTGGGCCCTTTCTAATCTCGAGATTTCAAGAATGCATTTTTCTGCAAAATGAATATGATCGTAAGGAACCTTCAACGAAGGTGGCCAGTTTGAAAGCAAAGTACCTTTGCAGGAAAAGGGAAGTTACTTTCTGTTCATAGATGAATGTGTTCTTTTTTGGTAGAGGTAGGTGTTGTTGGTCAGGTACACATGGCAAGGACAGCTAAGCTATATTATAAGATTAAGACTGATGAGCTTGCTGACATCAAAAGAGATGGTGAAGTAGCCACTGTGCATTATTCATTGAAAAGTTAAATGCACCGTTGATTTCGTTTGCATAGACATGTTTATACATGAGCAAATGTTATAGTGATCATATGATATTACAAGCATACGATCAGTGAGGGGGCTGACAGGATAACATCCAGAATATGTAGAATAAATTCCCCTATATAAGAGGCTTGTAATTCCATTATCTTTTTTTTTCCCCATTCGGTCATTTACTTCTCTTGGAGCTTGCATTCAGGCTTTTCACAATTTGATGTATTTTTAGGTTCAAGGATGATGCCATAAATCCTCGTATTTGATCATTACATGTCATGGGCTTTAGTTTTCGAAGTTGAATTTTCCAAGTGTTCAGTATGAGGACCTTCATATTCTGTGTACATCAATTGGAGAATTATCTATAGAAACTTTTCTTCTTCTTGCTCTAAAAATGATATTCCCAATTCTTTGCTTTGAATTTTGTCTTGTTCCTGGCTTAATTCTTGGATTTTTTTTAGTTTGACTGTGTGTTAGTGTGCATCGGATATTAGGAAGGGTCATGTGGTAGCCCCTTGAATGAGTATTCGAATCAATACTTTGATAGAGTAAAACTTGGCCCACTAAGAAATCTCCTGGAAGAATATCTTGTGCTCTATTGATGTAGTGGAGGTTTTAACACTCTTTTTTTCTTGAAGCCTTCCATTGCATGCCTCAATAGTAATGTTTCTCTAGATCATTGGTCAGGTGACGAGTGAAGCTGCATTTTTCTCTCTTTCTATATGTAGTGAGAAAGGGACTTCCATTCCTTCCTTTTTTTCAATGAGTTCTTTGAAAATTTTGGAAGAGATCCCTTTGCTCTCTCTTTGGTCCTTAATGCAGAAATATACGGATCAAGCTTTGCTTTCTCTAGAGGAAATTTAGTAATGAATATTTCTCTCCTTTTGTCTTACCTCCATAGTAAGGACGTTTACCTGGAATCCTTGTTTTGGTGAGTTCCTCAGCCCTCGTGTGTACTGACCGAATGATAGAAGTGATTGTTTGCTCATGCTCATGTTATAAAAAAGAATAGTAGTATGATGCCCGATGTAGTTGTTGGATTATGTGAACTTCAACCATCACGAGAAGGTTCTATATTTTAGCAGTATACTTTATTTCAAACAAGAATCACGAGAAGGTTTTGTATTTCAGTAGTATATTTTATTTTAAATATGAACAAGATTATTTAGGCTTTTATGAAAAGCAAGGGACTGTTATGATGCCTTTTTTCTTAATAAATAATGAAATGTAAAAGCAAGGAAATTAACATGGAAAAGAGGCGGTTTTTGAATGTAAAAAATTAGTAGATTAAAAGAAGCAGAGAGCTCTTTTCTCTAGCTTTTTTACAAAACTCTATTATATAAGTAAGCTTAGGCTATATCAAAACATGTGCAGAGTTGAAATCTGACTTGTGTGTTATCTGCTGCGTCTGTGTAATCTGTTGTATATTTCAGCATTATATTATTTGCCGTGGATTGCTATTTGTAGGATCATTTAAATATGATACTTTATGTTCTGGAAACTTTTATCTAGAAAGTCTCCGAACGGAGTTCTTGTTTTTGTTGAAGTTCCTTTTCCCGCTGGAAATCTGCATTGCTATTCATTTTTTGATACCTGATTAATTGTCCTGCTGTTGGAGGTTTGTTTCTACTTACTCCAGATTTGCATCTTTCAATATCAATCTGTTATTTGTGGTTGGAGAATCTATTTTACTTGGAGTTGCAACAAGTTTTATGTGGAGTGCCGTTTGAAAGAACTTAAACATATTGAGTGTGCAATGTATTTTTTTATGTATTTAAAATCATCAGCGTTTTAAGTTGCACTCGAGGTTAACCATCACCGAACCTAGACTCAAATCCATCCATGTAATACATATTTTAAAGACGTTTCCAAATGGAGCCTTTTACTTACTGTTCATGAAATTTGGAAGGATTTTTACCAAAGGAAGAAAAGGTGCTCTGATGTTTTATAGTTGGATCTTAGATAATTCTTTAGGTGTTATCCTTTGTATTAAGTCTATGAACTTTGCAAGAACTCTAGAAGAAAAATATATTCTCTATGAACTTTGCAAGAACTCTAGAAGAAAAATATATTCCTTTGGGCCTTCAAACTTTTGACTTAACCTCTTTAATTGAAATAAAGAAATGTACGAAAAGCTCTATTAGTAGAAGAATTTGCATTGCATTTTAATTTTGATGGTTGAAACATACGTCTCTACTATGTAGAAATAGATAGTAGAAAGAAATGTTTCACTGAAGTGGTAGCTAACATAAATTTTTTGCTGTTGATCTTTTTTCAAACATTGTGTTAGAATTCCTATGGGTACAAATTGTGTTGCCTGCCTTGCAAATTTCTATGTTTTCATATCTTAATTGGAATTTTCATAAGGCTTGTTTTAGCTTTTGCTTCCTTGTCCATATTACACAAACATTCTAACATGAGATGTGTTGTAGTTGATCTTTCGCTCTTGATTCCTTTTTAAGATTTTATGTATGCATATGATGCATTTTGCAGTGATATTCATCCAAAATATTTTTATGAACTGAATTGTACATCAAATAGTGACTGTTCTTCTTTTGATTTGAGTTCTAACAATATTGAAATCTCTATTCAATTTGCAAGTAGACATTTATGATAAAAGGTTAAAACCTGAATATGTTAGTACTAAAATTATACAGATGTGCAACTTGAATCAAATATGTTCCCATTTAACAAAGTATCTTATTGTTTATTCTTTGTTGGTTAGATTCTCTCATCTTATTCCAAGCATGTTTACATGTAGTTAGTGTTGCTTTAATCTCTTTTGTAGTTCCGGAAGGTAATTTAAGAAAAACAAAGTATAGAACTTTTAGATTCTCTCATCTTATTCCAAGCATGTTTACATGTGGTTAATGTTGCTTTTATCTCTTTTGTAGTTCCGGAAGGTAATCTAAGAAAAAAAAAGATTAGAACTTTTCACTAAGGAACAAGTTCATTTATTTTATTTATCTTTAGGTTTTTCAAAAAGATCATTACTCAACTCAATAGAAATAGGAAACTTATTATTAGTTGGATGGTGGTGGGCCTACAT